>OZ012735.1:496630283-496727150 GCA_963859935.3 Lathyrus sativus
TATAAGTCCAATCAGGCTCTGATATATAATCATGCGTTATTATTCTGTATCTGATAAGAACTTTATAATCAGGCTTCGGTATCCCAAATCTGATAAGATTTTTGAGATCTTAGATTCAGGGGGAGCTTTCATAAAGGGAAGTTATTTCTAAACTTATCTCTGTCATTTCCTATTGATTATCATCGTACAAAATTGTGTCATCAAAATACATGGTTTGTCGTTATCAAAAAGGGGGAGACTTTTAGAACAAGATTTGGTTCTGTAAGATATCTCTAAGTTTTGATAATAACAAAGTGATATTTGTGTGAGAATAATTTTGGTACTCTAACGTTTGTTTTTCTGAAGAATTAACAAATAGGTTATGACTCTGATAGAGAAAGCTCTGACTCTAATAGAGATCATATTCAACGATTACTCTGATCTGACCAAAGTCACTTTTGCGCTATAAGAAGCAACTCTGCTTCTGATCTACTCTCATTCAGAATGATTCTAAGAAGACAACATGTTGTTGCTGTTATGCTCTCTTGGTTTCTGATTCTAATCATGACTCTGATACTTTACTTCTGAAGGCTTTCAAGCTTCTGAAGTCATTATCTTCTGAAGACTAAGTGCTGAAGACTCTGAAGACAAAGTTTTGATGAATGAAGTTCTGAAGACTTAAGTTTCTGAAGAATAAGCGCTGAAGACTCTGAAGACAAAGTTCTGTTGAACGATGTTCAGAGGACTCTGAAGACTTAAGTTACTAGTAACCAAAGGTTATGAAGACTGAGTGCTTATAGTTCTAAAGACATGGTTTTGGTGAACAAGTTCTAAAGACTCTGAAGACTCCAGACTCTAAAGACCTACTGATTAACTCTTCTACTCATGCTTTAATCATCTCTATTCAAAAGCCTCTGATGTAAATAAGAGAAGCTCAAACATCTACGAGGGAAAATAGTACATAGTATGTTTTAACATATCATTCCACTACCCTGATTTGGTGGTACATAGGATAACTTTTGTGTATGATTTTCATCCTTGTGTAATGACATTATTTCAAGTCATCAGCTACCTAAAGGATATTCCTGATCAGCCTTCTAACAGATCTTTTCCTGTCTATATAAGGACTTGATTACTTGAAGAAATAAAAAGAAGCTTCACAATGATTAATACAAAGGTTACACTTTGATTGAAAGCATTCTATGAGAACTGAAGCTACAGTATTGAAGCACCATAATAAAAAGAAAGAATATTGTTCATATTGTATTAGTGTCTTTAAGACATTTGAGCTATTAATAGTGTTTAAATCTGGTTGCTTAGAAGCAATTTCATTGTAAACATCTTTGTTCAAAATGTTGTTTGTAACTCCTTAAGGGACCAGTTATTGCTTGTGCAGATTGTAATTCCTTAAGGGACTAGTTGGGTCAAAATCCTTAAGAAGAGATGGTTGTCTATGTAGTTAGTCACCAGCGTTGCTAGTGCAGTGTAATCTGTTGATTATAGTGGATTAAGTCCTTGTGTATAAGGCGAAATCACCTTGGCAGGTGGACTGGATTAGCTTGATAGTTTCCAAGTGAACCAGGATATATCGTGTGTTTTTCTTTCTTGATTAGTCTATTTGTGATCTTTATTTGAGTTTCACAAAAAGCTTTCATTTTTAAAACCCAATTCAAACCCCCCATTTCTTGTGTTTTCTCACGCCTTCAATTGGCATCAGAGCTCCGGTTCTGATTGTGACAAACGTTTTATCAACACTTCACCGTGTTTAGTACCTATCTGGTATTTGTGTGAGATATCATGGTTGCAGCTAATGTTAATCCTATTCAATATGAGGGAGACAAACATGCCAACTTAGTTCCATATCGAGATTATGTGGCAAAATTACTCCCCAGATTCGATGACATCACTTTTACCCTTGTACCCATAGAGGGAAATCAAATGGTGAATGCTCTAGCAACCCTAGCTTCCATGTATAAACTAATACGGCCCAACCATCAGCCATCTATTGATCTCCAGCGCTTTGAAGAGCCTGCTCACTACTTAACTGACGACGAAAGGTCAGATGAAAAACCATGGTTCTATGACATCAAACGCTATCTGGAAAAGCAAGAATATCCAGAAGGTGCTTTGGGAGTTGATAAGAGAAATTTATGCAGATTGGCATCCAACTTCTTCCTAAATGGGAATGTGTTATACAAGTGTAACCGTGAAACTGTCCTACTCAGATGTGTGAAAAAACATGAAGTTGGACAGATTTTGAAGGAAATTCACGAAGGATTTTTTGGCACCCACACAAATGGACCTACAATAGAAAAAATATATTGAGAGCAGGCTATTACTGGCTTTCCTTGGAGGTTGACTGTTATCATTATGCTTGGATTTGCCATAAATTCCAGATATACACTGATAAGATCCATGTACCTCCCGCTCCCTTGAATGTCTTGACTTCACCATGGCCCTTCTCCATGTGGGGAATAGATATAATTGGGACGATCGAGCCAAAAGCCTCAAATGGAAGCCGCTTCATATTGGTTGCCATAAACTACTTTACCAATGGGTCGAGGTTGAGTCATACACTAATGTTACTAAGCAAGTGGTTGCCCGCTTCTTGAAGCACAACATTATATGCAGATATGGAGTGCCTAGCCGCATCACCACTGACAATGAGTCCAATCTTAATAACAAAATGATGGATGAATTATGTGCTAGTTTTAAGATTGAACACTATACAGACCTAAGATGAATAGAGTCGTCAAAAAAGCCAATAAAAACATCAAAAAGATCATCCAAAAAATGGTGGTCACTTGCAGTTCTTCCAATAGAGGTCGAAATTCCCTCATTGAGAGTTTTAATGGAAGCCCAACTTGATGAAGTAGACTAGGTGAAAATAAGGTTTGATGAGCTCAACCATATTGAGGAAAAGCACTTGGTAGAAATATGTCATAGTCAGCTCTATCAAAGACGCATGAAGAGAGCTTTTGACTAAAGGTGCGACCTCAGACATTCTAGGAAGGTGACTAAGTGATTAAAAAGATCCTATCCATGTACAACGAATCTAGAGGCAAGTGGACACCGAAATATGGAGGCCCATATGTTGTAGTAGGGGCATTCTCTGGTGGTGCCTCGAAACTCACAACTATGGACGGTGATAAATTACCATATTCGGTGAATACAAACTCCGTCAAGCAATACAACGCCTAAAAAGTGAAATAATAAAGCTGCTAAGTCAAAAACCTGAAAAGGCAACTCAGGCAAAAAAATGTCATCCCGATGGATTGAAAACCCGAAAAGACGATTCAGGAAAAAGTTAGGGACAAATTCCAAGCCAAAGTATCCAGTCTGTACGTCCATTTGATCCTGATATGCCATCAAAGGAAGGAATCAATCCGGTCGTCTTCCTACGAAGCAAGGTGTTGAATTCTTCAAAGTCATATGGACCATAACAGTGTTGAAAATCAATGGAATCTCAATAACTTGTATTGACATTGTATTTTTCTTGCACCGCAATTACCTCATTAAGGAATTACATCCTTGTATATACTTATCCATTTAAGGTTTAAATCAATAAAAGAGAGATTTCTCACTAAATTGTGCTAATTTTTTTTACTTTATCTGCTTCTTTACAAATTAATTTTATTTTTGATAAACTGTGTTTTGAAACTTCGGTTAATAAAAACGATATTAGAAAAACAATAAGATTTGTTTTGGTGTTGGGATAACCTGAAGGGAGATCGATAATCCCCAGTGGAGCTTCACTCCACGAAAGCATCAAATCATTTGTCAGTTGCCTCAGCTTTTCATCATAAGCAGTTTAGCTTTTCAAGGATCTGCTCAATGTAGCTCCCACCATTGAATCCTTTAAGCCTACCAGGGGAAATCAGGTTCCCTAGTCACTCATAATGTCTCCAAGTTTGAGATGTCGAGTAGTTAAATCCTCTTACCAACCCAAAGTCCAATCCTTTATTGGCAACTACCCGTAATTCCACCCTTATTGGCACCCTCAAGTTTACCCTTAAAAGTCCAATCCTTTATTGGCAACTACCCAAAAGTCCATCCTTGTTGGTATCTTCATAAAACTTAAAAGTCCAATCCTTTATTGGCAACTACCTAAAAGTCCACCCTTGTTGGAATCTTCATAAAACCTGAAAGTCCAATATGTTGGCAACCACCGAAATAACCAAAACCAAATTTCACTTGGAAATCACCAAAGTTCTCACCCCCAATAGGGAGACCTATCCCAGCGTACCCGTTCATTTACATTGTCATATGCATGACATGCAGGAGTAATATCCTACATAATAATATCAAGCATTAGCATACCTTGTGCATTCATACAGGCATAAGAATCTTCAACAGTTGCATCTTCGTATGCATATTTGTGCATCATGAAATGCATGACATTTCCATCCTAAGTGGAACAACATAGTGTTGCACCCAAATTTTGACCTCTTAGATCTTCATCATCATTCTATGAGCATTATCATTGTTTATCTAACCTTAACCTATTTCAAGTTTGTCTTTGTTAAGATAGAGGTGAATTAGGGTTCCGTACAGTTGGAAATTGAGGTTTCAACGGTTTAATCAGTCAATGCCTTAGATTTATTATCCATGAAGAATTTCTCTATACCATCAATAATACTCCATTGGGTCAAGTATGAATCCAATTTGAGATTGTCACCCGAAGATTAAAAACAGTGCAGTTCAGGACCCCCGATTAGGGTTTCTGATCAGGAAAAGTCAACTGTCGTTTGAATTTTGATTTAAAGGTGTTCCAATGATGGAGTTATGGTCCATGAAACTCATATGGATTAGGGAATTCCACTAAAGAAGTTTCAAGGCCTCAGAAGACCCACGACACCAACAGTCGATTCAGAGGTTTTCGATCGTTTGATTTGTTTGATTGAAAAGTCAACCCATTGACCAACAGGGTTTTAACCTAAAATTGAAGCCAAATATGTTCCCAACATTATTTAATATCTAATCATGAAGTTTTGTGACCAATTGATCAAGAATTGAGAAGTAATCGAAAAGTTAGGGAATTAAGGTTTTGAAAAGGGCAAAGCCATAACTCCTTAACCACACAAGGGTTTTTGACCTAGTTTCAAGAGGAATGAGTTCCTAAAACAAACATAAATATTGTAGTACCTAATTTGGGCTTTCTAAAAAGTACAAGTTTGTTCCATAACTCTTCCTGGTTAGAGAGAACCGAGGTCCACAAGTTGGCAAAAACTCGCATTAGCAAAATCAGGCCAGCATGAGTTTTTTTATTCCAAAACCTCTCCAAATCGATGCTAATCAAAGATTAAGCCTCATTTATGATGTTTATATTGATAATGAACATTTGTACATCAATTCCCACGAAAATGGCACAAAGATCAAAGGAAATCATTATTTAATGCAAGTTGCAAAAGTGAATAGTGAAGAAAGAGAAAAAAGGTGGCTACCCTTGTCAAATCATCAACTTTAATTCAACAAGTCACCTCCTATCCTATCAATCATGATGAAAAAAATCTATGGGTCATGGAGAATATCTTAGTAGAGTGGCTTAAAGACAAAGATGAAGTTTGCATTGGAAAACTCAAAGATTTTCATGATGGAAGGTTAAAATTGGCGATTTGCTTCACTTTTACCCATACCTTGATCCAAGGCTTTTGGCTATAAATAGAACTCACTTCCTACATCACAAACACACAAGTTTCATGCTATAAACCAGCTAGAAATCCATTCCTTAAACAATCATAATTTCTTGCAAAATTTCATTAAGTTTCCAAAATCCCTCAAAATCTACTTTTGCAAAACACCTTTCAAAACCATTTCCAAACTTCTTCCAACTCAAGAAAAATTTCAAACACATCAAATATGATGTATTGAAGCTATCCAAATCACTTCCATATTTATGTAAGAAGGTTCTAGTGAGTTGGTCTTTGAAATCTTTGGATTTTGGAGATTTTCCTTCATTTACAAGGCATTTCGTCCACTAGCTTGCTTGGAGGTTGTTTGGAGCATCTATTCATCATCCTAGGAACATTTGAAGATCTTGGAAGAGCTTTCAAGATTTCTGGTTTTCTTATTGCTTAATCTTTCTTCAAGAGGTAAATCTAAAACTCATAAATGTGAACTTTCCATTTGCATTTCACATGCTACCATGATTGTTTTTAGGGTTTTTACCATGATGTTCTTAAACTTTTTCAACTTGTAACTTTATTTTTCTTGTGATATTGATATTTTATTATTTATACATGTTTGTTAACATGTTTAAATAACCAAATTTGTTTGATTCATTGTCTTACCATGTGCATTTTATTCTTTTTATCATTTAGATTTTTATGTTTTGTTCACAAACTTAAAAACCACATAACTTCTCCATTTTAAATCATTTTTAAGTGGTTCTTTTTGAAAAATTCTTGTGTTGTAATATATTTCTATATAATGTTTAAAGAATTCTAAAAATCGTATTTTAAAAATACTTTGCATTATAAAAAAGTTATAACCCATTTTAGAGTTTTCACCTTCCTATCTTTCCTTATTTTCAAACATTTGGATTTCATTCTCTTTGAGTTTTTAATTTGAGATTATGAACATGGATTGTTAGATTCCTTGGGCATTTAAGTTTGAATTTCAACTTTGCTTGTACACATTTAGGTGGTTTACCTTTAAAAACTTTTGATTATCCCCATGAGGTTTTGAACCTTTTGTTTACATTGTTGTGACATTGATGGTTTACATATGATATCCTTTACCTTTACCTCTTTATCCTAACCTTAGTATTGGAGTCGCCGTGCTCTATTTAGCGTCCGGACGTGGACATTCTTTACCTTTTATCCTAACCTTAGGATTGGAGTCGCCGTGCTCTATTTAGCGTCCCGCCGTGGACATTCTTTACCCTTTTATCCTAACCTTAGGATTGGAGTCGCCGTGCTCTATTTAGCGTCCCGCCGTGGACATCCTTTACCCTTTACCCTAACCTTAGGATTTGAGTCGCCGTACTCACTTTTAGCGTCCCGCCGTGGAGATTCTTACACCTTCCTAACCTTAGGATTGGAGTCGCCGTGCTCTATTTAGCGTCCCTCCGTGGACATTCTCTCCCCTTTTATCTTAACCTTAGGATTGGAGTTGCCGTGCTCTATTTATCGTCCCTCCGTGGACACCCTTTATCCCTTTATCCTAACCTTAGGATTGGAGTCGCCGTGCTCTATTTAGCGTCCCTCCGTGGACATCTTTTCCCCGTTATCCTAACCTTAGGATTTGAGTCGCCGTACCCATGTTTAGCGTCCCGCCGTGGATATTCTCTACCATAACAATTTCAATGTAGACTTGGATTCGCGGCACTCCACGTAAGTGTCTCCCTATTAACACTTACTTCCCCCCTGGAACCTTGACCACAGTCAAGAGTTCCTCACCCCTTGATAGGGGAACTACGAACGCTATGATTTCTCGTTGAGAATACGTAGGCATAAGATGTGATTTCTTAGCGAGCCAACCTTTTCTTTCTCCTTCACTAACAACTAACTTCCTGTTAACATTTACAACTTAGAATTGGAGTCGCCGCGCTCTATTTAGTCATCCTGCCGTGGACATTCCCTGCGTTTATCTTTGCAACTTAGGCTTGGAGTCGTCGTGCTCTATTTAGCTGTCTCGCCGTGGACATTCCCTTCTTTTCTAACTTAATCTTAGTTTAGAGTCTCTGCACTCTATGTAGGTGTCTCGCTGCAGACATTTACTTGCCCCCATGGAACCTTGACACAGTCAGAGGTTCCTCACCCCTTAGTCAGGGGAACTACGGTTGCTCTGATTCCATTCCCGTCAGGATACGTAGGCACAAAATGCGATGTCTTCGCGAGCATACTTTACCATACTTTGTATACTTAAACCTTTAAACCCTTAGCAAATTTACTTTAGCAAGAAAACTTTAGCAAAATACAAATATTAACAAGAGGTTCGTGTAAATTACTACAGATGTTTAGTATGTGAAATACCTACCCTATGCATAACCAACCCCCGAACCTTTAGATCTCTCTTTGCTTAGCTTTAAGCCTTGCTTTTTGCTTTGCATTTTAATAGGTTTTTCTTTCTTTAAACCTTTCCTTTTTGGATAAATTGAAGTCTAGTTGTGAATTTAAGAATTAAGATTCAAGTTAGTCAATATCTTGGTATCACGATTCTCACCACAACAGAAATGACGACTTCAATAGGGACTCCCCTAAGAGGGTTAAGCATACCTTGTTTATATTTGTATTTCTATATGTTTGCTTGCTTGTATATTTATGTCTTTTTGTCAATATATATGTTTGATTTGGGTGCCTTGAGTGGTGAGATAAATCCTAACCCGGATTTGAGTGACACATAAGATAGGATTGTGATATGATCAATAGTTGGGCTATTGAGAGTAGTCCCAATATGTCTGACATATGATGTAATCACGCTCAGTGGAGACTCTTTGAAATGGTTAGTAATGCATGACTAGTCGTGTATTCACTAATTGTTTCAACATGAGTCTGCGAAGCTGAGGACTTTAGTAACACTTTTACCCCACTTGGCCTTTTTAGGACATAGCGCGGAAATTATTAGGGAGTAGTCCCTCAATAGTTGTCATGCGATGCTACACTTAAACGAGTTTATCTTGAGAATATTGTTGACTCACGTAAGTAGTTGCGTTAGTTGGCAATATCCGAAGGATTTACTATGACTCTGGGAACTTCTTAGAACCCGTTGTGCAGGTGCTTTACCCCTAGTACACACCCTATGGTTGGTTCTTTACCCAGACTCCATACTGTGATCTTAAACCTTTGATCATGTTATGTGTGTTTTGCATCCTGTCTTGCATAGCATTGCATTGCATTTGCATCTTTGCACAGTTTATTGCATACCTCTGCTTGTCCAGTCGTTCATCTCCAGCTGTCTTCATCATTCCAGTGTGCCTTTGATTCGTCAAGCTGATTCCTCGACACTGATATCGGGCTAGAGCTAATTACAGACGCAGAATGTCCAGAACAATCCCTTGCCAGTGCATCAAAGGTGAAGCTTCAGACTGACTTCAGCAGGCTATCTTCCTAAAACGCCAGTGTTTCAGACAAGACGACTCATCCTTGTCCTGATTTAGTCACTAGGCCTTTTTGTTTCTCGTTGTTTGTACTTTCCTTCATTTTGTTTAAGCTAATTGCCTTCAAATTATGTTTGTACTTTTGTGTTAATGAAATGATCATTACAACTTTTGATTCAATTCATTTTGTCTAGTATTTGCATCTTTATGATTTATCTTTTAAAAATATACACCTTTTGTTTAGACTTTTGATATGCAAACATTTGATGGAGGATGATGAAAACGTTATACCCATAATTGTTGTCAATATGCTTTTAATTAAACTTTGTTGACGATGTAAGGCATTGTTTCAACTCCCAAACACTGGAGAAATAAGGAAGATAATCCCTCGTCAACCCCTTCGAGCCTAGAAGTTGAAGTTTCTTTCTTTAAAAAAACCCGCAATCTTAACCTTGGGATGGTTAGTTCTCAGTTAACCTGGTTATGCGTTCATGCAAGGCGCCTTTCATATAAAGGTTGCATCCACAATTTTCCTTCGCACACAACAAACAAGTGTCGAAGATGTTTTTCAAGCCAAAATGCCAATGATGGTTCACCGTAATCATTAAAGCCAGACAATCACTCTCTTTATTTCAAAAAAAATAAATCAGAAGAAAAGCCCGCTAAGTCAAAACCTATAAAGGAAACTTAGGCAAAACTGGGGCATCCCGCTGACTGTGATCTTCACAAGAAACAGTTCAGGAAAAAGTTAGGGATAATAAAAAAGAGGAGGTATTTAAATCTTCACCTTGAAAATCCTCAATATCAAAATAACCAAATGTTATAGAGAAGTAGTGACTGTCGTCTCAAGGGTCTTTGGACTTCTGGACCATTATCATGGCTATAATCAGTGCAATTCCTATAGGAACCTGAGTGTATACTCTGAGTTAGCTGAGCATAGGACTGAAGATC
The DNA here is from genome assembly GCA_963859935.3 of Lathyrus sativus. Lineage (NCBI taxonomy): Eukaryota > Viridiplantae > Streptophyta > Magnoliopsida > Fabales > Fabaceae > Lathyrus > Lathyrus sativus. The sequence continues at coordinate 496,640,254 of OZ012735.1, forward strand.
ATCACGTAGATTGGGTGGGCACAAATAAACTTTGAACCTTTATCCTTTATTTCTTAAACCGTGAACCAGGCCACACTACAACCCTCAAAAGACCTAACTGAAACAAGGTTATTTTGAAAGCGTACTACAGCAAGGTTGCGTAAATTGACTCCAAAAGATCTTTGCAGGTCATTTGTTTTGGCATCATACCTTTTTGCTTTACCTTTCACTTTTAAGTGTTTTGAACCACCGTGTTCTGACCAATGACTCGTTTATTTTGTATCTTTCAAAAATGATGTCACGTCTATCTATAACAATTTCAATGTAGACTTGGATATTCTCTACCATAACAATTTCAATGTAGACTTGGATTCGCGGCACTCCACGTAAGTGTCTCCCTATGAACACTTACTTCCCCCCTGGAACCTTGACCACAGTCAAGAGTTCCTCACCCCTAGATAGGGGAACTACGAACGCTCTGATTTCTCGTTGAGAATACGTAGGCATAAGATGCAATTTCTTAGCGAGCCAACCTTTTCTTTCTCCCTCACTAACAACTAACTTCCTGTTAACATTTACAACTTAGAATTGGAGTCGTCGCGCTCTATTTAGTCATCCCGCCGTGGACATTCCCCGCGTTTATCTTTGCAACTTAGGCTTGGAGTCGCCGTGCTCTATTTAGATGTCCCGCCATAGACATTCCCTTCTTTTCCAACTTAATCTTAGTTTAGAGTCTCTGCACTCTATGTAGGTGTCTCACCGCAGACATTTACTTGCCCCCATGGAACCTTGACCACAGTTAGAGGTTCCTCGCCCCTTATTCAGGGGAACTACGGTTGCTCTGATTCCATTCCCGTCAGGATACGTAGGCACGAGATGCGATGTCTTCGCGAGCATACTTTGCCATACTTTACCATACTTTGTACATACTTTGTATACTTTATACCTTTAAACCCTTAACACATTTACTTTAGCAAGCAAACTTTAGCAAAACACAAATATTAACAAGAGGTTCCTGTAGAGTACTACAGATGTTTAGGATGTGAAATGCCTACCTTATGCATAACCAACCCCCGAACCTTTAGATCTCTCTTTGCTTAGCTTTAAGCCTTGCTTTTTGCTTTGCATTTTAATAGGTTTTTCTTTCTTTAAACCTTTCCTTTTTGGATAAATTAAAGTCTAGTTGTGAATTTAAGAATTAAGATTCAAGTTAGTCAATAGCTTGGCATCACGATTCTCATCCCAACACATAGCATATCAGGATCCAGGATCAACAAGTAAGCATCTCGGCCAGTCCTCCTTCAAATTCGGCATAATTCCTCTAAAAGAAGTCAATACTCTGTGCGTGCTCATGGAACTCTATTCCATAACAAGTTGTTCTTCAACCATGTAGTTGATAATGATAATCCCCATCACTTTTGCTTTTGTTGCTCCCTAAGAAAAGGTTATCCTAGAAAGTTTCTTATGAGCTTTTCCCCTGCAAAACTTTGCTAGCACATTTCTCCGAAAGGAATCTTTCTCTAACTATTTCCCCCATTAGATTTATTGCTTGAGATATTGTTTTGGTATCATCGGAGAACCTTAGTGGATAAGGGACTGCTTCGATCACCCAAAGAATCTCAGGTGTTCAGAGATATTGCTTTGGTATCATCGAAAAACCTTAGTGGTGTCTGTAACACCCCCTTTCTATACCCCAAAATAATCACATATCAAATCATATAGTCACGAATACAAGTATTTTTGTTTTCACCAGAGTGTATTTACATTAAGGTATAAAAGAAGTGCGTCACAATACTCACGAAACGACCACATGAATATTAATGTTTAAAAAGAATTAACTCAAAAGGGGTAAATCTCAACTAAAATAAACGCATGATTCTTCAAAATTACATATTCATGTTTTCTCTTAAAGCGGAAGACTAAAACATATATATATTCACTTAAGACATGACAAAACATAATTACATGTCATCTGGTTGTTCACAACTTCATTCACATACAAACAAAACAACATTAAGACATTCTACAAGCCTATCTACCCAAAGTTACATATCAGAGCGACCGACACGAGGGAAAAGAGCTATACTCCAAAGGAAACCTCCAGCGAATCCTAATCTGCAATGCCTCGTAGGGCATTATAAAACAACAGAAGGGTGAGAAACATTATCATAATAATCAAGGCATAAGATATATATATATATATATATATATATATATATATATATATATATATATATATATATATATATATATATATATATATATATATATATATATATATATATATATATATATATATATATATATATATATATATATATATATATATATATATATATATATATATATATGTACAAGTACCGGATGCCTATACCTCATACTTATTCACTACAATGCATAACAATAGATTCTCACTGCATTAAATACATATAGACATAATCGCTCAAACTTAATCGTCTATTCATCAGTCAACATCTTTCACATTTATTTATTCGCTAACGCATCTCATCAATTCCTGCACATATGCATATTTACATATGACAATCACAATCATACCATGCGATTCATATAAGACTCATTCACTACCCTCAATCCTTTTTCCGGACTATGGGTACGTCGCTCATGCTCTACCGGGAACAACGTCTCGGTCAATCTACCCCGGTAACTACCTCACTAGGAACGACGCATCGCCGTTCTACCCTGGTGAGTAGAATCTCTCTACATATACATCAACCTCATTCTCATATTTACCAGACGCAATAAATAAATAAATAAATATATATATATATATATATATATATATATATATATATATATATATATATATATATATATATATATATATATATATATATATATATATATATATATATATATATATATATATATATATATATATATATATATATATATATATATATATATATATATATATATATATATATATATATATATATATATATATATATATATATATATATATATATATATATATATATATATATAATATACATACATTTCCAAGCATTATTTTCAATTCATCATATGAAGATGACAATGCACTCATAGAGACCGACACCTCGACCCTATGCAGCTACAACCACGGTACCGACTCATTCGTCCGTCAGATTCTCTTAGAATTCACTCCTCTCACACTTATATGGTTACACTGTAACTCATCAGGTTCTCCTAGGAATCAAATATAACCATCGCATCAAGCGAGGTTTTGCAAATCCTCCAAGGGATAAAATATAACCATCGCATCAAGCGAGGTTCTGCAAATCCTCCAAGGGATCAAATATAACCATCGCATCAAGCGAGCCTCCAAGGGATCAAATATAACCATCGCATCAAGCGAGGTTCTGCAAATCCTCCAAGGGATCAAATATAACCATCGCATCAAGCGAGGTTCTGCAAATCCTCCAAGGGATCAAATATAACCATCGCATCAAGCAAGGTTCTGCAAATCCTCCAAGGGATCAAATATAACCATCGCATCAAGAGAGGTTCTGCAAATCCTCCATGGGATCAAATATAACCATCGCATCAAGCGAGGTTCTGCAAATCCTCCAAGGGATCAAATATAACCATCGCATCAAGCGAGGTTCTGCAAATCCTCCAAGGGATCAAATATAACCATCGCATCAAGCGAGGTTCTGCAAATCCTCCAAGGGATCAAATATAACCATCGCATCAAGCGAGGTTCTGCAAATCCTCCAAGGGATCAAATATAACCATCGCATCAAGCGAGGTTCTGCAAATCCTCCAAGGGATCAAATATAACCATCGCATCAAGCGAGGTTCTGCAAATCCTCCAAGGGATCAAATATAACCATCGCATCAAGCGAGGTTCTGCAAATCCTCCAAGGGATCAAATATAACCATCGCATCAAGCGAGGTTCTGCAAATCCTCCAAGGGATCAAATATAACCATCGCATCAAGCGAGGTTCTGCAAATCCTCCAAGGGATCAAATATAACCATCGCATCAAGCGAGGTTCTGCAAATCCTCCAAGGGATCAAATATAACCATCGCATCAAGCGAGGTTCTGCAAATCCTCCAAGGGATCAAATATAACCATCGCATCAAGCGAGGTTCTGCAAATCCTCCAAGGGATCAAATATAACCATCGCATCAAGCGAGGTTCTACAAATCCTCCAAGGGATCAAATATATACTTAACATCATACACCACAATGTATACTACACGACACGTTCATCATTCATGTCCAAACGTTATGCATTTTTAATCGAATTAAACAATGCACGAAATTGCCCAAACGGCTACAATCCCTAACCTAGGATTCGCGCCAATCGGTTACCCACAGTACGTCATGAACCATCACTCCAGCTTCTAAATCAAGTAAGGGTCGATCGCACTCGGAACCCCAAGCTACAACAACACCCAACAGCAGAGAAGACTCATTCTGCTACGTTCGCTACACGCTCGCCTAGCGAGCTGCTAGCGAACGTTCGCCACCTTCTCGCCTAGCAAACTGCTAGCGAGCTAGAACAGAAGCTACAGACTTCGTTCGCTACCTTGTTCGCCACAGCGAACCCCCGGCGAGTCATTCGCTACTTCATTCGCTGCCAGCGAAGGAGACCAAAACACCACTGTCCCAAGTCTGAGACCGTTCGCTACGCACTCACCTAGCGAGATGCTAGCGAACACTCGCGACCTGCTCGCCTAGCGAGCTGCTAGCGAGCGACTGCGGACTGAACTTTCTCCCATTGTTCAGGATCCAACACCCGATGAAATCTCCCGATAAATCCCAACTCGTTTCCAGTAGCCTTAGTCTAACATTCCTCGACTAAATTCTACCACCTATTCTCATTTTCAATCATTAAAACTCGGTTTCTACCGATCGAATCAATTTTGGCCTAAAATGGAAGTTTATAGAAAACTTTCCAAAACTCTACCCAATCAACCATACACATACATAACCAAACATATTGATTAAGATAGTAAGATTTCACACCCTTACCTTGGATTAATCGAAGCTTTGAGTTGCTCTTGATGATTCCACTCTTTTCCTCTTCTTCTTCTCTTTTCTCTTCCTTTTTCCTTCTTCTCCCTTTCTTTCTATCCTTTCTCTTTTTCTTTCCTCCTTTACTCTTATATCTTTTCTTTCTATTTCTATTCTTTATATTTCTTTCCATTCTATTTCCTCCAATATACCTATTATTCCAATCAATTTCCATAAATCATCCACTTAACCAATAATTGAGACTGTCCGAAATATTTCCCACTAAACTTTCCAAAACTCTACAAATGATAAAATAGCATAATATGTAGACTTAACATATTATCACACTATCCCATAATTAAAATAATTCCAATAACTAAATTAATTAGTTAAACCGAAATTGGGTTGTTACAGTGTCGCAGTGAGAATTGGATATCAAGCTATTGATTAACTTGAATCTTAATTCATTGTTTACCACTGGTCTTTAATTTGTCCAAGGGAAGGGAAAAAGAGCGAATAACCCAAAATATGCAATGCAAATGCAAAGTTGGAGAGTTTAAGGTACGGGGGTTGGTTTAAACTTAGGGAAGGTGCTAGCATCCTAAGCATCTGTAGTACTCTATAAGAACCTCTTGTTTTTATGTGTTATTGTTATTGCTAAAGGGTAAAAGACCTAGGGGTTAATTTCTAAGTATACTCTCCAAGAAATCGCATCTTGTGCCTACGTATCCTGACGGGAGTGGAATCAGAGTATTAGTAGTTCCCCTAAAAGGAATTGAGGAACCATTGACTGTTGTTCAAAGTTCCAAGGGGAAAAAGGTTTGTTGATTAATTCTAGGAGAAAATACGAGTCGTCATCTTAAGGGAGAATACACGGCTTAACCGCCACAACCTGTAGGAGATGGTCTTTGCGTCACATTGACAGGAGGGCTCAAAAATCAGATTTCATCGACGAGTATGCCATATACCTCCCTCAAGCAGAAAAGATTCTATATCTCTCGATATTATTATGGGGCAGGAGAATTATATTTCGACTGTCAAGATGAATCACGTATAATTCTCTTGTGGGGAGAATAGATGTTGAATTGTATTATAAGGTTTGTCTAAGTTAAAAGATTTTAAGGGAAACTTTCCTATCTTAAGGTGTAAGGGCTAAATCCTAAGCTGATCGACTTGAGAAATCAAGGATCGAGCGGGGAAATAATGATGCAAATGAGATGCAATGTATACGACTTATAAAGTCGTGTACAGATTCTTCCACTGGACGTGCATACAAAATAATATCGAAGAAAAAACAGAACAGGATACATCAATGACCTGGCAGCATTTTGAAATTAAAATCAATAAATTAAATCACAGATTAATCATGTTGGAATTAGAGGTTCAAAGTTCCAGGAATCTTGATTCAATTGAAATTACCAATCATACACCACGGTTAATTGAAATATCAGTTCAGCGCCGCAACAAATACAATTGAATTTTAAATTAAGATTAATATTGAATTTCAAAACAAAGTTGGTAATAGAATTTCAAATTTAGAATAAAAAGAAATGAATTTTTAGATCAAGGTTGTTAATATTTGTAATTGAATTTTAAATTAACACTACAATTGAAATTAAGAAAAAAAATGAAATTGTTTAAAAAGAATGAAGTTATGATTATAATTGAATTGGAATTAACATTATTATAATTGAGCTTTTACACAAAGTTAATAATTAGATAATAAGAACAAAATTATTATAATTGTAATTGAATAAAAAAAGAGGTTGAATTTATCAAAATTTTAAGATCAAAGTTATTATAGTTATAATTGGATTAATTGAAACTTTAAAAACAAAATATTAACCAAATATGATTTAGTTTTAAAAACAAATTTAAAAAACAGTCGGGGTTGAAATGGAAATGAATTAGGGTGAAAAGAGAGACCATGGGCTCAGTACATCAAGCCCACCCACAATAAATAAAACAAACCCTTTTTAAGACAAAAAAACAGGAAACGGGTCGGGTTCCCTATTGGATCCGTCAACACCAACAACAAATAAGAGGAAAGGGTCAACAACGGTATCTTCTCCTTCAATTGGCGGCCTCTGCTTCTTTGCGAAATGTTCATCGTTCGCTCGCTTGGTTCTACGTCAAATTGGTTTTCAACGATTTCTCATCGCAATTCGTCTCGCCCCATTTGTTCTCGACTGGGCTTCTACAACTGGGAAATTCGATCAGGTACGAAGGTTATCGATGTTTCACAATCTACAATGTTTGTATCCCACTCAAATTCCTGCTTCTGCACACCGCGTGCAGTTGTGTGTAGGATTCCACTTTTCTCGACTGTATGTGTATGTGAATTTCATTTTTTGTTTCTGAAATGAATGTTTTTGTGGCTTTTTGTACGTACGTGTTTTTATGGGTATTTGATGTTTATTCCCCTTCTTGTTTTGCGACTTGCCTCTTCTTTATAGGTGTTCTAAAATCTTCACGTTCTAATGATGATAAATGTTTTCCTTTTTAGGGGGAGACATGTTTGGACTTTTTTTGGAAAAAGAACAAATGATGTGATTTCTTGTTTCTATGCCTCTGTTTTGTGATGAATGCTATTTCCCTTTTTGTTCCAACAAGTCTATGATCTGCTTTAAGAAACATGATTTACGATTCCTTTGAATTTGTATTGGATCGTTTCTGGATGGTAAAGTTCTAATCCTTCTCATTTCTCTCTTCCCCTGCGCACTTGTGGAGCAACGAGTACAATGCAACATTTTAATTTCAAAGTGGGATTCGACTTTGAATTCTCCATCGGTTGTATCCTAGGAAGGTAATGGCATTAGTCTTAGATCTTTATTGATTACGAGTTCCAAATTCCTTTCGCAATGACTAACGTTCCTCCTTATTACAGCAATGTATTCTCCGTCAATATGAAACAACTCTGAGTTCATCTTCTCCGAGGTATCTTCTCCATCAAAGACTGCCTCACCTAGTTTTAATAAAAGCTTGCTATAGATGTGGTTGTTGGCGCTGTCGCAGTCAGGTTCCCTTCACTCGAAAAATCCAGCACGTGGTGTTTAAGTACATATCTAATGCTTGCAACACCTCAATGTAATTTTCTGATAATTACCTGTAATTAGATACTCGGCAAGCTGGGCCCAAACGCGTAATAAAGTTGGTGGTGTTGAATTTGTTGTTTTCTTTGGTTATGTTAATAGGATATCCGCATGTCGTACGTCATGACAAGCGCCTTAGGCTTCCGTTTTTGCTTTAACCCAATCACTTATCCTTGCTTCTGTTTTTCTGAAGGTAGTCCGAGGTAGATATCGTATGTTTGAATTCGATTCCCTTGAGAGTAGTATCCCTTAGGATTTTACTTCTGTTTTGGCTTTGCAGATTGTTTACATGGCGACAAAGAATTATTTTGAATTTTAAATCATGCATGATGAAGGCTCGTATCGGCTGCGCTTAATCATTCGGTTCGAAATAGGTAACAACGACCTATCCTCCTCGTCACAAATGAATCATGAGCTTTAAAAATGGTGTGAAGTTGTAGAGGCAGCATGTGAACCATTCTCACAATTGATCCAGTTTTAAGGCAATAACAAACAAAACCTCCTCGTAGGCACTTGCTAACTTACTGTAAAAAGTGAAACATGGCTTCCCTTAGGCTAAATGACCATTTTAATTTGTATTCTAGGATGAGCTTCTCGAACACCTTGAAAGCTTTGAGTTTTCTCTTTTTGAATGACCAATGTGAACCTTGTTCCCTCTTGTAGACTTGGAAGGTTTATGTCAACTACACTTTGTAATCTTTGTAGAAATTTAGAAAGTAACATTGAGATAACTTGTTGTTCTATATGTCATGTTTTTTTTCTTGGCAAGTATTTGAAGCCTTTTGTAGTGACCGATGAAGCATTTCTTTAACATACTTGGTCGAGAAGAGATTCGGGATTGCATGTGCATTTATTCCTTGTTTGCAACTGAATTTGAATTCAATCTCGTAATGCTTCGAAACACGAGCTTTGGATCTTGAGATAATGACTTGAGCTTGAAAGAATTTGGACCTATGTTTGAACTCATAATTGGATGAATACACCTTAAATTAGTAAATTCCAAGATGCGAGTATTTGAACCAAAACGATGATTTGGATTTGAGTTTTAATCCGAACTTGTTGAAGAACAAAAGTCTTGAAATCCAATTTAATCGACATGAAATGCACCAAATGAGTTCAAGGCAATATGAGTCACACTTTGCTACCATAAACCAAATAACACCACTTGATTAAATTGCAAAAGTTGAATCCAAAGCGCATATGAATGAACCTCAATCTTGAATTCAAAATCATCTCACGCGAGAAAGCTAAAAGGCCTCAGTCACCGTGAGCCCGTGATCTTATCTCTTGTATGAATCCTGTCTTGACAAGCCTTTCTTGATAAAGAGGAAAAAACTTGAGAAGGATCAAAACCTTGATTTATGGGGACATAGTCGTAAGAATCCACCTGAGATGTCTTTAAAGCTAAAATGATCCTGCACACACTCGTTAGTCATGATAAACACGCATATAACAACTTAAAGATGTCATACAAATGCACAAAAGAGACGGTATCTTGGGGTCAAAAATTAGGGTGCGACAAGTGGATAAGGGACTTGTTTGACCATCCGAAGAATCTCATGTGTTCAGAGATACTGTTTTGGTATCATTGGAGAACCTTAGTGGATAAGGGACTGCTTCGACCACCTAAAGAATCTCATATGTTCAGAGATACTACTTTGGTATCATCGGAGAGCCTTAGTTGATAAGGTGCTGCTTCCATCATCCAAAGAATCTCATGTGTTTAGAGATACTGCTTTGTTATCATCGGAAAAGCTTAGTGGATAAGGGGCTGCTTCGGCCACCCGAAGAATCTCATGTGTTCAGAGATACTGCTTTGGTATCATCGGAGAACCTTAGCTGATAAGGTGTTGCTTCAACCACCCGAAGAATCTCATGTGTTTAGAGATACTGCTTTGGTATCATCAGAGAACCTTAGTTGATAAGGGACTGCTTCGACCACCCGAAGAATCTTATGTATTCAGAGATACTGCTTTGGTATCATCGAAGAACCTTAGTGGATAAGGGACTGCTACGACCACCCGAAGAATCTCATATGTTCAGATATACTGCTTTGGTATCATCAAAGGACCTTAGTTGATAAGGTACTGCTTCGACCACTCGAAGAATGTCACGTTTTTAGAGATACTACTTTGGTATCATAGGAGAACCTTAGAGGATAAAGGACTGCTTCGACCACCCGAAGAGTCTCATGTTTGGTAAAAATACTGCTTTGGTATCGCAAAGAGCCTTAGTCTATAAGGTGTTGCTTCAACCACCTAAATAACCTCAAGCTATTATGTTCATTTTGTACCCCGCTATCCTATTTTGATATCTCTTATTTCATTCTTGCATTGTATTCTTGTCAGACAAATTTTGGGGTCTTCTTGTATCTAATTGACTTTTACCCTAAAAATGAACGACATGCAGCAGTTCATTTTCTCGGGTTCAAGACAATTAGATTGGGGCATCTGTCATACCCCAAATTTGTCCTACCTTTTTACTAACAAATAATAGTGTTGCTTGATGGTCTTTCTCTAGACACTCACTTGGCCTTTGGCCATGATCCTCTAAAATTCAGGTCATAAGGATCCGTTTGTACCTATTTTGATTGTTTGTCAATAGATGTCTCTTGTAAGCCTTGATGGAAATAAGGGGGCGTGGCTTTATTCAAGCTCTTCAAATGGTTGATTGGTTGATAAAAAGATTCAAGTGCAAAATTGCATATGCATGACCATTGGTTAGAAATTAGAATTGAGACAAAGGTCAAATTCCAAGAGGATGGCCTTTTTTTTTAAAATGGAAGAAGGATTTAAAATGTGACACATGAATTGGAGTTTTTGTTGCATCACTCTTAAGCACCATAAAGCATAATTCAAAACAAGAACCAAGCAAGTGTCAAAGTCAAGTTTTGATTTCAAAGGTTCAATTGCCAAAATCCCATTTATGGAGTTCAAATGAGTACAAAGGTTCTAATAAGGTCAAAGTTCAAAATTCAAGTTCAGAGTGAAAAAATAATCGTAGTCTAAGAATAAAGCTTGGAATAGTGATTACAGTCATTTGGGTTCAAGTTTATGAATGAGTACAAGCATTCCAAATTGAAAAATTCAAACTAAAATCAAGTTGCACCACAAAAGAAAAAGTGACAACTTTCAAATGGATCACAAGAATGGCGCCATGAATGGAACACTAATACATCAAGCCTATCTAATTTCAAAATCAAGACCATCACAATCTTTGAGATCAAAAGCCAAGACTGATTTAAGTTCAAGATGTACAAGTCATCATATCACTAACTTAAGGTTACAAAACAAGTTCAAGATGGGAATCAAAGTTTGCACAAAAGTTGGAATGGAAAAATCAAACAGATCTTTACATTGTCATTAGGATCCAACATCATAAAACAAGTGCAAACATAAACATTCAAGTTTGGATTAGTCACAATGAAGTCTATTGTATTTCAGATTATCACATGATTTGTGATCAAGGGGATAGAACACATTTGAAGGCAAAACTCATAAGCTATTAAAGTTCAAATATTGCTACAAAGAAATCATGAAACCATTGCAAGAATTTCAAATAATGAGTTCAAAATATACAAGTTCTTCCATCATTATGTTACAAGGATTCCAAATTTTTGTTGTTACAATTGTGATCAAGATAACACCCTAATTCTATAATTCCTAAGAGACTAAATACAAGCTTCATGAGCCAAAACTCAAGCCTTGAAATTCTGCTCCACTCAGGCTAAGCTGTTTCAAATTATCCAAGTTTCCGTGCCAAATCTTAAAGTCCCAAACTCTTCTCTCGTGCCAAGACTTTCATTCAGCTATATATCCCTTATACTAGGTTACTCCCCTCTTCTTGCCATGTTTCCCTTACACCCTTCATGCTCAAGTTACTTCCCCCATTCCAAGCTTCAAAGCAGCAGCTTCATCAATCCAAACTCATACCAATGCACCATGAAAAGGAAATTGAAAGGCAAATGGAATGAATGGTTAGTACATTAAGCAAACCATATATAATTCAAAAACTAAGTCACAAGTCATAAAAGGTACATAACATCCATGAACAAGTAGTTGTTATACATGAATTTTCAAAAATGTTGCACCCCAAAATTTGACCAACATTTATTCATCCATTAAGTGTTTGAAAGTTGATGCCTTCATCGGAAAGTTCAAGAGATCCTCAGAGGAATTGGTTGAAACCAAGGTTGTGTGCTTCATAGCTTGAGAGTTGTGGGTGCTCCTCAGATGATTCTGAGACTATGAGAGTGAACTTGAAGCTTTGAGAAATTTTATGAGATGTCTTGAAAGCCATCATGAAGCCCAGAGAAGTCATTGTGCAAGAATTCAGAAGATTCAACCATGAATGGTAGAATTAGGGTTTTGACTGGGTCAATCCTAGATCAGCTGAAGATTTGGAGAAGGTTGAGACCTAATCCAGGGGCCATGAGATCATGGAATGATGTATGGAGATGTTATAAAGATGATTCCTAGACCAACTCATCATGATTGAGGAGTTTGAGAAGCTTTGAGTTAGGGTTTCTAAGGATTGTCAGTGGAAAAACCCTATTTTGATCCCTATCTTCCAGGCAGTTTTAGCTCAAGATATGATTGATATCTCATCTTCCCCACAACATGAATGTTGTAGAGCTTGTTCTTAGCTTTAATTTGAGTGGTGGAAGTCCTTGATAGGATGTGCGGAACTCAAGTTATGGTTTGGACAAATTACAGGTCAGCTGAGGTGTGTGAATCTGGGTCCTTGAAAGTCACCCAACTTGCAGACAACTTTTTCCCTAGTAGGATGATTCCTATGATTTCTTGGTCAACATGAATGTTGAATAGCATCTTCTTAGCTTTCTAGAGAGTACTAGAAGTCCTTTATAGGATTTGTAGAACTCAACTTATGGTTTGAACAAGACAGGGGTATTTTGGTCATTTGGTGATTATAGGTCATTTTAAGCAAAGGCCATATCTCCTATTTCCAAGCCTCAAATGAAAAAACTCAAAACATCAAAGTTGTTCAAAATGGGATTTTAAGCCTAGAAAAGTGGTCATGAGTTGTTGAAAAAGCTTTTAGCAAGGATTTACAAGATTGGGTAAAAATGACCTAAAAATGACTTATAAGTTAAATGAATCCAAGTTGGAATTTGGTTTGGGAGATCCACAAATCCAAAATAGGTCATCCAATATGTCATTTTGACTCCAAACATTATTTTAAAAACAATGGTTCAAGTAGAATTTTGATTTGAGGTCTTAAAATGGATGTTGCTTTGTAATTTTGATTCTTGCATAATAAGGCAACTTGCAAATCTTCACATAAGGCAAGACCAAGGCTTGTTTTTCATACATTCCTTCTCAATGTCTCTTGTAAGGAGATTTTAAAGCAAAATGACAAGGCTTGGCACATGAGATATGAGATGTACAATGTATCATTTCATGAGAAATTCCATAACATTCTAGCTCTTTCCATGAGTTTCTAGACTTTTCCATTGGCTGTTATAAAAAGAGTGAATCACCATGAGGAGAAGGTTGGTGAAAGTTGCAGAATCCATTGGAGAGAGTGAGAGAGAAAGTGCCATTTCAAGATTTCTTCAAAATCAAGCAAGCTTCCATCTCTTCATCTACAAGCCTCATCCATCTCAATTCTTGCAAACAGAAAGCCATCCACCATTGGAGGAGTGTTTTGCATCCATTACCAGTTCTGAAAACCATCTGTTCATACCTCCACCATTGAAGTTTGACAGGTTGGTGGATTCTCCCATATCTCCTTAATTATGCATGCTTAGGTTAGATCTTTAGTATAGAATGGTTAAGCTAGATCAGAGGACCAATTCCATAGAGTTTCAGAGGATATCATGAAGGTTGGTAACAAATCACGATTTTTTCAAGATTCAATAGCAAGCTGTTTAATGTGCATTGATGGATATGGTATAGCATAGTGTGGTTAGGGCAACATGTAGAGCACGTTCACATCATTAGATTGAAGCTCTATCGTGATTGATCTCAGAGAATTGTGGTGGGACCCTAATGTTCATGCTTTCTGTTAGAGTGACACAAGAGGTTTCAGTAAAAATCATGGGTATCATCGTGTTCTTGGTGATTAGTAGAGCATCTTTGCTCTTGGAAGTTTTGACCTTCATCGCGCATGGAAGGAGAACGAAGGAGTTGAAACTCTGGCATGGAGTTAGGGTTTCTGAAAACCCTAGCGCGTGTTTGGAGAAGATGGGTTCTCTACCGTTGGATCATCCTGGTTTAATTGACTCATTAGTCTAATCGCACGGTTCCAATTGAATCTCAGAGGCGGAGGGAAATTCCTAAACCAAAACGCAGCGTTTGGTTTAATGAGGAGTTCTGGGCTTAATGGAAAGTTGATATTCGCACCCTACCCAGAGGCCCAATCCAGAAATGAACGTGAAAAACATGTTATTTGCACCGTGGTTGTATTTATTTTCTGGTGATTTTTCCTTTGATTTTCTGAGCGCATGGGCCTACCAGATTGCTAAGCGCACCCCCAGGTTCTCAGCCCATCATGATAATAACTGGGCGCTTCTACTTTTCCCACCCCCCATCCCTTTTTCTTGTATTTTCTTATCTTAATTTCTTTTTATTTTCTTGCATTTTATAAAAATCCATATAAAATTGAAAAATTAATATTTTTTAATGCTTGTTTTTTCTACATATTCATAATTCTGTCTAGAAAAATGTAAATAAATAAAAATTCATTTTATTTTTCTTTTAATATTTTTAGTATATTTTCCATTTAAATAGTCTTTTTAATTGATTTTAGTTGATACTCAATTTTGTATGATTTCTTTTAGGACTTTCCCTTAGGATTTTTGAGCCATTCTTTTTGGCATAGTTAGGTATTGAATCATAGTCCCTATAGGATTTAATTCATGATTTGTAGATTAAAATTTGATTAGTTTGTTAAGCATAGCCTTAGTGTACTCAAATTAGGGTTTTAGGTGGTATAAGTAGATTTGAACAATTTTGTTTTGGGGTTTATAGGCCAAATTAGTGTATGGGGAATATATGGGTTAAGGGTAAGTATGTATAGAATCCCCTTGAATTTTACTAGAATATTATATAGTGTTTTAGCATTTTTAATTGATTTGTGAATGTATGGTTAGTATGTGTGTTGCTTAAAGGCATAGTTTGTATTGTTGTGCTTGTTCTTCTTCTCCTTTGATTGTGTGAGCCTTGAAGATTGAGTTGAAGACCTTGTGGATCATCATGGAAGACTTGGGAGACCTTGCAGTGGAGCTTTAGTTAGCTTTTGTTTGTTCTGTTTATAGGATCATAAGTGCATAGGTAGAGCTCTAGATAGAATACTTCCATTCAATAAACAAGGAGTGTCTTGTTCACCTCCTTCCCTCTCTATGATATAAAGTCCCTTAAGGGTACTCACCTCTCTCCTTTGGAGGGATTAGTGACCTTGCCCTCTGAGGTAGAACTTTGAGAGAGCCTTTCCCTTTGATGTTAAGTCCTTAATGGCATCCTTTGGAAGTCAGTGAGCACTCTAACATCCTCATCTCATCTTGTTGACTGAGTCTTGTTTGATGGAGATGGCAATGAAGAGCATTGGAAGATTTGTTTGAAGATCTAAAAGCCCTTGAAGATAGAAGCTGAAGCTTTGAAGAGGATGATTCCTTGGAGATTGTTGAAGTCTGAAGGCTTTGTGAAGATCAAGATGACACTTGGGTCAGAAGCTGAAGCTTAGGGGAGAAGATGAGTTGATACTCATATTGTAGGGTTGGTACCTGGAAAGCAGTTGATGATTGAAGTCTGAAGACTGAGTAGCTGCTGGAGGAGCTGAGGCTTTCTTCTGTTTTTTCTTTTCTGTATTGTGTGTTTTGCTTGATTTGTCTGTTGCATTAGATTAAGTTCATCTAGAATAAGTTCAGTCTAGGAGCATGATTGCATTAGAGGTTGAGTTTCTCCCTCTGCTTGTATTGTTATTGCATGGCTTTGCTTGCGGGTATTCGGTAGAGCCCAGCTCCCTTGCCCATGTGGTTTGTTTGCCTGATGGCATTTCATTTCATCTTATCTGTATGATTGCAGTTTACTGTTTATTGCTTGATAGCATGTTGTTTATGTTTCAGTATGATTACTGTTATTTCATGACTGACTTGAGGTCGAGACGAGCTTGTGGAGGCTGAAGCCCCACACACATTTCCTCCCTCACTTGCATTGCATGCATTTTACTGTTAAAGCTGATGCTTTGTCTGTTTTGGTGTATCATTGACATGATCCCTTAGGACTCTCATTTCCTTTGATAAGGATTTGATGATAGACTTTTAGGTTGAAACCTATGCATGACAACTTCTAGGAGTTCCTTGTTCAAACCTCAACCATAGGATGAATCCATGGCATGATAACAGTAGGACTTGATAGTCTCCCTCCTAGTTGGGCCTGTTCTCTTCTCATCTCAAAACAGTTTAAGATACAGTAATCATGAATGATTTCTTTCGTACGTTACGAGCCTTAAGCTATCTGAGAAAGGATTGGGGGAGAGTTTCTTTTCCATAGTCTGGATGTTTAGTATGGTACCCTTTGGGTGAGAGGCGACGCATTCACTCTCAGGTCATAGTCTCTAGTGCGGTTGAAATCGCAAACACAATAAAAAACACTTCTTCCAAAACAGGAAATAAACCGTAGTTTCCCGAACTACGTGAGCTCTGATCTCTCATGCCTGTTGAGAGTACGTAGGCACAAGATGGCGAAGTCTTGGCGAGCTACCTTTCCCCACAATCCTTCGTAGGCCGAACTACGTTGACTCTGATTTCTCATTCTCTGATGAGAATACGTAGGCATAAAGTGCGACGCTTTGCCGAGTCATTTTTCTTTTCTTTTTCATCCAGCCTTGGTAGGTAGATAGAATAAAACCAACCCGTCCAAGTAAACAAACAAGCGTGGATCCCGTCGAGTACGACGGACGTGAGGGGTGCTAATACCTTCCCCTTGCGTAACCAACTCCCGAACCCAGACAATGGTTGCGATGACCTTGTCTTATCCTTTTTCGTCAGGTTTTTCCGATCGTTTCCTTTCCCGCTCTGAGGGATAAATAACGAAAGGTGGCGAATCTTCTGTTGTGCCGGCACCTTATTTTCGCGCAAGCGACAAAAGACAAAGTGCACAATTTCAAAATTAAAGCCATTCAAGTATATAGCAACAAACAGTGAACAAGTCACAATCAATAATTGATTATCAAAAAAAAAAGTCACAATCAATAACAATATGAAAAAGAGCCAAATTCAATACACAAACATTTACAGTACATGGCAAGCACGTGAATAAAAGTAGCAAATACACAAAATATCACAATTATTTGGGGTCACAAAAAAGAGAATAATCAACCTTCTAGAATAACAGAAGGGACAAAATAGAAAAAGGGATTCCCTCAATTCCACTCTCTAAAGATCCCACAATATTAGGGCTCACAAAAACCTTCACAACATATTGATATTCAGAAAGGACACCTTATCATTTTTTCTAACAAACTTCACACACATCAAATTCACTATTCCCCAAATTCATACGTATTCTACATTATATATAACCTACACTATTCATTTATGAACACACACAGAAAAAACACTTGAAAACCCTAGAAATTGCTCTGCACAAAAATTCCAAAAATCACTCAAAGCTCAAGTCCTCACTCTGCTATTCGCCCTTTAATTTTCACATTGAAAATCAAAGGTTGAAGAGATAAACCTAACATCCTTTATAAGAAGAAGCATGCAAAGCAGAGGAAGGAAATCGGAGCTACGCAACAAGAAATCAATAGTGAAAGAAGAAACCACATACCTTTCGTGTCGCCACCAGAGTCACGTCGGAAGCTCGTCTCTTAGACAGTTCTTGAAATCTCCTCTTATATTTTTCTGTTTCTGTTAGATAGAGCTCTCTTTGTTTATCCATATTCTTATGTTGATTTGTGGTTGCATTTGAGTTTAATTTCACTTTGGGTGAGTTAGGGTTTTCGCGTCTGAGGGTTCCGATCAATTGTTTGGGTTGGCTTTTTGAGTGTTTGGAGGCCGGATTCAGAATCCTTGGCCAAAAAGAAGTGAGGTTAGCATTTTAATTTCAGTAGTTGGGGGTTGTGAGCCGTCGGAGGAGAAGGCGCCACTGTCGTTTCCCTTCGGCGATAAAATGAAGAATATCAAGTTGAGTTTGAGAATGTTCGAGTGTGAAATGAGGAGATGCACCCTTTTTGTTTCTTTTAGTGTTTTTTGCCATGTGTATTAATGAATGGTGTTGGTGGCAAAGGTATCGGTGACAAGTGTCACCGATTTGGACTTATGGTTCATCCCATGTGCGTGTGCTCTTCGCTTCCCCACCGTGTACGTGCATTGTGTGCCCTTGGATCAAGAGTCATCGTTGACTCTATGACTGATCAACATCCCTGATGGCACTGGCAGGTCAGAGTTGACCTGAGGGTCCACCATAGACCCTCCCCCTAGTGTGGGCCTCAACTTTATGGGTCTAGGGCTTTTTCCTTTTCATACCCCCAATTGCTTTGCAGACTGACCAATTCTTTTTTCTCTTCCTTATTCTTTCATTTGTTTTCTTTTATGTCTATTTTTTTTAAAATTTATTTATTTATTTATTTATTTATTTTAGTTTCATTAAAATGTTATAAAAAACTCAAAAAATATTTTTGCAATTAATTTTATTAAACTTTTATATTTAATACTAATTAATCTCTTTAAAGATTAATTTTATTAAATATTTAAGTTTAATTTTATTAATTATTTTTAATTTCTTTAATTAAAAAAAATCCAAAAAACATATATTTCTGAATAGTCTTTAGTTAGATATTAATTAATTAAATTACTAATTAATTTGATTATTATTTTGCTTAGACTATATTTGTTTATGTGGTGCTTATACATTTTGCTCCTATATTTGATAATCATGCCTTAATTGTCTTTATATCATTTCTCATATGCTTGTTCAAACCCATTTTTCAAACTAATACCTTGATTTAAAATCAATTCATTTTCAAATACCTTGTAAGTCGATCGTTTTCACGATCGTCGTTGACCTCACATAGCCTCCTCTTGGACTTTATACAACGACACTTGTTGCACATTTCACACTCTTTTTTGCATGTATATGGGTGGTTGATTTAATTTAATTATGGCTTGGTTTAATCCCTATTTGAGCAAATGTATCCCTTTCCCCATGAAATGTAATGCTTGCTCTCGCTTAAACAGTTTTAACACAAGAATAAAATCAACCCTTTTCAAAAGGATAAGTAAGCTTGATCCAAAATCAAGCGTTTTCAAAATAAATTTAATAGAACCTTTCAATTAACCATTAACCTATTTTCAAGCATACTTGATCCAAATATCAAGTCCCATTACCCAACTTGTAAGTCGAGGGCTTTTGCCTCGCCATCGACCTTACCTTATACCATTAGGACCTCATTTCCATTAGTTTGAACGTTTAACCGTTTCATACGCAAATTTAAACCTCAATCAACATCGAGCATTTTATCAAAGTCAACTTAATAAATTTAATCATACTTAGAACATATTTCAGTAAAATATTAAAAGGGAGTTGAAATGGTACCTTCAATTTCTCTCCTCAATTGTTTGGACCCGAAGAGCCTTCTTAAGCTCGAACCATTGTCTTCTCTAAAAGATTTATAATTCGATTCACATCAAACTATTTCACAATAAACTAAATCAAATCTATTTTTCTCAAACACTTAGATGAAAAAGAGAGAGAGTCGAATCTTTGCCTTACTCTCCCGATTACTTGTGCCCGAGGAGCCTTTCTTAAGCTTCAAGTAATTGTCATCTGCTTAAAACACTTTAATTATATAAAAACTCTTTCATAATTAAGGTTGAAAAAGAGAGAGAGTCAAATCTTCGATTCACTCTCCAGATTATTTAGGCCCAAGGAGCTTTTCTTAAGCTTCGAGTAATCATCATTCGAACAACACATCAACACATTAATTCAACTTCTCGCTGTCGTGCGATTAAAACTCTTTTAAAAAAAATAATGTTTAGTTCCTTCTAATGCGCTTGTAAACTAAACTCTTAAGTCTCCACCGAGAGTGGAAAAGCTAATGTTTCACCCTTAGATGCGACCTAAAAATTTGTTCGATAAAACAAACCAATCAACCATAGTCCCACGAACTACGACACTCTGACTTTCCCATTGCACGAGGGAATATGTAGGCATATGGACCTCAATCCTTGGCGAGCACCCTAATAAATAAACCACCAATTTTCCTCTTCAGAAACCATATCCTTAATCGTTATTCCCTTAGAAGAAAACAAACAAACCTAACTAATTTTTCTCACGAATTGAATCAAGAGGTTCCCGTTGAGTACAACGGACGTAGGAGTACTAATACATTTCTCTTGCGTAATCGACTCCCGAACCTAGAATTTGGTTGCGATGACCATTTTCTTATCTTTCAAAGGTTTTATCAAGATTTTCTTATTCCTTCCTTGGAATGAATAAAGTTCGATGGCGATTTTGTTCGATCGTTTTTTCCGCGTCCATCGCAAGGATCGTATTTTTCGAGGTACGACACTTAGGACTACCCATTTTTTTTGAAGAGAAACCTATCCTTGTCAATCCCAATGCTTCAAATATCCAATGTTGATGTTGATGAATCCATGATATGAAATGGTGGGCAAAAAATGAGGGCATGACATTTTCCCCAATTTAAATAGCTTCGTCAAATGACATGAGAGATTAAAATCCTCATGTAATTATGATGGAAGTTATTTAAATACAAGAATACTCAAATTTTGCTCCCAAATGCAAATGATATGCCATGATGCACTATGCTAACGATATGCTATGCTGGAGGTATAAGACAGACTATATGGGGATTATTCAGATGACTAACAATGAAGTTTTCTGGGGATTGAATGAAAAAGGTAAAATGACTCACTGGGGAAACTTGAGAAAAATGGTTAGTTCTGTCTTTTCACGGAACCAACCAACAAATACTGATAAAATAAGTAACGAAAGACAGACTTTGGATTCTCATAGAGCAAAAAGAGATTGTAAATTATAAATGAATGATCGTGGGTTCTCACAAGATAGTTGAAGTGACTCTGGATTCTCATAGAGTGAATGGAAAAAGGGGGTTCTGGCATAATCATCTGAAATGAATCCGGGTTCTCACAGAGTAAAGAAAAGGGTTATGGCTTCAGATAAGTTACGGGTTCTCACATAACCATCTGAAATAACTCCGGGTTCTCACAGAGTAAAGAAAAAGGTTCTGGCTTCTAACAAAACAAAACAAAATAGGTTACAAGTTCGCACATAACCATCTGAAATAACTTTGGGTTCTCATAGATTAAAGAAAAGGGTATTGGCTTCTCACAGAACAAAAAGATAGGTTACAGATTCACAAATAACCATATCAAATGACTCCGGGTTCTCACAGAGTAAAGAAAGGGGTTATGGATTCTCACAGAACAAAAAGATAGGTTATGGGTTCACACATAACCATTTGAAATGACTCTGGGTTCTCACAGAGTAAAGAAAAGGGCTTTGGGTTCTCACAGAACAAAAAGATAGGTTATGGGTTCATACATAATCATCTGAAGTGACTCCGGGTTCTCACAGAGTAAAGAAAACGATTCTGGCTTTTCACAGAACAAAAAGATATGTTATGGGTTCGCACATAACCATATGAAATGACTTTGTGTTCTCACAGAGTAAAGAAAAGGGTTCTGCCTTCTCACAAAACAAAAAGATAGGTTACGGGTTCGCACATAACCATATGAAATGACTTTGGGTTCTCACAGAGTATAGGAAAGCAAAGACTCCGGATTCTCACATAGCATTAAAAGCAAAGACTCCGGATTCGCACAGATTATATGTAACACCCCCTTTCTATACCCCTAAATAATCAAATAAATCATTTAGGCACATATAACAATTCATATATCAGAGTATATTTAAAACATGGTATAAAAGAGGTACGTCACATTATCCATGAAATTAAAACATACAACACCTGCTCAACAAGATATGCAACAGTGGGGTAACTTTCAAAACAGAGAAACTTAGTCCTTACACCCACATCTCAATATTTAGAATAAAAGCGGAAAATCTAAACATTGAATCACTTAAAACATATATATATATATATATATATATATATATATATATATATATATATATATATATATATATATATATATATATATATATATATATATATATATATATATATATATATATATATATATATATATATATATATATATATATATATATATATATATATATATATATATATATATATATATATATATATATATATATATATATATATATATATATATATATATATATATATATATATATATATATATATATATATATATATATATATATATATATATATATATATATATATATATATATATACACATATCATTCAATTTGATTCACATCATCATTCAACATGTTTTCATAAACATTCATCAGCAGATACATATACAACGTATCACAAAAGAATTCTATAAAATCCTAGCTACCCGGTGCTACATATCAGAGTCAACCGACCAAAAAGAATGAAGCCACGCTTCACAAAAGACCTCCAGCAATCCTACTCTGCAATGTCTCATAGAGCATCATAAAACAGCAGAAGGGTGAGAAATATTATCATAATAATCAATACATATAATTATATATTAACATAATAATACACATATCTCCATTCTCACCATATTCATCACGATTCAATCATATATATATATATATATATATATATATATATATATATATATATATATATATATATATATATATATATATATATATATATATATATATATATATATATATATATATATATATATATATATATATATATATATATATATATATATATATATATATATATATATATATATATATATATATATATATATATATAATTCACCAAGCATATTCATCATGCATATATTCACCATTCATTCATATACATCACAATGTATATATTCACACTAAACACATTCATGACTTCACATAAACATTTACAATTATGTTTATTTACCAATACACAATTCATGATGATAAATGCAACTCATAGAGACCGACTCACGACTCTATGCAGATGCACATGCGGTGCCGACTCAATCATCTCAAGTTCACTCAGGAACTTATTGGAACCATCGCTCACACCCCACATGGGCACACGATGTTCACCTATTGCTCACACCCCACATGGGCACACAATGTTTATGGATTGCTCACACCCCATACGGGCACACAATCCGATTGCTCACACCCTACACGGGCACACAATCGTTCAACAGATTCTACGCAGAATCAATCAGCACAAGAATGTATATCATGATGCTTCACATGCAAAATGACTCCATACACTTCTTGAAATGCATACATATTCATAATGTTTTCATGCATTCTTCTCATATTATCACATACAATCATCATACATTCACAATGCATATTCCATATTGTATTCATCATATATCACATTCTATCGCATATAATCTATATGCATTCACAATATCATGCCAAATGGCAACAAACTCTATCACAATCACCATGCATTTTTAATCAATTTAAACAATGCACATATATATATGCCAAAAGGCCACATTTCACAATCGATTCCATAATCTAGGATTCACGCCATACGGCTACCCACAACATATCATATAATAGCACACAGCTATACATTATAACAAAGTAACAAAGTAACAAAGTAAAATAAGTTACTGTCATGTTCGCTGGCCTACTCGTTTAGCGAGGCCCTAGCGAACATTCGCTATAGGCTCGCCTAGCGAACATGCTAGCGAAGCCTGATCCTGAGCTACTGGTTGTGCTCGCTACACACTCGCTGGGGCTTCGCCTAGCGAACCCCTCGCTACCTTACTCGCTACCAACGAAGAAGGTCATTTTCATTCTGTTCAAGTCAGGGACCATTCGCTACGAGCTCGCCATTAGCTCGCTACAGCGAACACTCACGATCTGCTCGCCTAGCGAAGGTGCTAGCGAACGTCTGCGATGTTCAAAACCCTAACTGTCCAAAGTCATCAAATCATCACCAAATCAACCGATTCAATTCCAACAAGTTCCAGTAGTCTTAGCCTAACATTCCTCGACTAAACTACGCCATTAATTCTCAATCTTAACCGTTAAAACATCGATTCTACCGATTAAATCCATATATGCCATAGAATGGAAAAAGATGGGAAACCTCCAACAAATCCAAACACACACATACATAATCATAAACATTGATAAGATAATAACATTTCACACCCTTACCCGATTAAATCGAAGCCTAGATGTTGTTCTTGATGATTCTCCAAGTTTTCCTCTTTTCTCCTCTTCTCTCTTTCCTTCTCTTCCTTTTCTCTTCTTTCTATTTCTATCTTTTTTCTCTCCTCTTTCCACTTATATTTCTTTCTATTCTATTTCTCTCAAAACATCTATTAAATCCATTTTCTCACAAAATATCCAACTCAACATTAAATACTAAATGTCTAAAATACCCTCCAATCTATTTTTCTCGAAGACTCTCCAAATCGGTAAAATAGCATAATATGCAAACATAACATATTAACACATAAATTCCACAATTTAAAATAATAATCACCCAATTAAACCAAAAGACTCAACAGAAATGGGAAATCAGAATCGGGGCGTTACAGTATACAAATTCAAATAGGCTATGGTTATATTTAGAAAAACGTAATTGATATGTCTGGTTTCTCTCATAACAAGAAAGAGGGTTCCGGATTCACACAGAACAAAAGAAAGGACTCCGGGTTCGCACAGAGTATAAAAGAGAGATGAGTTAATGCTTCTCGCATAACCATAAAATGAAGTTCCAGATTCTTACAGAACTAACAAAAGACTCAGGATTCACACAGAGCACAAAAGAAAAGGTTCCAGATTTGCACAGAACTAAAACAAAAGTTCCGGATTCGCACAGAATAAAATTGACAGTAAAACTTTACAACACAAGGGAGAATATCTGGAAATTTGTTTGACAAAGAGGTAATAAAAAAAGACTTATCTAGTAGATGATTTGGAAAAAAAATCTCAGATCATCAAAAGAGATAACTTTGGCAGACAACTGCTTGAGTAAGTGCCAACAAGGTTGGATTTAACAAAGAATAAATGATATGATATGCTTGACATGCAATGATCTGAGCAATATGAATGCATGTAAGACAAATACTAGATTATTGCGACAAACACAAAGGATATTTGGTGTAGAGATGATTGTCTTGTTTTCCTCAACACTCGGAGAAGCACCTCAATTAAAAATAGATGGACGTTACGAACCTGTCTTTCAAGCATGCCAGACTTCATCAAAATCTTATTGGAAAATGACGGGACCATGTCCTCTTTAAGGATTATTCTTCCAAGAGTGTTCCACAAGTATATTCTTTTGGTAAATTTGTGGTCTCTGGGGAAAAGATCAACTTCCTTTTAGTTATTTTAATCGTCAAAGCATTTATGTATCTCAATATATCGTTATCCCTTAGCTTCAAAAATATATCATCAAAAATGAATGACATTTTGCAAAAGAAAGATAAATGACACAATGGATAGAAAAGGAAATGTAGTTTTATTTATAATATGGTAGCACATGAACGTATGGCTCCACATGGGATATTACAGAGAAAACAAAAAAATGAAAATGGAAATGGGAAAGGTCTACATTGAATCTCGATAAACACTACTTTCTCTATAACTAAAAGGTCCCTAGAACTTTGCTTTTGAAGAGAACAATTAGGTTGATCTTCATGCCTCTATTGAAGTGCAGAAAAACTTGCTCGATGTAGTATTAGCCTTTTATTGTCCCTAACTTTTGTCTGGATTGCCCTTTCGGGTTCTCAATCCACCGGGATGCTCTTTTTTTTTTTTTGCCTAAGTTGCCCTTTCAGGTTTTCAACTTACTGAACTGATATTTTTTTATATCCCTAGTTTTTTCCTGAACTGCCCTTTCGGGTTTTCAGTCCACCGGATGCCCTTTTGCGTAAGTCACCCTTTCGAGCTTTCAACTTAGCGACTGTCTTTTTCTAAGCATAATACAATCAAACTGTATCAGAATTCACTGTTTGATGTAACTCCTCACCATCCATTGTTGCAATAACCAAGGCTCCACCGGAAAAGACTTTCTTAACAATGAATAGGCCTTCATAATTTGGAGCCCATTTTTCATGCAGGTCTTTGTAGTCGGGGAAGATTATCTTGAGCACTAGATCTCTTTCTCTATACTCTCGAAGACAGACCTTTTTGTCAAATGTCTTCTTTGGTCGTTTTTGGTATAGCTGACCATGACACAAGGCAGCTATTGCAGTGAGAATCGGATATCATGCTATTAACTAACTTGAATCACGAAATATGAAATTCACCATCGAGATTTGATTTATCCAAAAAAAATATTAAAGATCAAAGAAAATCCTAAGTGCGCTATGTAACAAAACAACTAGAGATCTAAGGTTCGAGGGTTGGTTATACCTGAGGAAGGTGTTAGTATCCGAAGTATATGTAGTACTATACAGGAATCTCTTGTTAGTATTTGTGTTATGCTAATGTTTGCTTGCTAAGGAAATGGTGCTAAGGTAAATACATAGGGTATATACACCCTAACTATGCTCGCCAAGACGTCGCATCTTGTGCCTACATATCCTGACTAGGATGGAATTAGAGCATTCGTAGTTCACCTAACTAGGGTTGAGGAACTCTTAATTGTGGTCCAAGGTTCCAAAGGGGAGTAAGTTTTCATACCTATGATACTTACATAGAGTTAACAAACTCTCTAAGTCTATGTTGAAAGACCTAATTGGATGGGTTGACTTTAACAAAAGTCAAAAGAGAAATGAGTACACATGACAATGGTACACACATAGAGTTAACAAACTCTAAACTTAATTATAAGTTATAAGACCAATTGATTCTAACAAGACCAAAAGGAGGGGGATAAGTACTCATGACAATGACACTTAATTAGGGTTAACAAACCCTAAACCTAAAACTAGGTTAAGAAGAGGGATGATGTGGCTCTGACGAGGCCACGAGGGAGTGACTCTAACAAGATCAATAAGGTAGGATAGGAAGTAGACTAAGTTATCCTAAATATGACATGACAGTCAATAATAAAATTCTTTCTTTTGGAATCAGGGGATAGACAATAATCAATTACATAAGGGAGAAATGAGACGTGGACAAGAGAAAAGAAGAATTACAATCTAAATCAAATAAAGATAGATTCGAAACTTTAGGCTAACGAATCAAACTTCAAGCCATCAAGTTAGAAATTAAACAAATTAATAGGAAATAATTAACGCATAAGTGATTCTAATAAATTAAATTAATTCAAAAAGGATAAATAAGGAAATAATATTATTTTTTTGTATTATAACAAATGAATAAATAGGAAAATAAAATGGTCAGACAAAATACTAATGCTATATTAACATACCAATTAATGGAAAAACTAAATGCTAAAATCACCAAAATAATAAGAAAGGATTTAAAGAAAAGATTTAAAGAAAATTAAAAAAAAAAACACTGTAATGACAGTAAGCCTTTGTGGGACCTTGGATCACTTCACATGCCAAATCTTTACCTCTCATTAAAAGTACCGCGTGAGACAAACTTTTATTTCATTTTTTATAAAACCCATGCACATGAACAAAGGTAGGATCACCACCTTCTTCTTAATGCTAACAACAACACCCTAGACAAATGATACAATTGACAACTATACAACATGTGACGCATGCACACGGACATCATCGCATGACTTAGACCATCTCCAACGGTAATTCTTCAAATTGGTTTGTCAACTTGGCATTGAAATTGTCAACAAAAAGTTGTTCCAGCTGGTGAACGTTCCTTGCATAAGCAACGGTTCTTCATTTTTTTTATTATTAAAATAATTATTTAACTTGTTGGTTTTATTTTTTTTTTAACTTTTTTTATTTATTATAAATATAAGTTTGTTGCAAAAATTTATAATAATCCTATTTTCTCTCACTTTTATTTACTCTTGAATTTTAAATTTCTCTCTCACAATTTCATCATTTTATTCATAAATTATTATTTTCAATTTTATGTTTAATTTTAATTTTATGTTTAGTTTATATTTATAATAATTAAAATTTAAATATTTAAATTATAATTTTGAATAAAATAAATTTAATATAAATAATATATTTAAGTAAAGTAGTGGGACCCAATATGGGTTCTTTGAAGTTGTACAATTAGAGTGAAAATTGAATAAGTTATTTTAAAAGAGTGGATCCCACAAAGAACCTAAAAATGGGTTGCACCATTGGAGGTGCTCTTATAACAAGATGAATCCAAGAAGTCGAAGTATCCACACCACATTAATGCCATGCTATGAAACATAAATAAGCCATAATAGAATCAGGCTAACAACAACAACAACAGCAAAACTTATGAGTTACCATTAACTCAACTACAATTACAGCAACCATTACTACAACTTAATAAAGCTATGATTTCGAAACAGCCTACCAACACACAACAGATATATCATTGAAATAGAAATCAAAATGTGCATGATTTAAAGAAGTAACACGTACAAAAAAAAACTTGAACAATATCACCACTAAACGCTACCAAGAGGGACGAGCGAAAAGCGGTTTCATGACATACACACGCACAACGATAGAATCAAAACAGCAACTATCACACATCACACGTAATAACCTGCAAATGATACGTCAATAACCACATGAAACATACACATATGTTAGCATGCGAATGGATAACTTTGCATGACGCAAGAAAGGGTGGTATTTACACCACCAATAACATTCACGTCGTGACAAATAGAGAAAGAAAAAGATAAACCGTGAAACATATCAGCAGCAAGAACTAGGTGCAATAACAAACAACATGGTGTTTTCGTAACGATAAGAGTCATGAGCCATCACTAATCATAACACAAAACACATGGTGATCCAACGGTACAACACCGGTTTTCATACGAGAACAAGCAAAACAAGCATAAGAGAGCGAGAACGATAGAATACCTTCACTTATTGAGCATAAATAATGCGGTTACATCGAAATCGTCATAACCGTTAAAAAACTTGCGTGCTGGCTATGCGGTTTGTAATGCTTGAATGGAGGCAGGAAGGGTGAAGACTTGTCGTGTAATAATGTTATGGAGGGAGTATTTTGCAGCAAGAAAGATGATGGAAGGAGTTTGCGTGAAAAAATGATAAAGGGAATTTCAACATGAAGAAAATGGTGCAGGAGAGGCAAAGGAGGTGATTATGTGAGTGGATGAAGATTTCTTCTTTTTGATGAATAAGATGAAATGATACTGATATGATGAAGATGGTAGTAAGGAATGTGTCTTGAAACAAAATGGGGACCTTTGATAGAATATATATCAAAATCAAAATTTTAGTTGTAGTGTATATAATGCTGGGGAGGTTGTATTGTTCTCCTTTTTTCTATCAAAGAGAGGTTAAAAACCCTTTTTTATTCATCAATCCCAAAAATGGGGAGAGTGGAAAAAATAAAAGAAAGTTGAATTATGCATGGCTAACGTGGAAAAAGGACAAAACTAAGTCCTTTAAGAGTGCCTATCGTGTGACCTCCTTTGTGCTTCTTTCACCTAGGAAAACCAAGTGATTCATCTATCAATCTCAAGAGCAAAACTCAGCACTCTTTGTCCTTTTCTTTGTGGTCCCTAATCATGGTTCAATGTGAAATTATCTTACACCAAAGTGGTAAAGGGTGTTATTTCTTGTATGTAGCAATAAGGTTTCTTTTAAGCATTTTATTTCAAAGTTTTATGACAGACTTTTTGGTGCCTTTCATCTTTCTTGAACAAAACACACTTGCTAAACAAGTTTGAATTAAAATTGGATTCTTCACGTGATGCCAAAAACAAACTCTGGCCAGCTAACTTTGGGGCAGATTTTGGAGATAGTGTAAATGACTATTTTTCTCAAAAATGGTACCCTTGGATAGAGACCATATCAAGGAACAACTTTACAGTTGGAGAAAGTGCTAAAAATACATGGAAAACATTCATAATGGTCTCCTAACTCGTGTCTTCCAAATCTGTCTACTCTTTTCTGAATATTTTGGCCACTTGATCCCACCATAACTTCATGATCGGGCCATCAATGCTTACAAAACTGATATCAGTGGAAAGTTGAGATCATGAGGAACAACTTTTATGTTTAAAGAAAATTGAATTAAGACTTGGAAACACATAAAATATGGCGTGGAAGTTTGGTCAAAATTAGTTACTCAAAAGACTTAGCAGAATTTTT
The DNA here is from genome assembly GCA_963859935.3 of Lathyrus sativus. NCBI lineage: Eukaryota > Viridiplantae > Streptophyta > Magnoliopsida > Fabales > Fabaceae > Lathyrus > Lathyrus sativus. Next base: position 496,670,573 of record OZ012735.1, read on the forward strand.
CTAAGTTACAAAAACTTAACCTTAAAAACTCTTCACTTTAGAGCTTTATAACTTGAGATTGGTTGGTCCAAATGAAGAGTTCTTGGTATGCTTGGAAATCATGGAGAACAAGGAACAACTCTTATGTTTTAGAAATTTTGAATTAAGGCTTGGATCATCAAGAAAAATACACATGAAGTTGTCTTAAAAATGCTGAAAACCATATTGTCAACTTTTCCAACTTTGTAACCCTAACTTCAAGGCACCATAACTTGAGTTCTAGACATGATTCTGAGAAGTTCTTGGTGTCAAAAGAAAGCTGAGAATATTACCTACAACTTGCATGTTGATGGGAAAGTCAAATTAGACTCGAAAGCTTCTTGAATGTCTTTGGAAATCACTCCAAAATGTTGAATTTTATAACTTAGAAAATTTTCTAAGTATGGAATTCCAAATCAAGTTTTTTCTAACTTTGAATCATCATAACTCCAAATCCATTCATCTTTTTAACATGATTACTTCAACAAACTTGTAGTTTAGGATGTTCTCTTTGTAACAATCATAAGTTTGATCCAAAATTCCCAAGGATGGATGAGATATGATTTTTGAAAGATGGCTAGAAATCTTGATTTCCATACTTAGAAAAATTCATCATAAACCCTAATTTTCCAAATCTTCTAATTTTATTGTTCCACCTTGATTTTTCTTGATCTAACCACATGAGATCATGGAATATGACTTGAAATGTTCATGGTTGACCAAAAAACTCAAAGGTTGATTTTATGGAGCCTTAATTGACTTTTTAATTAGATGAATTCAAAACCTCTCCCATTCACCTAGGAAGCCCTTGAAATGAATTGTATTGAACCAAAAGGCATCTTAGAGACCTTTGAAGTATGTGAGGACTTTCTTAGTTGATTCCTCCTTCAAATCTTGATAAATCAGAGCGTTCCCTTTCTTGTATAAAACCCTAATTCCACAAAGGAAAGAAAACCACAAAGCTTAATATCTGGTTAGTGATGCAAGGATAATTGACCTATGATGCTCATGCAAATGTTGATGAAATCTAAGGGGTAAAATTTGGGGTATGACAATTTCCCCTATTTAAATATCTTTACCGGATGACATGAGCGACGATAAACCTCATACAATCAAGGTGAAAGGTATTTAAATATAGCAAACCGAAAATTTTGCCCTTAGATGAAATGTTATGCAAAGGACAAAGGGAACTATGCAAATGTTGACATGCCAAGAACTCTAGAATGATGATAATAATGGGATGATAAATGCAAAAATGAAGACAACAACAGAAGCAAACAAGGATAGAGTCACCACAATAAGTAATCACTAACTGGAGATGACAACAAAACTAGGGAGATCTATAGTGATCAAACATAGGTTCAGACATGACTAGGATGATACTTTAGAGGAAGATTCTCCACAAGAGATAGAACCAAATCATATGGTCTCCACCGGAGAAAATTCAGAGTCAACAGATTCAAACATGATCGGCAGACAATCCTGGAAGGAAACAAAAAAATAGAACATGAAACTCTAATGGGAACAAAACCCGAAAGAAACATGACCTCCACTAGGAATCAAGTTACACAAAGAGTTGACTCTGACAAGCAAATCAAACAAGACATGAATGATCTTCTAACAAGTGACCAAACAAAATAAGGAATTTCCTTAAAGTGAAGAGTTTAAATAGGATCTTCAGGAAATGATAGGACAAGAAAATAAAATAAGTCTAAATCTGGAATATGCCAAGTGAGTTGGACTTAGAAAATGCCTATAAGATCTGGACTTCACGGGGGACGTTGGTAACAACCAACAATCAAAATATAACAGAGTTGGGTGAAATTGCCAATAATCATTAGACTTAACAATGCCAGTAACTACTGGACTTCAAAGAGAGGATTGGTAACAACCAAATACTCCACTACCAATAACAATTGGGTTTTAAATAATGCTAGTGACGACTAGACTTTAAGCGGACTGGTGACGACCAAATTAACAATATCAATAACAATTGGATTTAAATAATGTCAGTAACGACTGAACTTGAATATACTGGTAACGACCAGACTAACAATATCAATAACAATTAGATTTAGGCAATGATTGCTAGTAACAACTAGACTTCCAATGGACTGGTGACGACCTGATTAACAATACCAATAACAATTGGATTTAAAATAATGCCAGTAACGACTGGACTTTCAAACAATGCAAGTAACGACTGGAATTTTAAAGCAATGCTAGTAATGACTGGAATTTAGACAGACTGGTGACAACTGGATTAGAAATACCAATATCAATTGGATCTAAGCGATGCCAGTAATGAATGGACTTTCAAATAATGCTAGTAATGACTGGAATTTAAAACCATGCTAGTAAATACTAGATTTTAAAGCAATGTTTGCTAGTAACAACTAGACTTTAGAATAATTCCAGTAACAACTGGACTTTCAAATGATGTCAGTAACGATTGGACTTTAAAATAATGCCAGTAACGATTAGACTTTAGATAAACTGGTGACGACCAGATAACAATCAAAATGAGGAACTAGTGACAACTAGCCTCACAGGGAAACACTGGTAACGACCAGTCAATAATACCAATAACGATTGGATTTCAAACGAACACCCATGACAATTGGATTCTACCGGAGGTTGCTAGTGGCGACTAGACTTCAGGGGGAAAGACTGGTAACGACCAGACAAACGATACAATAGCATATGAAGCAAAATAGAGGTGCTAGTAACAACTAAACTTCAAGGGAATACAGATGACAACCTACAAAATAAGTAAGTGACAACTGGGGTAGAGACATTGGTGACGGTCAAGAATCTAAAAAGCAGAGGATGCCAGCGACAACTAGACTTGACAAATCAGATGTTGGTGACAACCAAAGATTTGGAAGCATGCTAAATTCACATTATATGGCATGATGCTAATGATCAATGATATGCAAGAGCTAACTTTAACAAGAACAAGGAATCTGGAGACTCAAAGGGGAAGATAGATAAACATATCTACTTCGCTGGGGAAACAAGGAATCACACTGAATTCAAGGAAAAAGGTGTCTAAAGCCTCACTAGGAAATAAACCCACTCCACTTAGGGAAATATATAGCTTAGGCAAGCTTGTTGGAAATGGTAGTGTAACTTCAGTGGATACACCAGTTGGCTCCACTGAGGATGAATCTTCACACTATCAAAAATTGTATCTCATAGAGGATACTGGGGAGACTTTCCTCAAACTTGGTAACCACACACGATCGAAAAAACAACCCAAAAAATAAAGTCAACTGGTGTTTCAATGGGGAAACTTGCTGAGATAACACATCAAGGCTTCTGCCACCTTAAGACTTCCTAGGAAACACATGATTTCCACTAAATCCTTCCACGAGCCAAATCAACTTTATGTTTTGTTAAGTTTTCAAAAAAACTGTTTTAAATTCAAAACCTTTCGCTTTTAAAAATCATTATAAACAAATAAACGATGTTTTGCATAACAAAGAAAAGTAAGGGAAAACAATAAATTGCAAACAATTTAATGGTCAAAAATATGATTTTATTCAAGAATGGTGGCTTGCGAATGTCAAAGCTCCATGGAACATTTACAATTTAAAAACAACAATAGGAAAAAAAGTCACATTGAATCCAATGACAATCTAACCCTACTAACTAAGAGCTCTTCAGAACCTCACTTCTGACAAGAGCAATTGAAATGAACTTCATGTGTAATCTTTTACAGAGGTGACAACCTCTGATGCAGTGAAATGCCTTTGCCCCTAACTTTTTCCTGGATTGCCCTTTTGGATTTTCAATCCACTAGGACGCTCATTTTTGCCCAAGTCGCCCTTTCAGGTTTTTGGCTTAGCGAGCTCTCATTTTTTATTTTATCCACAATTTTTGCTTGGATCTCCTTCATAGGTTGTGATCTACCGGGATACCCATTTTTTTCCTAAGCTGCCCTTTCGGGTTTTCGACTTATCGGGTTCTTTAGGTATAATATTTTCATACTGCTCATAATTCACCGGGTGAGTAAGTTGTTCACCATCCATCGTTATGAGAATTAACGAGCCTCCTGAGAATATTGTTTTCACAACAAATGGGTCATCATAATTAGGGATCCACTTCCCATGCATGTCCTTATGAACTGGCAAGATATTTTTGAGGACAAGCTCCCCATCTTGGAACTCTCGGACACAAATCTTCTTGTCAAAAGATCTCTTGATTCTCTTTGATACAACTGATTGTGACACATCACAGTCATACGCTTCTCATCAATGAGATTCAGTTGATCAAATATTTCTCTGACCCATTCCGCTTCATCAAGTTTGGCTTCCATTAGGACTCTTATACCAATGAAAACAACATCCATCCCATATACCAATGAAAAGGAGGTTACCCTTGACGAAGTGCGAACAGACGTTCTATATCCATGCAAGGCAAATGGAAATTTTTCATGCCAATCCTTATAAGTCTTCACTATCTTCTGCAAAATCTTCTTAATGTTCTTGTTTGCAGCTTCCACAGCTTCATTCATCTTTGGACGATAAGGAGAAGAGTTGTGATGTTTAATCTTGAAGCTTTCACACAACTCCTTCATTGTCTTGTTGTTCAGATTGGTTCCATTATCTATTATGATTCGGCTTGGAATTCTGTATCGGTAGATAATCTCCCTTTTGATAAAATGGGGAACCACTTGTCTAGTTATGTTGGCATAAGACGCAGCTTCAACCCACTTCGTCAAGTAGTCGATAGCAACAAGGATGAATCAGTGTCCATTGGAAGCCTTCGGCTCGATTGCCCCAATCATGTCGATACCCCACATAGAAAATGGCCAAGGGGATGTGTCGTACCCCAAATTTTTCCCTTAGATTCATTAATCATCGCATATCATCTAGGTCAATCATCCATGCATAGCTAACCGCTTTAACCAGTTTGTTTGTTTTGTTTCATGAAGTTAGGTTTGTTGCAGAGAGTTTCAAAGGTCATGAGAGCCTTGTGTGTGTGCTCAAAGTCCCTAGCCAACCTGGTTGAATTCCCGTGGATATAAAAGAAGGATTTTCCTTTATTCTTATAGCCCTTTGGAAAATACAAGGTTTATGATCAATATGTTTGGAAATGGTGAATTTGGAGGAAAATATTGAATTATAATCAAAGTCAAGCTCATGTTCTTCATAAGAGCTAGAATTGATTCATTATTTTTACAATCTTCATGGTTCAATTTCAATTCAAGGTTGTTATGCAAAGATACGAAAAAGAGTCATATGAAAATAAAATTCTCCAAGCACAAGTTGTTTACAAAAGGATTCTAGAATTCATTCATTCACCATGTTTAGATTCAAATTCAAGAACTAAAGAAAAACATACAAAATTCTCCAGATGACTCAAGATTGTAACTTAACTTAAGATTAAATTAATTGTAAGGTACAAAGCTCAGGGGGATTACATTGGAAACAAGACCAAAACTTCTTTTACAAAGTACAAATTTGAGAATTCACTTAAACTCCAAGGTGCAAAATTCAAAGAAATTAAAAAATCCAAATTAATTTTGAAACATTACAAAGCCTGTCACTTTCCAAAAGCAACAAAGAAAGGGCCAAGAAAGTTTACAGAGGCCCATGAGTAAAGAGTGCTTTCCGAACAACTTGCTAAAAAAAACCATCATGGGACATGCTTATTGTTGCGGTTAGAATATGATATCAAATTATCAATTAATTTGAATCGATCTTTAGTTCACAACCGCTCTTTGATTTATCCGAAGGAAAAGGTTAAAAGAGGAAAACCTAATTTTGCATCGTAAAGACAATGCGGGGAGAGATCTAGGTAAGGGGTTGGTTAAGCTTAGGGAAGGTACTAGCACCCTAAACTTCTGTAGTACTCTACAGGAACCTTTTGTTTATTGTATGCTTTTTTTATTTTATTATCTGTTTGAAATATATTGATAAGAGATAGAGTGACCTAAAGACCTAAGGGCTAGTAAGTTTACTCGGCAAGACGTCGCATCTTGTGCCTACATATCCTGACGGGAATGGAATCAGAGTAATTGTAGTTCCCCTCGAAAGGGAGGTTAGAAACTTCTTGACTGCGGTCAAGGTTTCAATGGGGAATAAACGTATCTTAAGGACACGCTTACGTGGAGTCTTAAAACTCCTATTTTTACATTGAATTTGTTAAATGAAATTAGGGTTAAATTAGGGTTGACTAAATGTTCCACGGCGGGAAACCCTAAAACATAGTACGGAGACCCTTTGACCTAAAGCTAGGGTAAAGGGCATTTTCGTCCACGGCGGGACACCTAGACTATTAGGGTTTGGAAATGGTCAAAGGTTAGGGTTATTGACTCGGCGGTCAAACAGTTAGACCTAATTCCTTCGGAGATGAACATAACGGTAAATCATGCAAAACATGGCAAATTATTATATGGCGGAAATTAAAGTGCAGAAAGTAAAGAAAGCGGAAAAAGCGTCGCGACGATCACTCGCGTAAATTACAAATCTCCAAAAAATGAGAAATAAAAAATAAACCGCGACCATGGCCTCGCGTAAATTACATCAATGGAAAATGCAAGAATAATAATGAAATAAGAGCGACGATTGCCTCGCGTAAATTACAACTATAAATTGGAGTGCACAAAATAAAGGATCAATAAACTATACAACTGAGAAAAAAAAAGTTAGGAACGTCATAAATTAGAAATCTAAATGTTTTTTTAATTACAATTTATTAAAACTAAATTAACTATAAATCATAAAAAACTGTTACTAACTATAAATTATAAAAAAAGGAAATACTAACTATAAGCTATTAAAATGTTTTTAATTATTAGTCATCAGAAAAAATATAATTTCAAGTTATTAAAAAAATAAACTAATTATAAGTTATAAAAAATGGTTTTTAATTATAAGTTTTATATATATATATATATATATATATATATATATATATATATATATATATATATATATATATATATATATATATATATATATATATATATATATATATATATATATATATATATATATATATATATATATATATATATATATATATATATATATATATATATATATATATATATATATATATATATATATATATATATTTTAAAAAGGTTTGTAGTAACTTTAACTAAATAATGGTTTTAATTTACAAACTTAGATTTAAATTTTGAAAAGGTGGTTTAAATTTGGAAAAAAGTTTTAGTTTTAAGAAAAGATTTTAATTTTGGAAGAAAAAAAACTTTAAAAGAGGTTTTAACTTTAATAAAAGAGTTTTAAATCTTGTTCAAGAAAAAGCTTTAATGCTAAATAAAAGGTCTTAATGTTAGCTTTATGTTTCTTTTGGTGTATTTCTTTTTTAAAATGGTTTAATTAAAAATAATGCACTAACCTCTAAAAAAAGAATTTTGGTTCAAGAGGAGTTTTAATTAAGAAAATTCATTTTAATATTAACTAAATCTAAAAAGTTAGGAAAAGCTTGCGGTAACGGCGACGGATTCTTGAGATGGGATTTGAAGCAGTTCTGGAGGACAATGATGAGAGCTTGAGCTTCTCTGAGTCGCGATGATGATGATGAACGAAGGAAGCTCCGTCTTCTTCTTTGAAGAACCGTCCCTTTTTTTCTCCTTCTGGGTTCGTGGGTTCCTCCTTTCTTCTGATAAGTTGTGAGAACGACCGCCGTTTTTTCTTTTGTCTCCTTCTCCCCTTTTCTCAAATGCAACTCATGTTTATATAGGTAACAAATTAGGGTTAACTCTAACCTAATGCCCACTTTAAAGCTCAACTTAAAGAATTAGTCAAAACTAAAACAAATTAAAACAAACTTAAAACCCTATTTATTTACTGAACATTAAAAATATTATAAAAAGAATAAAATCTTTTCTAATATTTTTAATTTTATAATTTTTGGATGTTTTTATGAATAATATGGAAAAAAGTGAAAAATAATATTTTTAAAAAAATAATTTAAATAAAATACGAAAATAATAATTAAATAACAAAAAACTATTTTTGTTTTTTTTATGAAAATAGAAAAGTTAGAATAAAAATAAAAGAAACAAAACAAAAAGTGAAGAAGGTGGGATTTGAACTCTCAACCTCTCACACTCACAACTTTTTACACACGGTCTCTTGCCAATTGTGCCATTTTATTCATTCAAAATAAAATGGCACTAGAAATTATGTAAAGGTAGGAAAAATTTGGGGTGCAACACTTATGATGAATTCAACATGTAAAGCCATGACCGAGATTATCCTACAAATTCCAATTGGCGCTACCTCTTTAAAATGTCTCACCAGAATCCTTAGCATGTGCAAATTTACAGTACACCAAGTAAAAGATAAATTTGGTTTGTATAAGTAGCAAAGGCAACATACATAATGATAGAAACTTATGCTTATAACTTGGTATATTCATACACCAAGACTACTAGAAAACAAACTCATACAAACTTAATTCTACCATTAATCATTCAAGTTTCCTACGGTTTTCTTCCTATTCTACAAAAAAGGAAAAACGAGTTATCCATATCATTCTCAGTGTAGCGGCTACTCTTCAAAGTTGGTTCGTATCTCTGTGGCGTTGCTGGTCATTAAAGAATGATGACAGGTCAAATGGTCTAGGACTTCTCGACGGGAATTTCCACCTCTCTCCTGCGGTAATAGTTTGGCCGACAAACCAAGTTTCGGCCTGTCATTAATCATTATGTAAAAATATCTATACCTCAGCGACAGTTATTAAGAATTGAACAGTAATAGTAAACTTCCAAGAAAAAGGGTAATTAACATCATTATCAAGAGACAGCATCACAATATTGTACGTAATTAAGCAAGAGACAAGTTTAAGCATGTTTTGATTAAAAAGGAAACAATAGTAAAAAACCAGCACATGATCAAACATGTTTCATTCAGAAATAATTTTTGAATAACATTCATCACAGGAGGCAAATTCATGCTTTCCAAAATAGGTTTGAGACAAATTGACTAGTTTTCCAAAAACATACATGGACATGTTTAAGAAAATTTGGAAATAAAATCAAACAGCCCCAGACACGCCTCAAACATAATCATGACAAGATCAGTGAAAACAGAAAGCTCATTAAATCAAGATTCACATAATCAACTCATAGCCTATATAAGAGGAGAGAAATTCAGAGGAAAAATTCATTCACAAATACTAAAAAAAACCCTAAATCGCGAAAAGAGGAAAAGAGGTGAGAGAACTTATCTCGGTGTTTTAAAGCCAGCGGAAACCGCAAGGGCGATGCCACCCTCGTCGGTGATGCAAATGCTTGAGATACCATCATCGTTTCTCATTTGGGTAAACTGCTGATCTATTTGTTGGCTCTTTTATTTGTATTGTTTGTTTTCAGGTTCGAAAAATGAGAGGAAATCGAAGAGCGAAGGAGAAAGATAATTGAGACGAACAGAGAGTTAGAAGGAGAGGAAGAAACACGGAAGAAGAGGAAAGTAGAGGAAGAATAAGATCGTGGAGGAAGAGAAAGAGAAGGGAAGAAAAGAGAAGTTGCGAAGAAGAAGAATGATGAACGGAGAAGAAGGGAAGAAGAACGAAGAAGAAGAGGCGGAGAAGAGAAAGAGAAGAGGAAGAAGAAGAAAGTGAGAAGAGAGAGAGGAAGAGGCGCCGTAAATTGAAAAGAAGAGGGTCTAGGGTTTCTGTGTAAACCCTTCCCTCATCCTTTTGTGTGTTCCGACCCGGGTTGGGTCCGGTGGGCCTGACCACCACAGGCCCAACCGCGTTTTATTAATTTCTGCCTTTTTTTTTCTTCTGTTATTTGGTTTTGGGCTGGGCCCATCTGTTTTTTTTAAATTATTAATTACAAAACAAAAACATAATAAAATAATAAAAGTAATAAAATATTTAGAAATAAGGTTTTATAAATTAATTTAGCTTTTAATTTAATATAAAAAATAATAATAATAAAAAGAAATAAAATAATTAGTTTAAATTTTTAATAATTAGTAAAATAATTTTAACTAATTTAGATCTTAATTAATTTATATTTGTTTAGGATTTAAATAATTTAGATTTAATTTAATTTAAATTTAGATTTAAAATAATTTAGAATACCTTAGTTTTAATAACTAGAACTTAAATTATTTAGAAAGTACTTTATTAATTAATCTTCTTCTAAAACAAAAATAAATAAATACAGTTAGATTTTTTTTTAGGTTTATACTTTTCACCTTTATTCATCAAAATTAATTTCTAATTCAAGTCTAACTATTTTTGATATTCACTTGAACATAACCCATGAAACATCTGTCGAGATCGTACTTTACTGTATTTTGAATGTTTGATTTACGCATCCGCATACTGTTATCTATTCTGCACTTTTTGAAATATTTTCTGCTTTAAACTTCCTGTACTAATTTTTTTACTCTGAAGGAAGGTACCCTCCTACTGACTGCCATGTTAAAACCTTATTCCTTCACCCTATCCCTTATCCTAGCCTTAGAATCGGAGTCACCATACTCACACCTAGCGTCCCGCCGTGGACATTCTCTATCTTTATCCTAGCCTTAGGATCAGGAGTCGCCGCACTCCATGAAAGTTCCTGCCGTGGATACTTACTTACCCGCCTTTTCAACTTAATTTCAACGTAGTTTCGGAGTCTCCGCACTCCACATAAGTATCTCTCTATGAACACTTACACCCACCTGGAATCTTGACCACAGTCAAGAAGTTCCTCACCCTCTTTGAGGGGAACTACGAATACTCTGATTCCATCCCCTACCCAGGATACGTAGGCACAAGATGTGATTTCTTGGCGAGTATACTTATGACTAACTCCTTAGATCTCCTTTAGCCCTTTAGCATACCCTTAAACAGATAGATAGAAAATAACACATTTAAACAAGAGGTTCCTGTAGAATACGACAGATGCTTAGGATGCTAACACCTTCCCTAGGTATAACCAACCCCCGAACCCTAGATATCCCCGCATTGTGTTTACGATGCAAACTAGGTATTTCTTTCTTTAACCTTTCCTTCGGATAAATCAAAGATCGGTTGTGAATTAAAGATTTGTGATTCAAATTAATCAATAATTTGATATCCTATTCTCACCGCAATAGAAAATGGCAACTTCACTAGGGATTCTAAACCAACTTTCGTGGGTTACCCTTAACTTGTTTAATATTGCATTATTTGGTATATCTGTTTCTATCTGTATATGTTTATATGACTGTACCTGCTTGGGTTATATTTGTTGTGAGATAAATCCTACACTCGAACTTGAGTGCAATTATGATAGGAAGGTAATGTATTCGACGAGGCTTATAGGGAGTGATTCCCGACCAAGCTGACTTGAGAATCACCGCTCAGTTGAGGCCCTCTTGAGAATGGTAATGTTGAATGAGTATTCATGAAAACATTTACTATTTTTGACCTAGGAGCCTATTATACTGGGGACCTTTAGTTACCTTTACCCCACTTTGGCTTTCTTAGGACGTAGTGCGATGACTATGAGGGACTAGTCCCGAAATAGTTTCTATGCGATTCTACACTAAAAAGAAGTTCTCTTAAGAATATTGTTAACCACAGAGTTATTCGGGAAATTGATAATATCCGAAAGATGGACTGATAACTTTGGGCACTCCTTAGAACCCTTGTTCTGCAGGTACAATTAACCCTTAGTACATACCTTTCGGGATGGGTAGACCATGGCTCCATGCTCATGACCCTCTAACCAAGGACTTTGTGTGCTTATCTGTATATGTGTGTTTGTGCATTCAAGCATCATAACATTCTTGGTTTCAAGGAATTCAACTGCCAGTCCTTTGCAAATTCAAAAAAATCTTGAATTCCAAAATCTAAAACTTTCTTTCAGTTTTCCTAAAAATATTTGCAATTGGCCGTTGAAATCTTTGAAACCGCTGCACTGTATTGCATTGCATCCATGTCTTTGCATGTGCATTTTCCTTTCGGTTTTCTCATTTCGGTTCTCCCACCTTCAAGTTCTGTCACCGTGATTCCTCTGCACTAGTACAACACCAGAGCTCAAGCTCGTAAAAAGATGGCGGAACAAAATCAAGAGCTTGATCATGTCAACAATGAAGCAGAAGACCTTCAAGGATGTGTAGGGCAGATAATGGAGATGCTACAGGTTATACGTATGAGGATAGATACTCAACCCACTGTTGTTTTTGAGATTTCCAATGCTGCTGTGGACGCTCAACCATCTATTACTACTGCAAGTATACCTCCTTATGGTCTTCCACCTGGTTTTGTGCCAATGCCTACTGCAGTTCCTATTGCTCAACCAATTCAACAAGCTGTTCCTTTGGTTTCTGAAGCTCCTCAAGTAATTCCGACTTTTGCACCAGCTGCTGTTCATACTCATGTGCAACCTTATTTTAATGAATCGGTATATGATATCCCTAACGTGAAGGAAGATGAAGATGAACGTCAAGAGAAGCTCCGGGAAAATGTAGAAACTATTTATAAGAGGTTGAGAATGATGGAAGGAGATCAAATCTTTGGTGGTGCTGCCAGAGAAGTGTGTCTTGTATCTGGTTTGGTTATCCCTCTGAAGTTCAAAACTCCTAACTTTGATCGTTATGAAGGAGCTACATGCCCGAAGAGTCACTTGATCATGTATTACCGTAAAATGGATGCTCACATTGAAAATGACAAATTGATGATACATTGTTTCCAGGATAATTTGAAGGGTGCTTCGTCGAAGTGGTATTTAACTCTGGATCAATCTCGTATTAAGAGTTTCCAAGATCTGTCTGATGCCTTTATCAAACATTACAAATATAACATGGATTTGGCTCCTGACCGGAGACAATTACTGAGTATGTCCCAGAAGAGTTTTGAATCATTCAAGGAGTATGCTCAGAGGTGGAGAGAGATTGCTTCGCAAGTAGAACCTCCTTTGACTGAAAAAGAGCTAGTTGATTGGTTCGTTGACACTGTCCATTCTGAATTCTATGAAAGAATGGTTGGTAGTGTGACTGGAAATTTATCTGATAGTGTTGTTGTTGGTGTGAAGGTAAAGTTGGGTCTGAAAAGTGAAAAAATGTCAAGTGCTGCTGGTAGTTCAAGCTCCAATAAAGATCATGCCAAGAAGCCTTCATTTACCTCTCACAAGAAAAAAGAGGGTGAAACTAATGTGGTAACTGCAAGAAGAAGAAGAAATCAACCTGGCAACATCAGCAACTATGTTCAATAACAAGGTTACCTTGTTCAGTTTGCTCAACAACCGTATGTAGCTACTTGTCGCACCTCGAAAAATCACATTCGAAAATACGACCCTCGTGCGAAAGGCGCGGAAAATGCGGTTCGACAGAGTCGCCACCGAACTTTATTTTTCCCGAATAAACGGGAGAGGAAAATATCGAGAAAACCTCCTAAAAACGAAAGGATAGGAACAGGGCTGTCGCAACCATGTTCCGGGTTCGGGAGTCGGTTACGTGAGGGGAAGGTATTAGCACCCCTCACGTCCGTCGTACTCGACGGGAACCTCTTAAGGTAATTGTGGGGAGTGTTGTTTAGGTTTACTTGCTTCTTCTCGTTGTTAAAGGTAGAATTGGTAGGATAATAGGTAAAGACGCTAGGGGAATGGGGTGGTTAAAAGATAGGGTGCTCGCCAAGGATTGGGGCCCTTGTGCCTACGTATGCTCATTCGGACGAGAATGAGAAATCAGAGCGTCGTAGTTTGACTACGGGAAAGGATATGGGGAAAACGGAAGATGGATAGAAGTGTGCTCGCCAAGATCATCGCAATCTTGTGCCTACGTATCTTATATTCAAGAATGAATAAAGAATCAGAGCGTCCGTAGTTCGTGGTAACAACCACGAAAAAATGAGGTTGAATAGATCGGGAGTTTGGGAAAGAGACGAAAGGGTGACTGACAAGCAACCCAAGAGCGTGTCTCAAGAGCTTGTTGTAACACCCATTTTAATTATTTAGTCATTTTATAATTATTTTAAATATTATACGTTGGTGTGTCCTTTGGTGGGGGTGTATTTGGTGATGTTTGGTGGGTGTCCCTAATGTGGAAGGACTATTGGTGGTATTTTGGTGTGAAATATAATAATATAAAAATAATAGTAACATTGGTGGGGGTGTTATTATTATTATTATTATTATTATTATTATATTTATTATATTTGTTAATATTATTAATATTATTATTATTTTGGTGAAATAATGATATTATTATTATTATTATTATTATTATTATTATTATTATTATTATTATATTTATTATATTTGTTAATATTATTAATATTATTATTATTTTAGTGAAATAATGATATTATTATTATTATTATTATTATATTTGTTAATATTATTAATATTATTATTATTTTGGTGAAATAATGATATTATTATTATTATTATTATTATTATTATTATATTTATTATATTTGTTAATATTATTAATATTATTATTATTATTTTGGTGAAATAACGATATTATTATTATTATTATTATTATTATGATATTAATAATGAGTATTATTATTATTATGATTATTATTATTATTAGTATTATAATATTATTAGTATTAATAATAATATTGTATTATTTTATTAAGTTATTTTATTAATTGGGATTAGATTTAATAAAGAAAATAGAATGTGAAGGGGTGAGGAGAGTGGTACGATACATTTGAGAAATTGAGAAAAAGGGAACGAAGAACGGAAGAGAAAAAGGGAAGGCCAAGAGACCAATTCTAGGAGGATTTCTATCGATCAACCAATTGATAAGGTAAGGGGGGAGAAATTTGATTGGGAATGGTTTATACATGTATAGGGTAGAGGGGATTCCTTAACTCCGTAGGAATTTATCGTTATATAAAGTTTTATATTGGCATGCTATGATTATTGTTGATGTTGGGGGATTGATGAATGCTGATGATGCATTTTGGGGTATATATATATATATATATATATATATATATATATATATATATATATATATATGGTGATGATAGTAACTGTAATGTTGAGCCATTTTGTTGGATTGTTGATGTTACTGTAGTATTGATCCATTTTGTTGGATTGTTGATGTTACTGTAGTGTTGATAGTAACTAGGAATATAAAGCTGATGAGATTATGTGTGGTTACCGTAGTGCTGGCAATGACCATGATTATAGCTTTGGGAAAGTTATGTGTTGTTTCCCTATAGTGTCGTTAATGACTATGGTTAGGACCTTGGTGAGATTCAGAGTGACTCTGAAGTGTCGGTAATGTACCGTAATGTCGGTTCTAGAGTAGAAATTATAGGATAATTGGTAAGTATAATATCTATTGGCATGTTTGTGATTGTGGATTGATGTTGATGAATTATTGATTTTGGTGTATAGGCTGAGGTGTTGGTGTAATATATCTATACATATGCATTGTTGTATGATGATATGATCAGGAGGATCGTGTGCACTTAGCGTGCCAGAATATAATAATTATGCATTGGTGTCTTGCATATCATGGTGTTTTGGTGGGATGAATCATGTCTCAGGAGGAGCGTAAGTGATTCATCCGTACTCCTTTGTGGAGAATGGCGGGGGATAGATCATGTCTCAGGAGGAGCGTAAGTGATCTATCCAGGTTCGATTGAATGAACCAATGAGTCGGTACCGCATGCATGGTGTTGAGTTGCATAATTGCATTATAATATGTTATATTGTAATTTGAACAGTAGGTTCGTTATATGGTGTTGTTGGGGTGAATAATTGATGTGTTGGTGTGTTTTACTGCCTTATTACATGTATTACATTACCATTATATTTTTGATCATGATTTCTCACCCCTTTGCTGTTGTTGTGTCTGTGCTTCTCCGGAAGTACAGATAATCCAGGTACTTAGCTAGCTTGGATTATGGTGTGACAGTCGAGTCTAGGATGCTCTGATATGTAGCACGGGACTTGGTCGCTTTTATTTGTTTTATGAAGAACTTATATTTTATTTTCCTATGAACGTATCAAACTTTTATTGGATTTTATATTTAATATTCCGCTGTATTTGGAGAAAAACCTTTTTATAAGGAAACGTTGTTTTCATGTGATATCCCACTTGGGAAATTGGAACTCTGATTTTGTTTATTTATAATGTTTATTAATTTAATTGATTTTGGGAAGTGGGGTGTTACAATTGGTATCAGAGCAGGTCGGTCCGTCCGGCCAGTGTTGTTGAGTAGAATATCTTTTAACTTGGTGTTGCTATGTTTGAGCAGTATGGCAGGAAGGAACGATGCTGCATTGGCTGCTGCTATGCAAGCAATGGCGCAGGCAGTTGCTAATCAGAACCAAACTGCAGATGCCCAATTCAGGAGTTTGGCGCAGTTTCGGAGCAACAAGCCGCCAACGTTTGAAGGAGGAATTCTGGACCCAGAAGCTGCTCAGAAGTGGCTGAAGGCAATTGAGAAGATCTTCAGAACGATGGAATGTACTGATGAGCAGAAGGTGAGATTTGGTACTCACATGCTGGAAGGTGAGGCTGAAGCCTGGTGGGACAATAGTCGCCAAAGATTGGAAGCTGCTGGAACCTCCATTACTTGGGAGGTGGTTCGGAAGGGTTTTTTGGAAAAGTATTTTCCAGAAGATATTCGCAGTGCTAAGGAAATTGAATTCTTAGAGTTGAAGCAGGGTAGTATGACGGTAGCGGAGTATGCTGCTAAATTTGAGGAGCTAGTGCAGTATTGTCCTCACTATAATGTGGAGGGGGCGATGACTTCTAAGTGCTTAAAGTTTGAGAATGGACTGCGTCCAGAGATTAAGTTGGGAATTGCTTGTCAGAAGATCAGGAGCTATCCTGAGCTAGTAAGTAGGAGCAGGATATATGATAACGATAACCGAGCTAGGATTGCGCACTACAAAGCTGTTAATGACCGTAAGGGTAAGCAGAGGTTTAGTGGTACTCCTTATAGTGTTGCTGCTGATAAGGGAAAACGTAAAGCTGTTGTTGATAAGAAGCCTAGAGATGGGAGAGCATCTGCTGAAGGGAAATGTTTTCGGTGCGGTGGTATAGGTCACCGTGCTAATGATTGTCCTAATGAATCCAAGAAGTGTTTTAAGTGTGGGAAACCAGGTCATGTGATAGCTGACTGCAGAGCAACCATGCCGACCTGTTATAACTGTGGTGAGAACGATCATATCAGTACACATTGTGAGAAGCCGAAGAAGCCTCAGACGTCTCCGGCTAGTGGGAAATTGTTTACCTTAGCAGGGACTCAAGCTGCCAGTGATGAGCGTGTTATCAAAGGTACTTGTATTATCAATAATATTCCTTTGATTGCTATTATTGATACGGGTGCAACACACCTAGTTTATTTCTGTGGATTGTGTGGAGAGAATAGGATTGGTGCCGTCTACTCTGGAGAGACGAATGACTATTGAGACACCGTCTATAGGTTCAGTGACTACTTCTTTGGTATGCCTGAAGTGTCCGCTGACTATTTTCGGTAGAGAATTTGAAGTGGATTTGATTTGTCTACCACTTGGTAAATTGGATGTTATTCTGGGTATGAACTGGTTAGAGTTCAACCGAGTCTACATCGACTGTTGTCGGAAGGAATTGTTGTTCTTGACCCCTGAAGAGGAAGCTTTAGCAAGTTCTTTGTCTAATAAAGAATTGAGGGCCTTGTTGGAAGATGAAACTAGAGTGTTTGCTTTATATGCAACATTATCGAGGGATAGCAAAGTGTCAATAGAGGAAGTAGCTGTGGCGAATGAATTTCCGGAAGTGTTTCCTGACGACATTACGGAATTGCCTCCGACGCGAGAAGTGGAATTTGGTATTGATCTTGTTCCTGGTACGAGGCCTATTTCTATGGCACCGTACAGGATGTCTGCAGTGGAATTGGCTGAGTTGAAGTCTCAGATTGGAGAATTGTTGGATAGGAAGTTTATTAGGCCAAGTGTATCGCCGTAGGGAGCTCCAGTGTTATTGGTGAAGAAGAAGGATGGTAGTATGCGTTTGTGCATCGATTACCGTCAATTGAATAAAGTGACTATTAAGAATAAGTATCCTCTACCTAGGATTGATGACTTGATGGACCAGCTGGTGGGAGCTCGTGTATTTAGTAAGATCGACTTAAGATCGGGTTATCATCAGATAAGAGTAAAAGAAGGTGATGTTCAGAAGACTGCCTTTAGGACTCGATATGGACATTACGAATATGCTGTAATGCCGTTTGGAGTTACTAACGCGCCGGGAGTATTTATGGAGTATATGAACAGAATTTTCCATTCTTATTTGGATCAGTTCATTGTAGTGTTTATTGATGATATATTAATTTATTCTAAATCTGATGAAGAGCATGCAGGACATTTGAGGATTGCCTTGCAAGTGTTGAAAGAAAATAAACTATTTGCTAAATTGTCAAAGTGTGACTTCTGGTTGAGGAAAGTGAGTTTCTTGGGGCATGTAATATCTAAAGATGGAATAGCGGTGGATCCGTCAAAAGTAAGTGCAGTATTGCAGTGGGAACCGCCGAAGACAGCGACAGAAATTAGGAGCTTTCTGGGTTTAGCTGGTTATTACCGCAGGTTTATTGAAGGTTTCTCTAATTTGGCGTTGCCATTAACTCAGTTAACGAGAAAGAACCATGTCTTTGTATGGGACGATGCTTGTGAAGAAAGTTTTGAAGAGTTGAAAAAGAGATTGACTACGGCACCAGTGTTAGTGTTACCGACTCCGAGTGAACCGTTTGTGGTGTACTGTGATGCGTCTAAGATGGGATTAGGTGGAGTTCTTATGCAGAATGGTAAAGTAGTAGCATATGCATCGCGACAATTGAGAGTGCATGAGCGAAATTATCCGACTCATGATCTTGAATTAGCTGCGGTTGTTTTTGTGTTGAAAATCTGGAGACATTATTTATATGGTTCAAGATTTGAAGTGTTTAGTGATCATAAGAGTCTGAGATACCTGTTTGATCAGAAAGAGCTGAATATGAGGCAGAGAAGATGGTTGGAATTTTTGAAGGACTATGACTTCAGTTTGAGTTATCATCCAGGAAAGGCCAATGTAGTGGCAGATGCTTTGAGTAGGAAAGCAATTCATATGGCAGCTCTGATGGTGAAAGAAATTGAGTTAATTGAACAATTTAGAGATTTGAGCATGGTTTGTGAGACTACTGCAGATAGTGTAATGTTGGGTATGTTGCAGGTAAATAATGACTTCTTGGATATGATTAGAGAAAATCAGAAGTTGGATGTGAAATTGGTAGATTTGATGCCTGGAGTAGGAAGTGACTCCGATAGTGACTTTAAATTGGATAGTACAGGTGTGTTGAGATTTAGAGGCAGGATTTGTGTACCAGATAATGAGGAATTAAAAAAGTCAATTTTGAGTGAAGGACACCGTAGTAATTTGAGTATTCATCCTGGAGCTACGAAGATGTATCATGATTTGAAGAAATTATTTTGGTGGTCTGGTATGAAAAGAGACATTGCTCAATTTGTGTATGCCTGTTTGACGTGTCAGAAGTCGAAGGTAGAACACCAAAGACCTTCTGGATTTATGCAACCATTAGAGATTCCGGTTTGGAAATGGGATTGCATTACTATGGATTTTGTTACAGGTTTGCCGAATACGGCGAGAGGTTTTGATGCTATCTGGGTGATTGTGGATCGATTGACGAAGTCTGCACATTTTGTACCAATCAACATTAGTTTTCCATTAACGAAGCTGGCGGATATTTATATTCGGGTAATTGTGAAGTTGCATGGCGTTCCGTCCAGTATTGTATCGGATAGAGATCCGCGGTTTACTTCGGAATTTTGGAAAAGCTTGCAGGAAGCTTTGGGGACTAAGTTGAAGTTGAGTTCAGCTTATCATCCGCAAACTGATGGTCAGTCGGAGAGGACTATTCAGTCACTTGAGGATTTGTTGAGAGCTTGTGTGTTGGAAAAGGGTGGTGCGTGGGATACTCATTTACCATTGATTGAGTTCACGTACAATAACAGTTACCATTCTAGTATCGAAATGGCACCGTTTGAAGCTTTGTATGGGAGGAGGTGTAGGACTCCTCTGTGTTGGTATGAAACTGGTGAGAATATGGTGCTTGGACCAGAAATTGTACAGCAGACTACTGAGACAATTCAAATGATTCGTGAGAAAATGAAAGTGTCTCAGAGTAGGCAGAAAAGTTATCATGATAATCGGAGGAAAGAGTTGGAATTCTGTGTAGGTGATCACGTATTCCTAAGAGTTAATCCAATGACTGGTGTGGGTCGTGCATTGAAGTCCAAGAAGCTGGATCCTAAGTTTATTGGACCTTATGAAATTCTGCAAAGAATTGGTGTTGTAGCTTATAGGGTGGCGTTGCCGCCTGAGTTATCGAACTTACATGATGTGTTTCATGTGTCGCAATTGCGAAAGTATGTTTCTGATCCATCTCATGTTATTCAGAGAGATGATGTTCAGGTTCGGGAGAATCTTACTATTGAGACGATGCCGTTGAGGATCGAGGACCGTAAGATGAAACAGCTCCGAGGGAAAGAGATACCTTTGGTGAAGGTAGCTTGGGGAGGTACTGCAGGAGGCAGTGTGACCTGGGAGTTGGAAAGCAGGATGCGAGAAGCGTATCCGGAGCTATTTCCATCAGGTAATTTTCGAGGACGAAAATAATTAAAGTGGGGGAGAGTTGTAACACCCATTTTAATTATTTAGTCATTTTATAATTATTTTAAATATTATACGTTGGTGTGTCCTTTGGTGGGGGTGTATTTGGTGATGTTTGGTGGGTGTCCCTAATGTGGAAGGACTATTGGTGGTATTTTGGTGTGAAATATAATAATATAAAAATAATAGTAACATTGGTGGGGGTGTTATTATTATTATTATTATTATTATTATTATTATTATATTTGTTAATATTATTAATATTATTATTATTTTGGTGAAATAATGATATTATTATTATTATTATTATTATTATTATTATTATATTTATTATATTTGTTAATATTATTAATATTATTATTATTTTAGTGAAATAATGATATTATTATTATTATTATTATTATTATTATTATTATATTTGTTAATATTATTAATATTATTATTATTTTGGTGAAATAATGATATTAGTATTATTATTATTATTATTATTATTATTATTATTATATTTATTATATTTGTTAATATTATTAATATTATTATTATTATTTTGGTGAAATAACGATATTATTATTATTATTATTATTATTATTATTATTATATTAATAATGAGTATTATTATTATTATGATTATTATTATTATTATTAGTATTATAATATTATTAGTATTAATAATAATATTGTATTATTTTATTAAGTTATTTTATTAATTGGGATTAGATTTAATAAAGAAAATAGAATGTGAAGGGGTGGGGAGAGTGGTACGATACATTTGAGAAATTGAGAAAAAGGGAACGAAGAACGGAAGAGAAAAAGGGAAGGCCAAGAGACCAATTCTAGGAGGATTTCTATCGATCAACCAATTGATAAGGTAAGGGGGGAGAAATTTGATTGGGAATGGTTTATACATGTATAGGGTAGAGGGGATTCCTTAACTCTGTAGGAATTTATCGTTATATAAAGTTTTATATTGGCATGCTATGATTATTGTTGATGTTGGGGGATTGATGAATGCTGATGATGCATTTTGGGGTATATATATATATGGTGATGATAGTAACTGTAATGTTGAGCCATTTTGTTGGATTGTTGATGTTACTGTAGTATTGATCCATTTTGTTGGATTGTTGATGTTACTGTAGTGTTGATAGTAACTAGGAATATAAAGCTGATGAGATTATGTGTTGTTACCGTAGTGTTGGCAATGACCATGATTATAGCTTTGGGAAAGTTATGTGTTGTTTCCCTATAGTGTCGTTAATGACTATGGTTAGGACCTTGGTGAGATTCAGAGTGACTCTGAAGTGTCGGTAATGTACTGTAATGTCGGTTCTAGAGTAGAAATTATAGGATAATTGGTAAGTATAATATCTATTGGCATGTTTGTGATTGTGGATTGATGTTGATGAATTATTGATTTTGGTGTATAGGCTGAGGTGTTGGTGTAATATATCTATACATATGCATTGTTGTATGATGATATGATCAGGAGGATCGTGTGCACTTAGCGTGCCAGAATATAATAATTATGCATTGGTGTCTTGCATATCATGGTGTTTTGGTGGGATGAATCATGTCTCAGGAGGAGCGTAAGTGATTCATCCGTACTCCTTTGTGGAGAATGGCGGGGGATAGATCATGTCTCAGGAGGAGCGTAAGTGATCTATCCAGGTTCGATTGAATGAACCAATGAGTCGGTACCGCATGCATGGTGTTGAGTTGCATAATTGCATTATAATATGTTATATTGTAATTTGAACAGTAGGTTCGTTATATGGTGTTGTTGGGGTGAATAATTGATGTGTTGGTGTGTTTTACTGCCTTATTACATGTATTACATTACCATTATATTTTTGATCATGATTTCTCACCCCTTTGTTGTTGTTGTGTCTGTGCTTCTCCGGAAGTACAGATAATCCAGGTACTTAGCTAGCTTGGATTATGGTGTGACAGTCGAGTCTAGGATGCTCTGATACGTAGCACGGGACTTGGGCGCTTTTATTTGTTTTATGAAGAACTTATATTTTATTTTCCTGTGAACGTATCAAACTTTTATTGGGTTTTATATTTAATATTCCGCTGTATTTGGAGAGAAACCTTTTTATAAGGAAACGTTGTTTTCATGTGATATCCCACTTGGGAAATTGGAACTCTGATTTTGTTTATTTATAATGTTTATTAATTTAATTGATTTTGGGAAGTGGGGTGTTACACTTGTCACTCAAGAATCCAAGGAATGCGAGATTCCAAGAACTCAGTTCTTTCGGGAACTGACTGAATTGGTTGAAGATAAAGAGTGAGATGTTTTGAAATCGAAAGAATAAATCAACAACAACTCAAGGGCGCGCCTTAAGAGTTGCTCATTCAAATATTCAAAGAATGCTAGATTCTAAGAATATCTCTCTTTCGTAAGTTTTTTTTTAAATGTTTGTGAAAGGATCGAATCGAAGAATGGCATGCGAGGCCAAAAGGAAGTTGTTTTGAAGTAGCTCGACGACGTGTCGAGGACTTGATTGAAGATGGACCCGACTTGACGACGTGTCAAGGGTTAAGGTTGTGAGAAACGATATTAGTCCCTGAGGGTGCTCCTAATATCGAGACCACGAGGAATTGTGAATGTGTGTGAAGTGTGGGTTGCGAATGTGGACGAGCAATCGACTTAGGTAAATGTTTGAAAGTGATTGAATTTGAAAGAGCCGAAAGGTTGAGCGAATAACAACTCAAAGGCGTGCTTCAAGAATTATTCACTCGAAGACACAAGGAATGCTAGACTCCAAGTGCCTCTATCTTTCGGGGTTTTGATCAAAAGACGTTGAGAATATGCTTGAGAAAATCAAAAGATTGAATGAACAACAACTCAAGAGCGAGTCTCGAGAGTTGCTCATTCGAAGATCCAAGAAATGCTAGATTTCAAGAATCTCCCTCTTTTGGAGTTTTTTTTTTCGAGAAAATGTTTAAAAGATGATTTGAAGTGCAAGTGAAAAGTCTCGACTAAAATTATCATCTATCAATAATTTTGACCGATAATAATTTTAAAAAAAAATGTCATTGACCAAAAAGATAGAAGTGAAATAAAGTTTCCAATAACAAATGAGAAACAAAATATAACTTCTAAAAGAAAATGAATTGAAATAAAGTTCCCAATAATAAATACAAAATGAAATCTAGCTCTAAATATGTATATATATAAAAGAAAAAGCTTCTTAGAAAAATATAATATAAAGTTTACTATATATAAAAAATTAATTTATAATTACAATAATATATTATATAAAAAAAAAATTAAAAGAAACAAGAGAGGGGTTTGCTGCCAAGTTCACATAAATTGGACTTTTAAAGATTGAAACTTAAATTACCCAAATATTGTTTAGAAGATGATAAGAGAGAAACAAGAAAAGAGAGAAAACGAGTCGGTGCGTGACCGCCCCATTCTTATACCTGTCACGCATGCACCTCGTTTGGTTAATACAGATCAAGTCTCTCAAATCTGCTATCATAAATGTTAACGCAGTAGCCAAAGAATTAAGAGATAAGGCCTTTAATCACATGCTAAGCCTTATAAAAAGGCATCTAATCACTCTCAACACAACCATTAATGACAATCTTAATGAATAAATAGATAAAAAGATTAAATTAAAAAAAGTGAATTTAAAAGAACAAAACTAACGAGGTCCCCTCCCAGTACCCACACTATTTCTCACTCACCATTGCTTTCAAGCGACGAACCCTAAAACCACCCAGCAAAAAAAAAAAACCCAATTCGAAACCCTTGCCCCTCTAATCCAAAGTGCGCTCATAAGAGTAAAAAAACAATGGAGAAAACATAAAGCAAAAATGAGAAATCTTCATCCATTTACCGATTCGGAACTTCTACCGATGTTGTCAAGCGATTCTCAATTTTGTTCTTCCTGTAGCTTCTTCCGCACTTAGCTCCGTTTAGATATGTCTCTGAGTGGTGAACGAAGATAAGCGGGGCGGCGTCGTATCAGGAGTTACGCTTTAGGGTTTTTCTTTGAGTTGGTCTGCGGGAGAAGTCTGGCGGCGTATCGGTAAGGTCCTCCCTTGTTCTTATTCGAACCACTCTCTTTTATTTCTGATCTTCATTTGGGTTTGATTTGGTTGAAGGTTATTTGAGGGTTTACGGGCTCGAAGGTTTAAATGGATTTGAAGTATGTTGGAGAGGATTTGCGGTTGAGTAGTGGGTTTGGGTTGTTGAGGAGGAAGAAGATTCGCAGGGCGTATTTTTTAGGCTGTGATGTTGAAGAAAATGAAGAGTTATGGAATTCTTTCCTCTCTCGACTTGGCTTCGTTTCAGAAAAAGAAAAAAAAAGTTTATGGTTTATTGGAAGTCTGGGGTTTTGAAAGTGAGTTTCATGTTTGAAGGTTGAATGAGGAAGAAAGCAATGGAGCTTTTCTGGTTATATTTAATTTGTTATGGTGAGTTCAAAATTGAGGAGTGATTTCAAGGTTTTTCTTTTTAGGTATGGATTTGGTTATGGGAAGAAAAGAGGATTTGGAGCTGGAGGTTGTCCTGAAGGAAAATCGAGGGAAGAGTTGAAGGTTTTGGTTTGGTGGTTTCAAGAGTGGGGACTGAAGGTTGTGGAGTATTTGTTGAGAACTGAAGAAAATTTTAAGGTCGGAATTCAGTTCATACAGCATCAACTTCGCCCCCCTTTTTTCAATGAGTATAGGTTCTTATTTATAACATGAGTGAGGGCATAACAGTATTTTTATCTGAAATTATTGCAGTTGTTTCTTGCTGATTTTTGTGGCTTTCATACCCTTCAGTGTTGTTATAACTTGCGCATTTTAAAATCGTGGTGTGTGTATTTTCTGGTGCAGGATGGACCTGTCCTTTTTCTCTTAATTTGCAGGTTATTGTCTGGTGTGGAACGATGCAAGTAGTGTAAAAAATCATGGTTGGTTGGGAATTGGTTTGTTTGAAAACCGTGCCATAGTGTACTGCTAGCAGAATCAACTCCCCTGTGTGTACGTATGAAAATGACCTGTGCATAGGCTTCAAAATTGCCATTCTTGTAATTCCTTCAATATTGATTACATTTGGTGTATTGTGGATGCCATTCACCAGTTGAGTTTTTCTCTTTGCAGGTTGTGGATTTAATTGCAACATTGCATGATTTTACTTCATACGACATGGGCACAAAATGAAACATGGGTAATATCCATACCCTCTTCCTTGTGAGTGACGACTATGTGCTTTGTTTGAGTGTGTATTGATTGTGTAATTTTGTCCTGGTGATAGGCATGATTTTGAGGCTGGCTCACATAAGTTGTGGCGTATTTTGGACTGTGGTTGCAAGAAAATAGTGGGTGCGTGACGGTTCGAGGTGGGGTCTCTTTTCAAAACCAAAAGACGCAGCCGGCAACATAATTTCTCCTCATGGCTTTCTTGGATGACTCATGGCAAATGTTGGTGGGCTATACTTCCTCCCTTTGTTTTCACCGTGGCTTGGTATTATTCCCAACAGCGACAAGGACATGTACAAATTCCAGCTGTGGGGATGTACTAGCGTAATACATAAATCAACAGGGTAATGCATTCGGCCATTTGTTGTCTGTTGCCGCAACTTGCAGGGCGTGATCTTTTTTGTGTATTGAAAATGAGGGAGATATGGGTTTTGCACTGTCACATTTGCAATTTGTTTTTTCATTCTTGTGCAGGTACAGTTGGCTATGAAGGTGGGTCGGAGGAAATGGCTTGCCTTTTCCTGTACTGTCGTTTGCAGGTCCGTCCAAGAACTTACTACGTACAGTTTCAAGGAGGTGGCATTAACAACCTTTTGCAACACATACCAAACGAATTATTCCATAATTTAATAAGGATAAGTCTCCTTTTTAAATTACTGCAAGTGGGTGAATTGGTTTTGATGTGTTAATTGATTGCTGAGAAAAAATCTGTGGTATTGCAGGTGGTGCAACACGTTGTCCTAGGTGCCATTTGTGGTTACGCTTTGCAGGATGGCTTGTGGGGTATAGAAGGCACATGGGATTAAGAAAATCGGTGGTATCACCGTCCTTTGCGTGGGGCCATCATGGAGGATTTGCCAAGAATTTGTATTTGAGTAATATGGGCTCATCTAGATTGGGTTTTTAATGAAACCTCATGAATTGCCAACCAATGTTGATGTAATATTGATAAATTGACTTTGTAATGCATTTTTCTTAGTCATGACTTGGAGTGGCAATTTAGAAATAACACGACTCATCCTGTTATCAAACTATTTTGATTTTTGTTTCAAAGTGTAACTTTTATGATTTGTATTATAATGAATCAGGGCTTTGGGCTTTGTACAAACTTTTGAATCCTTAAGTCATGAGCTTTTATCATAAGGCCATGTATACTTCTTGGATAATGGGTCTTGAAGCAATACTATTAGTTACACCCCATTTTAAACTTGAATCATACTTGAAGGAAGACAACCCTTGAAAATGATTACAAAGTGACTAGTAAAATCAAAATACAAGTGTTTAGTTCAATTTCTCATGAGCCAATTTCCTCTCCTCTAAATTCTTATTTTGAAATGAATCTTCGAAATTAACCACGAATCCAACCTGCAGTTCGAATGAATTAAAACCTGGTCCACCAACGAATCAATGCACTCTGACCTTTGATTTTGAAATAGATCCTTCTTTGTACTCATGTAGAGATTTTGTAATTGATACATATTTTCCAATTTTCCTTGTAGAATTACAAATGACTTTTGAATGGGCTTTGAATGGTAAATGGACCTCAACTTGTATCAATATTTTTTTGTTGCATTTCTTATGACTATATTCAAATTTCTCAACAATAGCTTTTGACTAGACTTTCCTTATTTGAAACACAATTCCCCAATTGATCCTTAAACACACGTCATTTGGATCGATACTCCCCCTAGAGTTGTGCCTGAAACAAATATTTGTCTAACTGACCAATTAAGCCATAATCATCAAAATTCAGTCCATACCATACACCTGACTTCAAATTTTAACTGTCAGACTCAATTCAAGTTAACCTTATGATACTCAAACAAAACCAACATATTCTTTGATTTTTCTGAATAATGCAAGCGAGTGAATATACACAATGGAGGTCGTACAAGGGTAGGACAAATTTGGGGTATGACACTACTGTTACACCTACTTTCAATCAACATGCTCCTACATATCAGGTTGTGCAATCGGCTCCTGCTTATCAACATTCAGTTTATCAACAACCTTCTGGTTATCAGCTTGCACAAGCTCCAACCAACTATCAACAAGCACCCAAGGCTCCTGCCTATCAACAACCGAAGAATCAGGCACCTCGCCAGAATGTTCCTAACAGAAGACAGTATAAGTCGTGCTTTCCTATTCCAATAACTTATACCGAGTTGTACCCTTCATTGGTGCAACAAGATTTGATAACTACAAGAGCTTTGGGACCACCTTCAAATCTGCTGCCAGCTAATTACAACCCTACTGCTCATTGTTCATTTCATGAGGGTGCGCCTGACCATGATCTAGAAAGTTGTTATGCTCTCAAACACCTTGTGTCGCTACTGTGAAAATCAAGGCCGACAATGACAGAAGAGTCGCCACCGTGCGTTATTTATCCCAAGAGAGGGAAAGGAAACACTCATAGAAAACCTAACGAAAAGAGGGATAAGATTGGACATCACAACCAAATCTCGGGTTCGGGAGTCGGTTACGCAAGGGGAAGGTATTAGCACCCCTCACGTCCGTCGTACTCGACGGGATCCACGCTTGTTGTCTATCTAAAAGGGTGATTGAAACTATCTAACTACAGGCTTGAGGACAAAAGAAAAAGAAGTGACTCGACAAAGCAACGACGCTTTGTGCCTACGTATCTCATCTGAAACGAGAAGTCAGAGTCGATGTAGTTCGGCTAACTACGGGTGAAAGGGGGAAGGTTGCTCGCCAAGACATCGCATATTGTGCCTACGTACTTTCATATGGTATGAAAGATCAGAGCAAACGTAGTTCGGGTTAAAAGGGAACACATGCTTGTTCAACTGTTTTACCCGAGTAGGGTTAACAATCAGTTCTAGCAGTTCGGTGTATGCAGCTCGACCATTGGAGACTTAGGCGTTACCGTTTGCGATAGAACCAAGAGTTAACAAAACTCTCCTTATGAAAATGATTTTCCAAGATTAAAGGCCCCAAAGGGAAAAAAGAAGTTTGAAGGATTTGTTTTTGTGTTTTTTAGAGAAGAAGTGTTTTTGGTTTGTTTGCAATTCATATCGCACTAGAGACTATGACTTAGGAGTGAATGCGTCGCATATCACTCAAAGGGTTCTATACTAAACATTCAAGCCATTGAAGAGAAACTCCTCAAAAACCATTTCCTAAGTGCTTAAGGCTCGTAACGCACAATAATCTTTAACCTTTATTAGGTGTTTTATGATTGTTTTGAGATGAGAAGAGAAAGGGCACTAAAGGGGGACTAAATCCAAACCTAAAGTTGTCATGCAATGGTGATCCAAAGATTGAGATAAAGGAATGCTACCTAATATTATCATACATGGTTAAGACCCTAATGTCTATCATAATCCCCCTTGAACAAGAGATATTAGAGGTCCTATGGGAAAGGAGACAAAAGAAACAACAAGAAACAACATAAACATGCAAGAATGCAAACATGGAATGCAATTCAGGGAGGAAATTGGTGTGGGGAAGTAGCCTCCACAAGCTCATCTTAATCTCAAGCAAAAATATGATAAATGCAAGAGATGAAAGGAAACAGAAATGTATCAAAAGAAACACACAAGAGCATCAAAATGGGATGAAATGGCCTAAACCAAACAACATCAACCATAATGCCAAAACATAAACACAAATGAAAGGCAAAGAAGACATAAAACAAAGTGAGGATGGGAGGCTATATGAGGACAACAATGAACTCATAATGTGCACTCAACCATAAGCATCACAAGAAATGTGCATAAGAAAGCACAAAGAAGTCCTCATGGATTCATCATTTTTAAGCATGCTTCAAGTACCTCCAAAGGAGGGACCAAGCTACCTCAATTGAGATTCCAAAGTCATTGGACAGCAAGGGAAATGAAATAAAAGTGCTCAAAAGAAAAAGCAAGTAAACCACAAGGAAATGCAAGCAAATTCCCAAAGGAAAGCAAGCATGCTTCACATAGAAACCCTAATTGGAAACTCAAAAGCAAGCAATCAAATGAACAAGCAAAGTACAATATAATGACCTAAAAATGAGCAAACATCATCCTTAACATGTTAACAACATGAATCAATAGGCATTGAAAGCTCAAAGGATCCAAAAATGTTATATCCAAGTCAAACTAGGTCAATGTGTTTGTATGAACCTCCTTTTGGGGTAACTTGACTTGCAAGAAGCTCATAAATATGTTGGCAACCAGAGGCCAAAAGATTGCAATCAAAATCACTTCACAACAACACCATAGAAATTGATTCACAAGGGTGCTCCATTGTGAAAGAGGATTGTTTAGGGTCAAATGAAGTGCATCAAAAGTCAACTCAAAAGTCAACCAACAGGGGCAAAATGGTCCTCAAAAATTGATCAACTCATCATTGATATGAGGATTGAATTTTATTCATTGGATCAAAAGGAAATGAGAGAAACAAAATAAAAACCAAAACATGTCAAGATTTAGGTCAAATAAAACACTTCCAATGTTAAATTCCATTTTTAATTGAAAAATAATTAGAAAAAATAAAATAAATTTTTCATAAAATAAAAGACATCTCAAGGAGTCCAAAACATATTTTTTTTGGAATTTTATCACTCTTGGAAGTATTTTAAAATAATTTAAATCTAAACAAAAATAAAATAAAAACAAAAAGAAAAGAAAATAAAAATAAATAAAAGTTGGGTGCAAATAGCAACCGAGCAACGTTGGAAATCATTGGGCCAGCCAGGGGGGGGGGGGGGGGGGGGCGCAGATAGCAAGCCCAATCCATCAGAAATGAAAAAGAAATAAAAACGTGGGGATCCAATGTGATGAGTCAAACAAGGTCCATGGTACACCAAGCTTCAGACCATGTGATCAAAAAGTAATCAGATCAAGGGGCTCACGGCACGCCATGTCATTTAATGAAGTTTCCAGCTGGATCTGGTGTGTGTGGTCAAAGCAAGTGCACCATAGGTCTTAATCAGAACCATTAAAATGAAAAGTAAGCGCATCCAAGAGGCAGAAATGAAACACGTGGCTCTGATGAGTTTCAAACCTTGGACGGAAACCAGACGGCCGGAACCACTGTTCCGATCGTCTTCTCCGGCGAAACCTCACACACCAGTCACGACCAAAAGCCTAGGTGCCTCAAAACTTGATAAAAACGAGCAAAATAAAAGCCAAAATGATCTCCAGGTTACGCGGATCATGAATCCACTAGCCATTTTCATTGACCAAGCTTAAATAAAGCAAAACAAAAAGAAATAGAAATAAGCTCAAATGAAAAAAGTTAACAAACAGCCATGAAATCAATCCAGAAACCAACTACACATCAAGAGGTTTGCAAATATATGAAAATGGCGTGATATCAATGCATAAACAGTGAGATATTTTGAAAGAAAAGAAACCTAAAATCAAGCTTCCATAGAGCTCAGTTTGTTAGTGGAGCTTAATGAAAATCACCCAGAAACGTTCAATGGACCTCAAGGAATGTTTTGAAATGTTTTATTTGGATTGAAACTCAGTGAAAGTTGAAAAACGAATTTGACTTTTTCACCACTTTCTCTCAATGTGTTCTCACTCAATCTCTCACCGAAACCAGTTCTGAAGCCTTGTGAATAATCCTGAGATTAAATATGATGGATTCTGATTGAAAGAAAGCCCAATTCTATGCTCTTTGGGCCCAATTGGATTTTCACTTTTTCACCTTATGGCCATTTCAATAGTGCACAAAAATCACCTTGATCAGCTGTAAAAATGGCTCAGCTAGCTTGCATTTGAGGTAGGTTGATCAAAGGGCTGAGAATGATTCCTTGATTTGATCTTAGGGCAAGGTTTGGATATGTTACTTAATCTTGAAGAAAGCGTGAAAATGGCCACCAAGATGAACTCAAATCTCAGATCCAAAGTTGGCATTGTGTTTCAAATGTAATTGGCACTCAAAAAATGCACAAGGTTGGTACAAAATGATTTCAAATGAATTAAATTTGATTTTCCCCTTTTAAGGCCTTTTTCATGGAAATTTCATTAGGGATTCTTCAATCCAAGCCAAAACTTTGATGCCTTGATGTTTGGTTGAGAAAATGACCCCATTTAGAGCACGTTTGAAGTTGGAAAGATTTTCATTTGAAGTGTGCAAAGTGGTGAAATGGACCTATAATGAAAATGACCTGTAATCCTGCTTTCCCAAAATACCCCTGCCTTGCAAGCCCCATAACTTGAGTTATACAAACTAGATGAAGGACTTCTAGTACTCTTTGGAAAGCTAAGATCATGAGGAACAACTTTCATGTTCATGAAAAGTTAAGGAGAAACATCCTTCTAGGTAAAAAAATGGCTTGGAAGTTGGTTGACTTTTGTTGACCAAAATCACATTCATCTGAGGACCTGTAACTTGTCTGCTTCATAACTTGAGTTCTATAAATCCAATCAAGGACTTCTAGTACTCAAAATAAATCTAAGATCATGCTCTACAAGTTTCATGTTGGGGTCAAGATGAGATGAGACTTGTATCTTGAGATAGGTGGTCTTGAAGTTAGGCATTGAACAAGGGATTTTACACTAAGAACCCTAATTCAGATACTCCTCACACTCTTGATTCTTGATGAATTGATCTTGAAATGATATCTCATGTATCTCAAAATAACATTCCATGACCATAAAGACTTGGAATTGAGTCTTAATCTCCTTCAATTTCACAGTTGACTTAGGGTTGACCAGATGAAAACCCTAATTGCAGCATCTTCAACTGTAGCCACTTGCACTTGGTGTCAACACTTGGATGAACTCCACAATGACCTACAAGGCCTCCAATGAGCTTAACTGATAATCTTCATCCATAACCATGGTCTTGTGATCCTCAGATGACCTTCAAATGGCCTCCTAGACAGGAGGTGAACCACACACACTTATCTGCTTATCCAAAAGGCTTTGACTTGTCTCTGGTGATGATAACCCCCCTGTTGACTTGAATACACACTCATGATTAGGTTTAGAACCCTTGGCAAATTCCTCTTGTTACACACACACACACACACACCTCTTGATCCCCTGTAAAATGCAAAATGCTATGCAATGCAATATGGTAGAACAATGAGATGAAACATAAACCATGTAAAGAAAAGGTTGGGCAAATTTTGGGGTACAACACCTTGTAAGGGAGCTAATGGAAAAGAAGATTTTGTCTTTTGATAATCCTCAGCCTAATGTTAAGAGCAATCCTTTTCCTACCCATGGGGCTGTTGATGTTGTTGATGAGGTATCTAATGAGATCCTAATTCTTGATGTTTCTGAGATTAAGACTACTCTCCGGGTTTTCCATTCAAAGTTGTTCGAAGCCGATTTTGTGACTGTTTACCATGATGATTGTCTTGTTAGTATCAAGTTTTGTATGTTAGTTCATAACGATATTCAAAGATTGATCAACGATGGTTTCCTACAAGTGAGCGGTAAAGTGAAGAAGGATGAAGTTGTTGTGATTGAACCCGTCTTCAACTTACCATAACCAGGTGCTAAAGTGCCGATTTTCAATTTTCCAAAATCAAGTTCTGCAGTACCTATTTTCAATACATCAAAGCCAGTTACTTCCGCAATTAATCAATCGAAGCCAGTAATCATTCAGAGGCCTAGTCCATTTCATTTCAGTGATTCCAAAGCTCTACCCTGGAAGTATGATGTAACCATGATTGACAAAGAATCTGGGAAGGTTATTCCAAGGGAATAATTAAAGATTGTTAGTGAAGATGTGACTAATATAGCTAGGGAAAGCAAGATGACATGAAGTGGTTGTATTTATAATCCCCGTTTCAATGAGGTTTCGCCTAAGGAAACTACTACTACTGTGCCTGCCAAAGAAAAAGGGAAAGAAGTGGTTACAAACGATGAAGATGCTGAAATCCTAAGAATCATCAAAAAGAGCGATTACAAAGTTATCGACCAGCTTCACTAGACTCCCTCTAAGATCTCAATATTATCTTTGTTGATGAATTCACCTGCTCACCGAGCTGTATTACAGAATTTGTTAGCTCAAGCTCATGTTGCCCAAGACATTACTACCGGTTAGTTTGATAGTATGATTGCTAACATTACTGCCTGCAATACTCTTAGCTTCATCAATGAGGAGTTACCAAGAGAAGGTTAGAATCATAACCGTGCCTTACATGTGTCCGTGAAATGTCAAGAGGATAACTTATCAAGAGTACTTGTGGATACCGGTTCTTCTCTGAATGTTTTACCTAATAGGGTTCTTACCAAGCTGGCTTACCGAGAAACTAAAATGAATCCCACCTCGTTGATAGTCAAAGCTTTTGATTGTTCCCGTATAACTGTAATCAGAAAAGTGGAACTACCGATCTTGATCGGTCCACATATATTTAACATCACATTCCAAGTCCTGGACATAAATCCTAATTATAATTATTTACTTGGAAGATCATGGATCTATACTGTCGAGGCTGTAACTTCAACTCTACATCAGAAGATAAAGTTTGTGGTTGATGAAAAGCTAGTTATTATACATGGTGAAGAGGATTTGATGGTAAGCAACCTGTCTTCTTTCAGGTATATAAAAGCTGACGAAGATGCTCTAGAAAGTTCTTTTCAAGCACTTGAGATCACCAACACTGTCCTATTGAAAATCGAAGAAACAGTGGCAAGGGTAATCCATCTTCCGCATCTTTCAAGAGCACTAGTGTTGCACCCCAAAATTTGACCAACATTTATTTACCTAGCTTGTGTTCATCAAGAGGTATGAGTACCAATCAAGAGTTTGAAGCTAGCTAAGAAGGTTATTAATATGATTAAGGGTTGATATCCTTGTCAGAGAAATGAAGAGATCCTCAGAAAGATTGGTTGAAACCAAGGTTGTGTGCCTCATAACTTGAGAGTTGTGGGAGCTTCTCAAATGATTCTGAAGCTATGAGAATGGACTTGAAGCCTTGATAGATCTTATGAGATGTCTTGAAAGCAATCATGAAGCCTAGAGAGGCCATTGTGCAAGAATAAGAAGACTCAGCCATGCGTGTTGCAGTTAGGGTTTGACTGGGTCAACCCTAGGTCAACTAATGATTTGGAGAAGGTTGATACCTAATCCAAGAGCCATGTGATCATGGATTGATGCATTGAGATGCCATAAGAATGATTCCAAGGTCAAATCATCATGATTGAAGAGTTTGAGAAGTTTCAAGCTAGGGTTTCTAAGGCTTGACAGTGTAAAATCCCCTAGTTTGATCCCTATCTTCAAGGCAGTTTAGCTCAAGATGTGATTGTCATCTCATCTTACCCCTAACATGAATGTTGTAGAGATTGTTCTTAGATTTAATTTGAGTACTAGAAGTCCTTGATAGGATTTGTAGAGCTCAAGTTATAACTTTGACAAGTTACAGGTCATCTGAGGTATGTGAATTTGGGTCCTTGAAAGTCACCCAACTTGCATCCAACTTTTGCCCAAGAAGGATGACTCCTATGAACTCTTGGTCAACATGAATGTTGTTCCTCATCTTCTTAGATTTCTATAGAGTACTAGAAGTCCTTGATAGTATTTGTAGAACTCAAGTTATGGCTTTGACAAGTCAAGGGCATTTTGGTTATTTGGAGATTATAGGTCATTTCAAGCATAAGGCCATATCTCCTATTTCTAAGCTTCAAATGGAAAAATATTCAACATCAGACTTGCTTAGAATGATGTTTTAAGGCTAGTAAGAAGGTCATGAGATGTTGAAAAGGCTTGTAGCAAAAAGTGATAAAAATGACCTAAAATGGAGGCATAAGTTAAATAAGTTGAAGTTGGAAATTGGAAATCCCAAGTTGCACATCCAAACCATGGCATGTAATAGGTCATTTTGACTCCAAAGAACATTTTAGAAACAATGGTTCGGCCACTTTTTTGATTTGAGGCCTAGATCATGGGGTTGCTTTGGAAATTGCTTGCTTGCATAATAAGGCACAAATGCAAAACTCAAGGAAACTCAATGTACAAGCTAGCTAAGTGTTTTAACATGTTATATATCTCATCTAAGGAGAATTTCAAGTCAAGGCAAGTTGCTGCAAGAGGTTTGGCATGAGATGATACATGAGATGAATGAATCCATAAACTCATGGCATGAGAATTCCAATTTCTCATTGGATGATTCTAGATGGTTCTAGATGTGTCTAAACCATTCTATATATGATTTAGAACTTGCTCAGATGCAAGGTTGGTGAGAGAATTAAGAGAAGAGAGAGATAGCCATTTCACTTGCTTCCATTGCAAGTTGAAATCAAATTCTGCATTCTGATTCATTTCCATTCCTTTTTTCAATCCAAACACATTCCCTTGATCACACTGAAGCTGTGCAGACCAAATTGAAGGCAAAACCATGGAGAATTGAAGAGATAGCACTTGGATTTTGAAGGTTGCAAGTCACAATCGGGTTTGGAGATTCAAGCTTTCTTGGCCCAATCTTTTGCAAACAGAAGCTCTATCATCATTCAAGGATTGATTCTGAAGAGTTTGGGAGCTTGAAGTGAAGGTTTACCCCATCTGTTA
Source organism: Lathyrus sativus (assembly GCA_963859935.3). Classification (NCBI taxonomy): domain Eukaryota; kingdom Viridiplantae; phylum Streptophyta; class Magnoliopsida; order Fabales; family Fabaceae; genus Lathyrus; species Lathyrus sativus. The sequence continues at coordinate 496,706,860 of OZ012735.1, forward strand.
ATCAAGATTCAACAGGTTAGTAATTTTTCTTCTACACCATGATTTAGGCATGATTAGGGAGAATTGTTAGGGTAGAACGGTTAGAGACCATTAGGTGTTGGATTCTGGGAAGTTTGGGATCAATTGGTGAGGTTTCAGTTGGTGTCACCATTTTTGTTTGGACCAAGAACTCAAGATATAGTGAGCTATAGCATGAATTTGATATCAAGAATCAACCAGTGTGAGGTGGTGATCATTCTGAGGTAGTTAATTTCAAGAATTGTGAGAATTGATGTCTGAGCTTATTTTTGATCTTGGATCGGGTTTGGAGATTTAGGATGATTCAATTAATCTCAAGACCATGGCTGTGATCAGCATGAAATTCTGGATGGATTAGGGTTTTGAACTTTAATTTTTCATGGAGAATTGAGGTGATACGAGTTTGGTGAAGACGGAACTCGAAGCTCTGCTTCCATGGATTCTTCAGTCTGAACCCTAGCTGGAGGAAGAAGATGAAGGCGTGGCCATTGGATGAGGCGAAGACCGATTGACTGAGGGGAGATCTCACGGCTGAGATTTAATTTCATTTGGAGAGGGAATTCTGAAGGCGTCCAAAATGCATCGTTTCATTAAAAGGGAGATTGGGCTTGATTGATATCCCCACCCCCTTTCATGGCCCATGGTTGTTTTTAACTATATTTTGTTACTTTCTGCACCGTTCTCTTTTCTTTTTCTTTATGTTTTTTTGATTTAATTTCTGATGAAAATTGGGCCCAGCGCTTATGTTGTTCACACCCCCATCTTGAGCCCATATGGAATTTGAACTGAGCATAGTTGCTATCTGCACCAAATGTTTCTCATTTTAATTTCTTTTTCTCCATTTTTCATTAATCTTTGAAAAATCATAATAAATAGAAAATTAATTATTTTTGCATGGGGATTTTTTCTCCCATTTCATGTTAATGTCTAGAAAATTCTCAAATGAAAATATTTGCATTTCATGCATTTTTAATATTTTTGGTGTATTTTCTCTTTTAAATAGTATTTTAATTCTTTTATGTTGATGCATAGATTTGTAGAATTTTTTTTAGCTAGTTCCCTTTGAATTTTTAGGCCATTCTTTTTAGGATAGTTAGATTAGGACTTTAGCTCCCCTCTGGATTTATTCCATGATTTTGTGATGAGTTTTTGATTAGTTTTGGTTAGATGACTTTAGGTTGTGTAGATTTAGGTCAATCCTTAACATAGGTCCACAATAACACTAGAATTTTGGGTTTCTAGGTCAAGATAGATATTGGGACATATAAGGGTATTAAGGGTAGTCATGTAGGACTCCCTAGAAATTATATTAGATTTTAATATAGTAGTATACTATTTTTAATTGATTTTTGTAATTGATTGTTGTTTGTGTTGCCCTTGTGGGCTTGTATTTTGTTTTGCTTTGCTTTGCTTTGTGGGCTTTTGCTTGGCTTGGTGGGCTGGGTCTTACTTTGTGGAGCATGAAGGAGCATAGGAGAGACTTGAAGATTGAAGAAGTAGCTTTAGAGCTTGAAGGCCTTGTTTGTTTGTTGTTGTTTTAGGGTTAGGGATTAGGAAGAGCTTAGAATTAGTTAATTCCTTTCTTAAACATGGATGGTATCTTTCACCTCCATTCCTCCCCATGATTCAAGGTCCTTCCATGGTATTCACCTCCCTCCTTTGGAGGGATAAGTGATGGCACCTGAGAAGTAGAACCTTTGAGGGAACCCTTCTTTTGATGTTGAACCCTTATAGGTCACCTTTGGTGGTCAATAAGCAGTTTAACATCCCAGCTTATCCAGTTAAGTGATTTCCTCTGGTTTGAGTATCTTGAGAGATGTTAGGCTTGAGTGTGAAGATGAAGACTTCATTGAAGAGTATGGAAGGGGATGATTCCTTGAGCATTGCCATTCCAGCTGAAGCTTGAAGAGCAACAAGAGCAAGTTGACACTTGAAGACCCCAATGAAGATCCAGTAAAGACTGAAGGATGAAGTTGACACTTCTAAGTAATTGATTCCATGAGAAGCTGAAGCTTGTAAGAGGAGAAGACCAAGTTGAGACTGGTAAAGCAATGAGAGCTTGAGAGCCTAAAAACTAAGTTGATACTTACTTTGAAGCTTGAAGATCCTGAAGGAATCAAGTTGATACTTGTGGTTAAGAGTGAAGCCTGAAGGTGGAACTGAGTAAGGAGCTGAAGCTTGAAGAAGAGAATAAGTTGAAACTTATGTTGAAGGGTTGAAACCTGGAGAAGCAAATTGATATTTGTCAAGAGTGATGGAAGTCTGAAGACTGAGTTGCTGTTGGAAGAGCTGAAGCTTGGAGTTGAGAGAGGAGTTGAGCTGCTTTCTTTGTCTCTTTTTTGTATTGATGTGCCTTGTTTGACTTGCTTGATGCATTAGAATAAGTCCATATCTAGAGTAGCTTTAATCTAGGAGCATGATTGCGCTAGAGGTTGAGTTGCTCCCTCTGCTTGTATTGTTACTGTGTGGCTTTGCTTGTGGGTATTCGGCAGAGCCCTGCTCCCTTGCCCATGTGGTTTGTTTGCCTGATGGCATCTTATTCTATTTCTTCTGTATGATTGCAGTTTACTGTTCTTGCTTGATAGCATGTTTTACTTTTCAGTATGATTACTGTTATTCATTCTGGCTTGAGGTTGAGATGAGCTTGTGGAGGCTGATGCCCCACACACATTTCCTCCCTCACTTGCATTGCATGCATTTTACCGTATTACTGTTTACTGTTTAAGCTGATGCTTTACCTGTTTCTGTGTATCATTGACATGATCCCTTAGGACTCTCATTTCCTTTGATAAGGGAGTGGTGATAGAACTTTAGGTTGAAATATATGCATGATAACTTCTAGGAGTTCCCTGTTTCAAACCTCAACCATAGGATGAATCCTTGTCATGACAACATTAGGACTTGATAGTCTCCCTCCTAGTTGGGCCTGTTCTCTTCTCATCTCAAAACAGTTTAAGATACAGTAATCATGAATGATTTCTTTCGTACGTTACGAGCCTTAAGCTATCTGAGAAAGGATTGTGGGAGAGTTTCTCTTCCACAGTCTGGATGTTTAGTATGGTACCCTTTGGGTGACATGCGACGCATTCACTCTCAGGTCATAGTCTCTAGTGCGATTGAAATTGCAAACACAATAAAAAAATACTTCTTCCGTAAAAGACAGGAAATAAACCGTAGTGTCCCGAACTACGTAAGCTCTGATCTCTCATACCTGTTGAGAGTATGTAGGCACAATACTGATGTATTGGCGAGCTACCTTCCCCATAACCCGTAGTTAGTCGAACTACGTTGACTCTGATTTCTCGTTCTCTGATGAGAATACGTAGGCATAAAGTGCGACGCTTTGCCGAGTCATTTTTCTTTTCTTTTTAAGCCAGCCTTGATAGGTAGATAGATAAACCAACTCGTCCAGTAAACACAACAAGCGTGGATCCCGTCGAGTACGACGGACGTGAGGGGTGCTAATACCTTCCCCTTGTGTAACTGACTCCCGAACCCAGACAATGGTTGCGACGACCTTGTCTTACTCTTTTTCGTTAGGTTTTTTCGATCGTTTTCTTTCCCGCTCCGAGGGATAAATAACGAAAGGTGGCGACTCTTCTATTGTGTCGGTACCTTATTTTTGTGAAAGCGACAACTAGATCAATAATCGATGGAGTCATACCTGAAAGTTGGGGAGAAGTGATAGATATCAAGACCAAAACGAACCGCCATGGGTTGGGTTACAAACCAACTAATGATAGAGCTTCTACATCTGCCAAAGGTCGTCTGAAGACTGTCCAGGAAGTATTTGTCAACAGAGGTTTCCAGGTCAATACTATCAACGATAATGATGAAGATGAAGATTTGAGCAACTTGGTATTCAAGTGCGATGCAGCTTTGAACAAATGACAAGCAATAGAGATCCCCGTGATTTTTCCCGTGTCAAGGTAATTTAATGTTTTTAGCTTGTTGTTTTCAAAAATTCCATAGCTATGCCCAAGGCTACTGGATTATTTTGTAGGGCCACCTTTTCACTTTTTAAATGATTATCAATAAATGTATTTTGTTAAATTCTTGTTTGTTTCATTTATCGTTTTTCGCTTTTACCATTTAAAGAAATTAACAATCTTTTTCAAAACTACAAAAAGCATTCTTTCTCTTGCATTTTTCCTTGAGCATTTATAAAATAAGCCTTCCAACATGTAGAACTATTCCAAACCCTGTTGAATCCAATGACCTCGCTTTCACTCCTGACTTTAATTCACCCATTTATCAAGCTGAAGATGAGGGTGAGGAAGATTTCGAAGTCCCCACTGAATTGGAAAAATTGGTTGAGTATGAGCACACTGAACTTTAACCACACAAAAAGCAGGTAGATTTGATTAATCTTGGCACTGATGAAGAAAAAAAAGAGGTCAAGATTGGTACAACACTTGGGGCTGATGTCAAGCAGAGATTTGTCAAGCTTCTAGAGGAATATGTTGATGTGTTTGCATGGTCATATCACGATATGTCTGGTTTAGACACTGATATTGTTGTTCACAAATTGCCACTTAAGCCAGAGTGCCTGCATATCAAGCAGAAAGTTATGTCCTTCGATTTGAAGAACGCATGGGCAACATATCAAAGAGCTATGGTCGCTCTCTTTCATGACATGATGCATAAAGAGATCGAAGTGTATGTTTGTGATATGATTGCCAAATCCCAAAATGAGGAGGACCATTTAGATAATTTACTGAAACTATTTGAACGACTAAGGAAATACCAGTTGAAACTGAATCCCGATAAGTGTACTTTTGGTGTTAGATCTGGAAAGTTACTTGGATTTATCGTCAGCCAACGAGGAATCAAAGTAGACTCTGATAAAGTCTGAGCCATTCAGAATATGCCAGCTCCGCAAACCGAAACACAAGTCAGATGTTTTCTTGGACGCCTGAACTATATCTCCAGATTCATTTCCAATATGACTGCTACCTGTGAGCCACTATTCAAGTTACTTTGCAAGGGTCAGATTATTGATTGGAATTTTGATTGTCAGTAAGTATTTGAGAAGATCAAGGGTTACTTACAAGAGCCTCCTATCTTGATTCATCCTGTTCCTAGAAGACCACTCTTCATGTATCTGACTGTTCTTGAGAAGTCTATGGGTTGCGTACTGGGTTAGCACGATGAAACTGGAAGAAAAGAACATTCCATCTACTGCTTGAGCAAGAAGTTTACTGATTGTGAAAGCTGATATTCACTTTTGGAAAAGACTTGATGTGCGCTAGCATGGGCTGCAAGGCGTCTCAGGAAATACATGATCTGTCACACTACTTTGTTGATATCGAAAATGGATCCGATAAAGTATATTTTTGAAAAGCCTGCTCAGACTGGAAGACTTGCCCATTGGCATATGTTGTTATCTGAATACGACATCTAGTATGTGACTCAGAAAGCTATTAAAGGAAGTATCTTATCAAATTATCTTGTAGACCAACCGGTTGAAGATTATGAGCCTATGAAGTTTGACTTTCCTGACAAAGACATTATGTTTGCGAAGGATTATGAAGAGTCAGGTTCTGATGAAGGTTCCGAGCCAGGTTCCCGTTGAAAGATGATGTTTGACGGTTCTTCTAATTACATTGGGCATGACATAGGCGTCGTCCTAATGAATCCATAAGGTGGCTACACCCCATTTATAATAAGATTAGACTTTGAATGTACAAACAATATCGCCAAATATGAAGCATGCATTCTTGGCCTTGAAGCAGCTATCGATCTTCGAATCAAAATTCTTGAAGTGAGTGGAGATTCAACTTTTTAAATTTATCAAGTCAAAGGTGAATGGGAGACCAGGGATGAGAAGTTGATCCCATACAGGGCTTACATTGTTGAAATGATTGAATACTTTGATGAGATCACTTTCAAACATGTTCCGAGATCTGAAAACCATATTGCCGATGCTTTAGCCATGTTAGCCTCAATGTAGAAATTCAGATTCGTCAATGATGCTACACTCATCCGAATTGAACGCAAGACTGAACCTGCCTACTGTCTGATGGTTGAAGAAGAAACTGATGACAAGCCATGGTTTTACGACATAATGAATTATCTATTAAAGCAAGAGTATCCAGCTGATGCTACTAATCTTAACCAAAAGACTCTGAGAAGATTAGCATCCAATTTCTTCCTCAGCAATGATGTGTTATACAAGAGAAATCATGACATGGTCCTGCTCAGATGTGTTGACAAACATGAAGCAGACATGTTACTTCAATAAATCCATGAGAGAACCTTTGGAACTCATGCCAACGGTTATGCTATGTCTAAGAAGATTCTGAGAGTTAGATATTATTGGTTAACCATGGAATCTGATTGCATCCAATATGCCAGGAAATGCCATAAGTTCCAGATTTATGCTGATAAGGTGCACGTGCCTCCAGAATTGCTGAATGTTTTATCATCACCGTGGCCTTTCTCAATGTGGGGCATTGACATGATTGGGGAAATCGAACCTAAAGCTTCCAACGGTCACCGATTCATCTTAGTTGCCATTGACTACTTCACAAAATGGGTAAAATCTGCTTCTTATGACAATGTAACTAAGCAGGTGGTGGCCCGCTTCCTCAAGAAAGAAATTAATGAAGCAGAATGGATCTAAGACATATTTGACCAGCTAAATCTCATAGACGAGAAGCACATGACTAAAATGTGCCATGGTCAGTTGTACCAGAAACGGATGAAGAGGGCATTTGACAAGAAAGTTCGAATCCGAGAATTCCGTCAAGGAGAACTTGTACTCAAGAAGATCTTGCCAGTTTATAAGAACATGCGTGGGAAATGGATGCCTAACTATGAAGGCCCATTCGTTGTGAAATCCAACCGCTCTTGTCAGAAGCATGATTTTGGGCAGTCTTAGTTATTAGGGTCAGTAGGTATCGTTGGATTCAATGTAACCTTTCCCTATTGCCAATTTCAATTGTAATGTTCCATGGAGCTTTGTTGTTAGCAAGCTACCATTCTTCAATAAAATCAGACTTTTTGCCTATTCAATTTTTGCCATTTATGCTTTCTCTATTTTCTCGTTATGCAAAATGTTATTTGTTAATAATAGTTTTGAAAGTGAATGGTTTTCAAACTTAAAATTGTTTTTGAAAACACATTTGAAAAAAATATAAAGTTACTTCAACCTGTGGAAATATCTTAAGGATATCACTGTTCCCCAGTAAGTCTTAATGTTGCAGAAACACTTTTAAACCATTGTTCAACAAATCCCCAGCGAAGCATTAGCTGACAACACTTTTGGACAGATCCTGCAATCTCCAGTGATTTTCAAGAATGCAGAGCATCTCCCCAGTATCTTCCAAGTGATACATGTTTACTATTGAGGACCCACTCCCTAGTGGAATCATCTTTTCCTCACTGAAGTTGCTACACTTTCTCCAGGAAGCTGCTTAGCTCCACATTTCTCCAAATGAAGTGGATATTTATTTTACCCCCAGAAGTCTCTAATCCTAAGATGACTCTCCACAGTAAACAGGTTTCTTTGATAAGAAATTCAGATTCATGGTGGCAATCCCTCAAGTGAAGTCAAGATCTCATATCCCCATGTGGAATATTTTTCTCCCCAGAGGATTTGGAACTTTGAAGCAAGATTTTGGGTCCGCCATCTCCATCCGTCTTTTGATATATGTACTTTTACAGAGGTCGTCTGGTACCCTCGTCAAGATGTTTATTTCATGTCCCGTTTACTCCTCCTTTTGTTTGTTTTGTCAGCATAAGCATAAGCATATGCATCCGCAAGACATACATTTCATTGCATTTTCATTAGACATATGCATTAGCATTTGCATGTTTGATATCCTTGTCGTCTTTTGTCGTTTACTTTGGCTGTGGTTACCGCCAAATAACTGGGTTTGTCCATTCTCTCCAAATAGAGTCGTCAACCTTAGGCATAAAATACCTACTATTTCTAATTTCCCCACAGAGTTCAACCCTCGTGGATGATGGTTACCTCAGTTATCTTCTCCATGCCTGGATGAGATAAAACCCCATTTGAGCTCATCCCCTCAATGGTGGGAGTCTTGTTTGACAGTTTTTTTCTAGCTCGATTCTAGATTAAACTTTGGTCCTCGTCGGTCACCGAACCTACCTGAATGTGTATTTATTTTACACTATCTATCAAGCAGATCCTTTTACATTTCCTCGCTTGCCGATAAGTGGCAGTCTCACCTGAGAAGCTTATCATTCGTTATCTCCCTTACCAGATAAGTGGCAGTCTCACCCGAGAAGCTTATCACTATCATTTTACCACATCGATATGTGGCCGTCTCACATGAGAAGCTTATCCTACTTCATTATGTCCAGCAACAAGTGGCCATCTCCCTCGAGAAGCTTGTTTCCATTGCTTTTTCCAGATAAGTGGCAGTCTCTCCGGAGAAGCTTATCTTTTTTATCTGTATCCCCAGATAAGTGGCAGTCTCCCATGAAAAGCTTATCATCGTTATCTTTTTCAGATAAGTGGCGGTCTCGTTCTTAGAGAATCTTATCCATTTTTGGTGGTGCAAGTCCCTTTCAACGATAAGTGGCATTCTCTCTCGAGAAGCTTATCAGGGCATTTCCCCTTGCAGTCCATTTATTTTGACGTACATAAGAGTTTGTTACCCTATATTTTTTCATGATGATTCTTGAAGGTCCCGTTTGATCTCTTCGCTTAAGGAATTTCCAGTAGCTTGGATGTTATCTCTTGACTCCAACATTTTTGTTTACATGATTCTACTGTCGTGTGGATCCTATTTTACCCTTTTATCCTAGAGTGTCAGCCGGTCATGCATGAACCTGTTGAGCAGCTACTCTGGATACTTCCCCAGTGGAGACCGTCTTGCCGGTGCCATCTCCATTGAGGATATCTTCCTTGTTTTTCTTTCTAAAATGTCAACTGGTCATGCTTGAACCTGTTGGTCCATCACTTTAGATTTCCCCAGTTTTGTTTTTGTTCCCCACTGCGTTGTCATTCTCAGTTTTGTTTTTGTTTCTGTTCCTTTCACCATGATTTCACGAAGTTCTTCATTGCTCACATCATCCGGTGAAGATATTTAAATAGAGGCAACTGTCGTACCCCAAAATTTTCCCTTAGATTCATTGATCATCGCATATCATCTATGTCAATCATCCATGCATAGCTAACCGTTTTAACCATTTTGTTTGTTTTGTTTCATGAAGTTAGGTTTGTTGCAGAGAGTTTCAAAGATCATGAGAGCTTTGTGTATGTGCTCATAGTTCCCAGCCAACCTGGTTGAATTCCCGTGGATATAAAAGAAGGATTTGCCTTTATTCTTATAGCCCTTTGGCAAATACAAGGTTTATGATCAATATGTTTGGAAATGGTGAATTTTGAGGAAAATCTTGAATTATAATCAAAGTGAAGTTCATGTTCTTCATCAGAGCTAGAATTGATTCATTATTTTTACAATATTCATGGTTCAATTTCAATTCAAGGTTGTTATACGAAAAAGAGTCATATGAAAAGAAAATTCTCCAAGCACAAGTTGATTACAAAAGGATTCTAGAATTCATTCGTTCACCATCTTTAGATTCAAATTCAAGAACTAAAGAAAAACATACAAAATTCTCAAGATGATTCAAGATTGCAACTTAACTCAAGATTAAATTAATTTTAAGGTACAAAGCCCAGGGGGATTACATTGGAAACAAGACCAAAAGTTCTTTTATAAAATACAAATTTGAGAACTCACTTAAACTCCAAGGTGAAATATTCAAAGAAATTTAAAAATCCAAATTAATTTTGAAACATTACAAAGCCTGTCACTTTCCAAAAGCAACAAAGCAAGGGCCAAGAAAGTTTACAGAGGCCCATGAGTAAAGAGTGCTTTTCGAACAACTTGCTACAAAAAAAATCATCATGAGACATGCTCATGATGAATTGAACGTGTAAAGCCATGACCGAGATTACCCTACACATTCCAATTGGCGCTGCCTCTTTAAAATGTCTCACCAGAATCCTTAGCATGTGCAAATTTATAGTACACCAAGTAAAAGAGAAATTTGGTTTGTATAAGTTGCAAAGGCAACCTACATAATGATATAAATTTATGCTTATAACTTGGTCTATTCTACACCAAGACTACTTGAAAACAAACTCATTACAAACTTAAGTCTACCATTAATCATTCAACTTTCCTACTGTTTTCTTCCTATTCTACAAAAAAGGAAAAATGAGTTATCCATATCATTCTCAGTGTTGCGGCTACTCTTTGAAGTTGGTTCGTATCTCTGTGGCGTTGATGGTCATTAAATATTGATGACTGTTAGTTAATCCTTCTATGTCGAATGGATCCAGACTGAATCGTGAACGAAATCACTTTCCTTAAAAGTATTTCAAGCACACTCTCAGATTGTCTTAGAGTTGGAACGGCCTGAATACCCAGGATAAGTCAGCCTTTTTCTCGAAACTGCACAAGACTGATGAAGCTTCGAATGCAAGGAAAATGTTGGAATTATATGGAAGAGGATTTCAGAATTTTGGAGTGAATGATTTCGAATTATGAAGCATATATTTATAGCCATGCATGTGTCTTTTCAGAAGTTTTGCAATTCTTCATAAACACACTCTCTAATGAGCATTTGCAATGGTTCACATAAAATATCATGCACCACTTCGTCAAGTGTCATGTATTTCAAATTCAAATTCAAAATCAAACTCTAGGCAACGAATAAGTCTGAGCGATAATTAAAAATTAAATTCGCAGTATACCGGCCGAAGGCCGGTCCGCCCGCCGGAGGCGGCCGGAGCGCCACCGGCGCCGCCTCATTAACGCCGCGAATAGCCCGATTGCTCCGATGCGTCGTGCCTAAGTGCTCAAGTGCCGTCTACAAGCCGCCACTAGCGCCTCTACGCCCACGCCCCCGGATCCGGTTCCGGTTCCGGAGCCGGAGCCGGTGTCGCCGGTGGCGACACCGGCGAGGGGTGTTTTGTATGAGACAAGTGACATAAGTTTTGGCACCACCACATGTGACTATGTGGCACTTTATCCTTTTTGGCTCTTTTGGAAATTACATTGTTCCAAGTGCCTTATAAATGCTATTTAATTTTACTCCTCTTCCAATGTGGGACTAAGCATTTATTATAACACCCACTTTGTCATTTTGGAACAACTTTAATGGAAATAAATTATTATTTCCAACAATCCCCCACTTGTTCTAATAATGACAAAATAATACTTCCAGAAATGGGACATAAGAAGTATTAATACAGTTAAGTATCTTTCGATTTTAAACTTAACCTTAGTAAGAATAACACAAGGTTTAATCGGAATATTAGGTAGCAATGCTTTTAAACCATGAATCCATTTGAATAGACCGGTGTTACCTTACACACACTCCTTAAAGATTCTTCCTCTGCATAACTCGCTTAGCACTTATTTATGGCCATGTGCTATCCTGTTTCATGAATTTTTCATGAGAGAAACTCCAACTCTCACTTTGAGACGGCACCATCTCATAATTCACATAGGTGAAGTTCATATAGTATCTGTTTCCAATAGATACGTACCCTCGGTATTGAACTTCATTAAGAGTTTAAGATAAAACTCAACCCTCTTTTCTAATGTCAACATAATTATGAAATGTTAGACAATTATCCAAATCAACGACTTGTTGTTACCCATTGAAAATCTTAATGTTAATGTTCTGTTAACTTAAGATTGGGTTGCCGCCATTGTCGGAACTCTTACTCAAGGAGTTTCAACCCCATACCTCTCGAGGTTGTTCTTACTAAGTCTCTGGCCAGCGGCTTAGTAAACGGATCAGCCAAATTATAGCTTGTTCGTATATACGTAAGTGAAATGATTCCATCCTTAATCAGTTTTCTTACGAACGAATGTCTAAGTCCTATATGCCTGGACTTTCCATTATACACTTCGCTAAATGCTCTTGCCAAAGTGGCCTGACTATCGCAGTGTATCATTACCTTTGAAACATTGTCTTTAGCCAATGGAACTTCCAAAAGAAGATCCCTCAACCACTCTGCCTCTTGACTAGCGGAAGCGAGAGCCACGAATTCTGATTCCATGGTCGAAAGAGTAATGCATGTTTGTTTCTTGCTCTTCCAGGAAATTGCTCCTCCAGCTAGTGTAAATATCCACCCAGTTGTAGATTTGTGATTTCCCACGTCAGAGATCCAACTGGCATCGGTATATCCTTCTAGTATAGCAGGAAACCTACCATAATGAAGACCAAGATCTTTGGTTTTCAACAAATAACCAAATATCCTCGTGATTGCCTTCCAATGTTCATTACTTGGATTACTAGTAAATCTACTCATTTTACTAACTGCAAATGATATATCGGGTCTAGTACATTGCATTAAGTACATAAGACATCCGATCGCACTTGCATATTCTAATTGAGCCACTGCTCTTCCATCATTCTTTTCAAGTTTGATTACATGATCAAATGGAGTAGTTACTTCCTTGAATTTCAGGTGTTTGAACTTATCAAGCATTTTCTCAATATAATGTGTTTGATTAAGTTCATAACCCCCACTATTTTGCTTAACTTTTATTCCTAAAATTGTGTCAACAAGCCCAAGATCTTTCATCTTGAAAGTGGAAGTTAGAAACCTTTTTGTTTCTAGAATTCCATTAAGTCTATTGCTAATTATTAGCATGTCATCAACATAAAGACACGAAAATATTACAGTGTTATTATACACTTTTGTATATAAACACTTGTCACAAGAATTAGGAATAAATCCATTTGACATTATCGTAGCGTCAAACTTTTGATGCCATTGTTTTGGTGCTTGTTTTAAGCCATATAGAGATTTGACAAGTTTGCACACCTTCTGTTCATTTCCAGGAAGGACGTGTCCTTCTGGTTGTTCCATGTAGATTTCCTCATCGAGGTCTCCGTTTAGGAATGCTGTTTTAACATCCATTTGATGAACAATCAGATCATTTAAAGATGCTAAAGCAAATAACAACCTTATAGTGGTTGTTCTTGCTACAGGTGCATAAGTGTCAAAATAATCTATACCTTCCTTTTGTCTAAATCCTTTTGCCACTAATCTTGCTTTATAAGTGTTTAATGTACCATCACTATGATATTTCTTTTTAAACACCCACTTGCATCCAATGGGTCTTGATCCCTTTGGTAAATCAACAAGTTCCCAAGTGTGGTTGGACATAATTGAATCCATTTCATCTCGGATAGCATCTTTCCAAAAAGAGGAGTCTCTTGAAGCTATTGCTTCCTTATAAGTTTTAGGATCTTCCCCTACTTGAAGAATTACCGGAATGCTTTTGATAAAATTTGTATTATTTCCTTCAACCAGATAAAATGAAATGGATTGAGAATCAATTTCGTCTGGTCCTAGGTTCTTTATTTTCCGGACTCTTTTGCTTATCCTAGGTTCAGGCCGTGGTTCATTTATTCGAGATGTGTCTTCAGGTTGTATTTCTACAATCCGAGAAGAGTCTTTTTCACAAGATTCTTTATTTATGGCCGACTCTGATTCTTTATCCTTAGTTATAAGGTTTTCAAAGAATTCTACATCCCGGGATTCAACAATAATATTAGACTCTAAATTTAACAGTCTATATGCTTTGCTATTTTGTGCATATCCTACAAATGCACATCTTATCCCTCGAGGACCCAACTTGGTTCTCTTAGGATCCATGTTTTTGTAATATGCCACACACCCCCACACCTTAAAATAGCCAATATTTGGTGTCATGCCCTTCCATACCTCATATGGAGAAATTCCACTTTTCTTTAAGGGAATTCTATTTATTATGTGACAAGCGGATAATAATGCTTCGCCCCACAAATTGAAAGGTAGTTCGGAATGCAATAACATGGCGTTCATCATTTCTTGATATGTTCGATTCTTTCTTTCTGCTATGCCATTTTGTTGTGGTGTTCTAGGTGCCGAACATTCATGTATTATACCATGTTCTTCACAAAATGCATCAAATTCAGTAGAAAAGTATTCACCGCCCCTATCACTCCTAAGGACTTTTATACTTCTACTTAATTGATTTTCCACTTCTGCTTTGTAACTCTTAAAGGCATTAAAAGCCTCATCTTTATGCTTTAAGAGATATACATAAGTGTATCTAGAACAATCGTCAATAAATGTAATGAAATATCTATTTCCCCCACGGGTCAACATGCCATTAAATTCGCACAAATCTGAATGCACAAGATCAAGCAGATTTGTATTTCTTTCAACACTTTTGAAAGGTTTCTTAATCATTTTTGATTTAACACATAATTCACATTTATTGAAATCTTTGATATTACATGATATCAAGCCAAGTTTAATTAGTCTCTTCATTGAACTAATACCAATATGTGCTAATCTATTGTGCCATAAAGCAACTGAATCAAGCATGTAAGCAGAATTAGAAATTTCATTAATCATGTTATCAGTAATACATAGTTTGATCATTCCTTCAGCGGAATATCCTTTTCCAACAAACACACCATTACGGGTCAAAATAAGTTTGCCCGATTCATACACAGATTTAATACCCGGTTTTCCCAATAAATCCCCACTAACAAGATTCCTATTCATGTCTGGAACATGAAGCACATTAACAAGAGTAACTTTCTTTCCAGAAGTGAAGTTGAGTTCGACCGTTCCGGTTCCAACAACTTTGGATCGCACTTCATTTCCCATTTGTACTTCTTGTCCATCATTTGCCTCAGAATATGTTTTGAATGCAGCCCTGTCATATGAGACATGAACCGTGGCACATGTATCATACCACCAGCCTTGGACTTTGCCTTTGATTGCCATAATTTCGCTCACAGTAGCAATTATATCATCATTAGCATTTACTGCATTGATCTCCTTTTTTGATTTATTATGCCTGCAATCTCGAGCATAATGTCCAGGTTTTCCACATACAAAGCATCCATTTTTCGGACCCTTCGGACCACCGAAGTTCTTGAACTTGGTATGTTCCTTTTTTGGTGCGATGTGACTTTTCTTGACATCATGTTTTTTCTTTTCCTTTCTGGTCACAGCATTGGCTTTGGAAAGACCCGCAGATTCTGATTTTTCCCTCTCCTTCGATTCCTCCTCGATTCGAAGATGCTTCTGGATTTTCTCCAAGGAAAAGTCATCAGAACTGTGCAACAGTTTCTTTTTATAGCCTTTCCACGAACTTGGTAACTTCGCAATGATTGCACCAACTTGAAAGGTTTCAGGAATGTCTATTTTCACCGCTTTGATTTTGTTCACCAGGACTTGCAATTCGTGCACTTGAGGAAGTATGGGCTTGGAATCTATAAATTTAAAATCAAAGTATTTAGAAATTAAGAACTTTTTCGTACCTTCTTCTTCGGCTTTGAATTTAAATTCTAGTGAATTCCATATGTCTCTAGCGGACGGATTGTCTGTGTATAGGTCGTATAGGCGGTCAGACAGCGTGTTCAGAATATGCCCACGGCATAGTAATTCGTCCTCCCTTCGCAGCATGCGCTTCTTCTTGAGTTCGTCAGAATCATCTTCAGTTGGTTCTGGAATTGGTGGCAGATCGGGATTCAAGACGTAGTGAACCTTGAGTGCAGTAAGCAGGAATGTCATCTTGTCTTGCCATCTGGTAAAGTTGTTTCCATCGAAGCGATCCAATTTGACAAGATCCTGGTTCATAACCTTGATGCTTGAAACGGCAGCGTCGGAATCCATGATATAAATACTTTTAAGATTGTTAGTTAATCCTTCTATGTCGAATGGATCCAGACTGAATCGTGAACGAAATCACTTTCCTTAAAAGTATTTCAAGCACACTCTCAGATTGTCTTAGAGTTGGAACGGCCTGAATACCCAGGATAAGTCAGCCTTTTTCTCGAAACTGCACAAGACTGATGAAGCTTCGAATGCAAGGAAAATGTTGGAATTATATGGAAGAGGATTTCAGAATTTTGGAGTGAATGATTTCGAATTATGAAGCATATATTTATAGCCATGCATGTGTCTTTTCAGAAGTTTTGCAATTCTTCATAAACACACTCTCTAATGAGCATTTGCAATGGTTCACATAAAATATCATGCACCACTTCGTCAAGTGTCATGTATTTCAAATTCAAATTCAAAATCAAACTCTAGGAAACGAATAAGTCTGAGCGATAATTAAAAATTAAATTCGCAGTATACCGGCCGAAGGCCGGTCCGCCCGCCGGAGGCGGCCGGAGCGCCACCGGCGCCGCCTCATTAACGCCGCGAATAGCCCGATTGCTCCGATGCGTCGTGCCTAAGTGCTCAAGTGCCGTCTACAAGCCGCCACTAGCGCCTCTACGCCCACGCCCCCGGATCCGGTTCCGGTTCCGGAGCCGGAGCCGGTGTCGCCGGTGGCGACACCGGCGAGGGGTGTTTTGTATGAGACAAGTGACATAAGTTTTGGCACCACCACATGTGACTATGTGGCACTTTATCCTTTTTGGCTCTTTTGGAAATTACATTGTTCCAAGTGCCTTATAAATGCTATTTAATTTTACTCCTCTTCCAATGTGGGACTAAGCATTTATTATAACACCCACTTTGTCATTTTGGAATAACTTTAATGGAAATAAATTATTATTTCCAACAATGACATGTCAAATGGCCTAGGACTTCTCGACGGGAATTTCCACCTCTCTCCTGTGGTAATAGTTTGGCCAATAAACCAAGTTTCTGCCTGTCATTATTCATTCTGCAAAAATATCTATACCTCAGTGACAGTTATTAAGAATTGAACAGTAATAGTAAACTTCCAAGAAAAAGGGTAATTAACATCATTATCAAGAGACAACATCACAACATTGTACGTAATTAAGCAAGAGAAAAGTTTGAGCATGTTTTGATTAAAAAGGAAACAATAATCAAGAACCAACACAGGATCAAACATGTTTCATTTGGAAATAGTTTTTGAATAAGATTCATCACAGGAGGCAAATTCATGCTTTCCAAAACATGTTTGAGACAAATTGACTTGTTTTCCAAAAACATACATGGACATGTTTAAGAAAACTTGGAAATAAAATCAAACAGCCCCAGACACGCCTCAAGCATAATCACGACAAGATCGGTGAAAACAAAAAGTTCATTAAATCAGGATTCACATAATAACTCATAGCCTATATAAGAGGAGATAAATTCAGAGGAAAAATTCATTCACAGATACTCAGGAAAAAAACCCTAAATCGCGAAAAGAGGAAAAGAGGGGAGATAACTTATCTCAGTGTTTTTAACGCCGCCGGAAACCGCAAGGGCGACGCCACCCTTGTCGGCGACACAAACGCTTGAGATACCATCATCGTTCCTCACTCTGGTAAACTTCTGATCTATTTGTTGGATCTTTTGTTTGTATTGTTTGATTTCATGTTCGAAAAAGGAGAGGAAATCGAAGAGTGAAGGAGAAAGAGAATTAAGACGAACAAAGAGTTTGAAGGAGAGGAAGAAACGCAGAAGAAGAAGAAGAAGAAAGTAGAGGAAGAAGAAGATCGCAGAGGGAGAAAAAGAGAAAGGAAGAAAAGAGAAGTTGCGAAGAAGAAGAACGATAAACGGAGAAGAAGGGAAGAAGAACGAAGAAGGAGAAGTGAAGAAGAGAAAGAGAGAAAAAGAAAGAGAAGAGGAAGAAGGAGAAGGTGAGAAGAGAGAGGAAAAGGCGCCGTAAATTAAAGAGAAGAGGGTCTAGGATTTCTGTTGTAAACCCTTCCCTCACCCTTTTGTGTTCCGACCTGGGTTGAGTCCGCGGTGGGCCTGAATACCACCGGCCCAACTGCGTTTTTTTTTTTATTTCTGCCTTTTTTTTTTCTTCTTTTTTTTTCTGTTATTTGGTTTTGGGTTGGGCCCATCTATTTTTTAAATTATTAAATTACAAAACAAAAACATAATAAAATAATAAAAAGAAAAATAGTAAAAGTAATAAAATATTTAGAAATAAGGTTTTATAAATTAATTTAGCTTTTAATTTAATATAAAAAATAATAATAAAAAGAAATAAAATAATTAATTTAGATTTTTAATAATTAGTAAAATAATTTTAACTAATTTAGATCTTAATTAATTTAGATTTTTTTAGGATTTAAATGATTTAGATTTAATTTAATTTAATTTTAGATTTAAAATAATTTAGAATACCTTAGTTTTAATATCTAGAACTTAAATTATTTAGAAAGTACTTTATTAATTAATTTTTCATCTAATACAAAAATAAATAAAAACAATTAGAATTTTTTTTTAGGTTTAGACTTTTCACCTTTTATTCATCAAAATTAATTTCTAAATCAAGTCTAACTATTTTCGATATTCACTTGAACATAACCCATGAAACATTTGTCGAGATCGTAATTTACTGTATTTTGAATGTTTGATTTATACATCCGCATACTGTTATCTATTCTGCACTTTTTGAAATATCTTCTTCTTTAAACTTCCTGTTACTAATTTTTTTACTCTGAAGGAAGGTACCCTCCTACTGACTGCCATGTCAATACCTTATTCCTTCACCATATCCTTATCATAGCCTTAGGATCTGAGTCGCCATACTCACACCTAGCATCCCGCCGTGGACATTCTCTATCTTTATCCTAGCCTTAGGATCATGGAGTCGCCGCACTCCATGAAAGTTCCTGTCGTGGATAACTTACCTGTCTTTTCAACTTAATTTCAACGTAGTTTTGGAGTCGCTGCACTCCACATAAGTATCTCGCTATAAACATTTACACCCCCTGGAACCTTGACCACAGTCAAGAAGTTACTCACCCTCTTTGAAGGGAACTGCGAATACTTTAATTCCATCCCCCTACCCAGGATACGTAGGCACAAGATGCAATTTCTTGGCGAGTATACTTAGAACTAACTCCTTAGGTCTCCTTTAACCCTTTAGCATACCCTTAAACAGATAGATAGAAAATAGCACATTTAAACAAGAGGTTCGTGTAGAATACTACAGATGCTTAGGATGCTAACTCCTTCACTAGGTATAACCAACCCCCGAACCCTAGATCTCCCCGCATTGTGTATACGATGCAAACTAGGTTTTTATTTCTTTAACCTTTCCTTCGGATAAATCAAAGACCGGTTGTGAATTAAAGATTTGTGATTTAAATTAATTAATAATTTGATATCCTATTCTCACTGTAACAGGATGACAACACATTTAGCAATGTTGGAGGTACACGCACCTTGTCTGTATAAATCTAGCACTTGTGGCATTTTCTGGCATATTGGATACAATAGGTTTCCCTAGTCAACCAGTAATATCCAACTCTTAGAATCTTCTTGGACATGGCATATCTATTGGAGTGAGTGCCAAATGTTCCTTCGTGAATATCTTGCATTAACAAGTAAGCTACTCGTCTGTCGACATATCTAAGCAACACCATGTCATGATTTATTTGTAAAGCACATCATTATTGAGAAAGAACTTGGATGCTAACCTCTTCAAAGTTTTATTGTCAAGAGAGTTTGGCATCAAATGGATACTCCTAAGTCTGAAGATATTTCTTAATATCATGAAACCATGATTTCCCATCTGTTTCTTCTTCCACCATCTGATCTTCCACATTGAGGATAGCATAGCCAACACATCAGCAATGTGATTTTCAGCCCTCGGGACATATTTGAAAGTGACCTCATCAAAGTATTCGATCATTTCCATAATATAAGCTTTGTATGGGATTAACTTTTCGCCTCGGGTATCCCATTCACCTTTGAACTGATAAATCGCCAAGGCCGAGTCACTACTTGTCATACCCTAAATTTGTCCTACCATTTCAAGTTTCTGATACCACGTTCTAGTGTGCATTCATGATCTTGCTATAGGTGGTCATTTGGCCTTTGGCCATGATTTTATGAAGTTTTAAGGATGGGGGATTTGTCTGTACCCATTGAGATTACAGGCCTTTGCAAATATGTGGAATCCTAGTGGAAATAAGAAAAAAGATATCCCCATTAGCATGGGCAGAGTGGTCAAGATGTGATCGAGTGACTTTGGGGCTTATCTCAAGAGGATTTTTTAGTCATATTCAAGTGGATCAAGCATATGTACAAGTCATGGTTGGAAGAACTGTTGTTATGATGGTTTTTAGTGATTTTGAGTTGGGATCGTTAATCTTCAACGTACAGACTAATTTGTAATTCGAGCATGTGTTTAATTCAATTCATGGTGGAATTAAGGCGTAAGATGAGTTATGTCAAGTTGTAATGGGAGGTCGTGATTAAGATGTCTCGTGCTTATTAGATTAATTTGAGAATTCATTTACAAGTTGCGAATAGTGCCTTTCCAAATTTATTT
>OZ012735.1:496727650-496794969 GCA_963859935.3 Lathyrus sativus
AAGAACATCCTCTGGCTTCGATTAATCTAAGGTAAGGGTGTGAAATCTTACTATCTTAATCATTGTGTATGATTGTGTATGTGTGTGGATGAGTTTGGTTGTTTTCCAACCTTGTTTCCATTTAGGTCGAAATGATAGAAATCGATAGAAGCCGATGTTCCGGACGGTTAGAATCGAGAATAACTTCTTAGCTTAGTCGGGATATGTTAGACTAAGATTATTGGAACTAGTTTGGCGAAAATCGGGTGATATTGTGAGTTTCACCATTTTCGGTTAAATTGACAGTTAAGATTTTTGAGTCGAAATCGAATGTCGTGAAAGTTGAGTTTTATGACCCTAAAATATCCGTATATGATTAGTAAGGATAGATAGGTATTTAATTGGGAGACTTTTGGGGCTTTTATGCCTGAACCCGTAGCTGTTTTTCTGAGTTTTTCAGATGTTAATCGGTTAACCATATACGTTAACCGATTAACACAATGTTGGGGGCCTAAAAACTGAGTTTTTGGTCTAAAAACTGAGTTTTTGGAGGTGTTAACCGGTTAACCATATACGTTAACCGATTAACACTGTAAGTGTGAGAAAATATTATTTTTCAAACTTCGAAAATTCATAACTTTTTCACCGTTTATCGGTTTTTGACGTTCTTTATATCAAACTGAAGCTAATAATATGTTCTACAACTTGGTGAAAAGAAATATTATTTTTAGCCAACTTTTAGCCAATTTTACCGATTATTCGGGATTAATGATTTTGAGTTAGAAGAGCTTATAGTAGCTAGAGCGTCCGGTTGCGACCGGTCTCGTCTCGTAAGGATAATTTGTGTGTTATTAATTGTTGTGTTATGGGTAGCCGTAAGGCATGAATCCTAGTGTATGAATATGATTTTGAATCATGGCCTTTGGGCAAATTATGCATTGTTTAAGAATTGAATAAAAAATGCATGGCATTGTGATGAATGATGAATATAATACACATTGTGAGTGCATGATGATTGTACGTGTTGATGTGTGAAGAATGCATGATAATATATTTATGAATATGTATGCAGTTTGTGTTGATTGATCTCGTGTAGGATCTGCAGAGACATCGTGTGCCCATGTGGGGTGTTGAGCGATGGTCTATAACTGATTGAGTCATTTTGTATGAGAACCATGTATAAAAATGGTGTGAAATAAATGATGAATATATATATATTTGCATTATGATATATATGTGGTGAATGCATAATAAATGTATGCAGTGAAGTGTGATAGATGCATGAGTATGTTTGTAAACATGTATGCATTTTGTGTTGATTGATCCTGTGTAGGATCTGGAGAAACCTCATGTGCCCATGTGAGGTTGTGAGCGAAGGTTTATATTTGATTAAGTCATGTTTTCATGTGAAGCATCATGATATGCATTTGTGTTATTTGATCCTGTGTAGGATCTGCAGAACCTCGTGTGCCCATGTGGGGTGGTGAGCGATGGTTATATATATAATATATATATATATATATATAATATATATATATATATATATATATATATATATATATATAATATAATATAATATATATATATATATATATTATATATTATATATATATATATATATATATATATTATATATATATTATATATATATATATATATATATATATATATATATATATATATATATTATATATATATATATATATATATATATATATATATATATATATATATATATATATATATATATATATATATATATATATATATATATATATATATATTATATATATATATGTGGGTTTACATGGATTGATGTAAACATTGGTGAATGCATATTGTATATGCTTGATGTTCTATTTATATATAGATACTTATATGGATACATTGCGATGTATGGAATGATTGAGATGTATGAATAAATATAATTATAAATGTTTGTTTGAAAATGATGTGAATTGTAGAAGCATGATTGATGAGTATGCTTAGTTGTGTATATATATACATTCAGTGTAATGTATGTGATGAATTGTGAATAATGCCTGAGAATATAATAGTACATGTATATAGGTAATGATTGGTAAATATGAGAGTAATATAGATAATAATGTTCATGTGAAAGATTTGTACTCACTGGGGTAGAATGGCAATGTGTCGTTCCTAGTAGAGTAATTACCGGGGTAGAATAACTGAGGTGTTATTCCTGGTAGGGTATAAGTGACATACCCATAATCCCTAAAAAGGGGATTGGTGATATTGGGTGAGTTTTAAGTGAGTCACATGGCATGGTTATGAGTGTTATATGAAATATGCATGTGAGTATGAATTGTTGAATTGTAGGTTGCGATTGAGTAATTGAGAAAGATATTGAATAATGAATTGATGATTAAACATGATGGCGTATGTTATATGATTCGTGATGAATGAAACATAACGTGTATGTTTGTGAGGATTAGTTGTAATTGCGAATGTATGTATGATGAAATTCTTGGTTTTATACATATATGCTTTGCGATGTATGTTAGTGGGGTATGTGAGGTATTGTGGTGAGGAGGTATAATATGTGTATTTGATGCTATGGATATATATTATGTGCATGGTTATTGTGTTAATATGGATTGTGGTGAGAAAATGTGAAATGTATGTATTCTGTACTTGCGCATTTATATATGATTATGTGCTTTGATTATTATGGTAATATTTCTCACCCTTCTGCTGGAATGATGTCCTTTATGACATCGTGCAGGTATCTTGGAGTTGTACTGCTAGTAGTTGTGAGGTCTCTGCTGGTGCAGTCGTTTAGTATTTTAATTATGTTGGGTCGAGTCATGCTCTGGTTATGTAACACTGGGGTCGTTTGGGTTTTTGCTTTAGAGATATTTTATTTATTTTAAGTTGTGTTTTAAATGTATCGAAATAATATGATGTTGGCCTTAGTGCCCAAGTATTGTTGAATTATGAGATGAACATGAATGCCATGTGAAAATAATTATGAATATAAATTGAATCCGCTGCTACATGCAAAGTGAACTTTGAAAAGCATGATTATTTTATTTGAGTGTTTAAAGCATGACAGGTGGTTTTGATGTTTTGAAATTATGTGTGACGCCCTTTTGTGAAAGCATGTTAATTTACTTTGATTATTTATGTATTTTCATGTGGGGTTAGAAGGGTGTTACATTAATGGTATCAGAGCAGGTCGGTCTATTCAGCCAAGTTGTCTAATGTTAGTTGTTCCCTTGTATGCGACATGTGTGTGAAACACTGTCGGTACGTGTTGGTTGTCTAACCTTTGTCTGCAGGAGTGAGAATGATTAAACTGGGGGAGAAACTTGTGCTTCTCTAGGTTGCTGCAAGTGTAGAGTTGTAGCTCAGTGTGGTTGGATGCTCTTATAGTCTGGTAAAGATAGTTTATACCCCGTCATGATTTCGGCTGTCTATTGACAAATTGAGGAACTGATCACCCTTAATCTCTTGTTGATAGTAGTTGGGATTGTGTTGGATGGGATAGATGTGTCTTGCAAGTTTAGATGGCGTGGTGCAGTGAATTGCTTTGAGTGAAGCCGAGTGCTTAAGAATTGTTTTGATGAGTCGGCGCAGGACAATAAGGAGATGTTTAATTTTGATGGAAATTTTGAGTATTAATGAAAGTGGGAAGTTGGCGGTTTACCATTTGATTGTGGTTGCCTGAGAGTTATACTGACAAGATAAGTGTTATACAGCCAGGACGTGAAGTGGAGTTGTGATCGACTTAGTTGCGGAAACTAGTCAGATATTGAGAGCTCCATATGGTATGTCTGTTTAGATGATCAAAGAATTAAAATTGATTGAGTAGTTTTGAGACTTGTGTCTGGTGTGTATGCTACGACAACTGATTATGGAGTAGAGTATAAAGGTGGATAATGACTTTCGGTGATTATTAAGGAAAGTAAGATGTGGAATACCATGGGGGTATGATTGGGAGATATGTTAAGTGCAACATCAGCAAGTTTAATTTCTTAGAGGCAATTTAAAGCATATAAGAGGGATTATTTGACAAGTAACTTAGAGTGGGTTGTTATTGTGTTTGTGCTTGAGTTGGAGGCTCAAATTGGTTAGTGTGAGATTTGTAACAGTTGGTGATCTCAAGAGCTTAAGGTATTGGTTTGAATTGGGAGAATTGAATATGAGGCAGAGGAAAACGATTGGAACTTCTGAGGGATTATAGTTTTGGATTGAATTACCATTCGGGTAGAGCAACGCGGTAGCTGATGCATCAATTTAAGATTTGGTATATACTGATGATGATGGTTGAATTTAATGAATTAAGCCGAAGGACTGATTTTCGTATTAATGGGAATGGTATCATGAGATGTCGTGATAGAGTTGTGTTCTAGAGATTATTAAGTGGAATAAGAGTATTGTGGTAGATGGAGTATCCATCCTAGTGCTATAAAGATGTAACCAAATTTGAGAAAATTATTTTGATGGCCATAGATGAAGAGAGAGGTGGTTTAGTTGTATGTGCTGGTTAGACTTGTCGGAAGTCGAAGAATGAACGTCTGAGACTGTTGGGTCTGATGTAACCGTTGTATATTCTAGAGTTGAAATTGGATAGTATTCCCATGGATTTTGCGTTGGGTTTTCCAGAGAATTTGAGGAGTATGATTTTAATCGAGTGATTTTGGATGAAATGGCTAGATTTTTTTTCCCTACCAATGAGGATTAATTGTTCTATGTTGGAGCTGGTTGAGATGGATATCGTTGAGGTGATGAAGTTGTATGAGGTGTCGTCGAATATTGTGTCAGATAGGGATCTGAAGCGTTATATGGTATGAGGTGTAGGACTCCTTTGTATTGGTATGATTCAGGCAAGAGTGTTATGCTCGGACCTGAGGATTGTGTAAGAGACAACTAAGAAGATCAAGAAGATCTAAGAAAGGACGTGTTCTGAGAGTTTCAGTGGTGACGGGTGTTGGTCGAGCTTTGAAGTCTCGGAAGCACACACCGTGGTTTGTTGCTTAGTATCAGAGGGCGCAGCGGAAGCGTGGGAGAAGTATCATGTTTGATTGTCTTACCGCTGTCGCTTTTGAATTTACATAATATGGTATATGTTAGAACACAGATTGGTTCTTAATAATTACTCTTTGTTTTGATGATAACTGTTAGGAAATTTATATTTAAGAATTATATACTCTAAAATTTGTTTGAGAGTTTTACTGCAGATTAAAATTATATTGACTCTCTAGAAGCAAATCTGCCTTTGTATACAAGAAGTTATTCTGAATCTGAAGCGCCAGATGCATCTTACAGAAGAATCTGCTTGCTCCTTACAGAAGATCCTGAGCGTAGTCTCCAGAAGGATCTGAAGAAAGAAGCTCCAGAACATTCTGAGTCAGAAGCATCTGAAGATAATCAGAAGCATCTGAAGCTGAAGCATCAGAAGTATAGAAGAATATTGATTGAAGAGTTTCTCAAAGCATTGATCTACAGAAGTTTCTGAAAGTACCTACGCTGCCTAGTACTGAAGTTCTGTGTCAAGATGCTCTGATGATCAACACGCTAGAAGCACACAGCTGCAGAAGACTCTGATACAGCATAGTTCTGAATCTCATCAGAAGACTCTGATCCATTCAGACTCTGAAGAACTTGCTGAAACTGAAGAAGTGTTTTCAAGAATGTATCCGTTGGAATCATTCAACGTCTCTTTCCTTATTTGTGCTAGACACACTTACACAGACAAAAAGGATTTATCTGTGCCATCTATTTCAAGGAAAGGTCAGTACATGTGAAGACAAAAAGGCTTAGACCTTTTGGACTCTCTTTTCAACGTGGAAAATTCAGTTGCCTATAAAAGGAGCCTCTCACTTCATTCTTCAGTTACACACTCTTGAGCTATACACTTGCTGAAAAGAAATCAAATATTCATAAGCTCTCATTCTTATTCTTCATAGAATTTTTGTACTTAAATCTTAAGAGAAAAATCACTGTTGTGATTATAGCTTTATAGAAGCATTAAAAACTCTTGTATTTTATTTACATTGTTTGTAAAGGAATTTCCTTAAGAGGATTCAGTGTGAATCAGTAGCTCTTGAGAAGACTAAGAACTGTAGTTCTTAGGTGATACTATTGTAATCAGTTTGATTTAATAGTAGATTAAGACCTTGTTGAGAAAGGCAAATCACTCTGGAAGGGTGGACTGGAGTAGTTGTTTAACGAACCAGGATAAAAATAATTGTGTGATTTTTTTTTCAAGTATTATTTTTCTAAACTTATTCAACCCCCCCCCCCCTTCTAAGTTATATCTCACCTTCAGTTGGCATCAGAGCTCCGGTTCTGAGTGTGCTATCACTTAACAGTGTCAGTAAAGATCCAGAGGAGATATACTTTGATCTATATATTTATTTGTTATCATGGCTGATAATTCAATCAACAATAAATATGAAGAGAAGGATAAGATCAGTACCAAACCTCCAATGTTTGATGGAGAAAAATTTGACTATTGGAAAGATAGAATAGAAAGTTTTTTTCTTGGGTATGATGCTGATCTTTGGGATTTGGTCATTGATGGATATGTACATCCTACTGGAGAGGATGGCAAAAAGATTGATAGAAAATCAATGACTGAAGTGCAGAAAAGAGACTTCAAGAATCATCACAAAGCCAGAACTATATTGCTTAATGCAATCTCTCATACTGAGTATGAGAAGATTACTAATAGAGATACTGCTCATGACATGTTTGAATCACTCAAAATGACTCATGAGGGAAACTCCCAGGTTAAAGAGACAAAGGCTCTGGCGCTCATACAGAAGTATGAGGCATTTAAAATGGAAGATTCTGAAAATGTAGAAACTATGTTTTCTAGATTTCAGATTCTTACAGCTGGTCTGAAAGTTCTGGACAAGGGCTACTCAACGTCAGATCATGTCAAGAAAATCATCAGAAGTCTTCCCACCAGATGGAGACCAATGGTGACTGCATTAAAGATGGCAAAAGATCTGAACAAGATCTCCTTAGAAGAACTTATCAGTTCTTTGAGAAGTCATGAAATTGAGCTGGAGGAAGATGAACCCCAGAAGAAAGATAAAGGTAAATCCATAGCTTTAAAATCTAACAAAACTGCTAAAGCTTTGCAGGTTATTCAAGAAAGCTCTAAAGAATCTTCTTCTGAAGAAGAAGATGAGTTGTCCATGCTGTCCAGAAGGATTAACAAACTCTGGAAGCACAAGGGAAAGAAGTTTAACAACTTCAGAAGATCTGAAAACAGAAAAGAATCTTCTAGTCACAGAAGATCTGCCAAGAAAGATGTGGTGTGTTATGAGTGCAAAGAACCTGGGCACTACAAGAATGACTGCCTTAAACTTCTGAAAGAAAAACCTAAGAAGAAGTTCAACAAGAAGAAAAAGGTTCTGATGGCAACATGGGATGACTCTGATGAGTGTGAGTCATCTTCTGAATCTGAAGAAGAATGTGCAAACGTTGCATTGATGGCCAGGACAGAGGATCAAGAAAAAGGTACCTCTGGATATGAATCAGAATCTGAATCTGATGATGATGCAGAAGAGGTAATGGCCAAACTTACCAAAGAAGAACTCATTAAAGTTTTAACAGAAGTTCTTAAAAGTTACAATAACATCAAACTCAAATACAAGAAGCTGAAAAGCAATCTTGAATCTGAGATTGATCTTCTGAAAGCAGAACTTGTTGAGCAGAAGGAAATAAATTTAAAAATCAAAAATGACTTTGATAGAACTCAACAAGAATCTGATTCTGAAACTAAGTCTTGTGAAAATATTTTAGAAAAATATGACTCTAGTTTTCAGAAGTTTCTCACTAAAAGCATAGACAGAAGCAAGATGGCTTCCATGATCTATGGTGTTAGTGGAAACAACAGAAGAGGCATTGGATATGAGTCTTCATCTGGAAGCAATCCAAAATCTGTTGACAAACTTTTTATCAGTAAGACACCTCTGTACTCTCAATTCAAATTTGGTCATCTGAATGACATTAAACACACAAGCTCTGAGAAGAGTACTTATGTGTTTAAACCAAAGGCAAGTCAGAATAAACATTATGTTGCAAAACAGAAGTTTAGACAAACTTGCAAACCAACTAACCCCAAAGGACCCAAGAAGATCTGGGTACCTAAAGACAAAATAATTCCTGTTGCAGATGTTCTTAGCAGCAAAGTCAGGACACCAATCATGGTACCTGGACTCTGGATGCTCACGACACATGACAGGAGAAAGGTCTATGTTCCAAAGCCTGGAACTTAGATCTGGAGGGGACGTGAAGT
Source organism: Lathyrus sativus (assembly GCA_963859935.3). NCBI lineage: Eukaryota > Viridiplantae > Streptophyta > Magnoliopsida > Fabales > Fabaceae > Lathyrus > Lathyrus sativus. Next base: position 496,735,908 of record OZ012735.1, read on the forward strand.
TTGGAGGGAATCAGAAGGGCAAGATCATTGGATCTGGCACTATTGGTAATGGTAAGCTTCCCTCTATTACTAATGTTCTGTTAATTGAAGGATTGAAACATAATCTGTTGTCCATAAGTCAATTAAGTGACAATGGTTATGATATAATCTTTAATCAAAAATGTTGCAAAGCTGTATCTCAAAAGGATGGCTCTATCCTATTCAGTGGAAAGAGGAAACATAACATTTATAAAATTAACCTTTCAGAACTTAAAGTTCAAAATGTAAAATGCCTCTTATCTGTGAATGATGAGCAATGGGTCTGACATAGAAGATTGGGGCATATTAATATGAGACGTATATCTCAGATTAATAAACTCAATCTGGTCAGAGGACTTCCTAAGTTGAAGTTCAACTCAGATGCTCTGTGTGAAGCATGTCAAAGAGGTAAATTTTCAAAATCTCATTTTAAATCAAAAAATGTTGTGTCTACCTCCAGACCATTGGAATTACTTCACATTGATCTGTTTGGACCAGTGAAAACTGCATCCATCAGAGGCAAGAAGTATGGATTAGTCATTGTAGATGACTACAGCAGATGGACATGGGTAAAGTTTCTAAAACACAAGGATGAGTCTCATTCTGTGTTCTTTGACTTCTGCAATCAAGTTCAGATTGAAAAAGATTCCAAAATTATTAAAGTCAGAAGTGATCATGGTGGAGAATTTGAAAATAAACATTTTGAAAAATATTTTTCTGAAAAAGGCATTGCACATGATTTCTCCTGCCCTAGAACTCCACAACAAAATGGAGTTGTAGAGAGGAAAAATAGAACATTGCAAGAGATGGCCAGAACCATGATCAATGAGACAAATCTGGCAAAACATTTTTGGGCAGAAGCAATTAACACAACTTGCTATATTCAGAACAGAGTGTCTGTAAGACCTCTTTTGGAAAAGACTCCTTATGAATTGTGGAGAAACAGAAAGCCTAACATTTCTTATTTTCATCCTTTTGGATGTATTTGTTATATGCTTAATACTAAAGATAATCTGAACAAGTTTGATTCCAAAGCACAGAAGTGTTTCATGCTTGGTTATTCTAAACGCTCTAAAGGCTACAGAGTATTCAATACTGAAACACAGATTGTTGAAGAATCTATTCATGTTAGATTTGATGATAAGCTTGGTTCTGAAAAGCCAAAGCAGTTTGAAAGTTCTGCAGATAGAGAAGTGATTCTCACAGACTCTGAAGGATCAGAGGCAGAAAAGGCAAATATCAAAGAATCTGAAGCAACTCCAGATGCTACACCTTTGACTTCCCAACTAAACAACTTGCAAATATTTGAAAGACCAACTGTCAGAGGATCTTCTTCCAGAATCAAATCATCTCATCCAGAAGATGTGATTATTGGAAAGAAAGATGATCCAATCAGGACAAGATCATTTCTCAGAACTTCTGAATCTTCTTTATTTGGCTTAGTGTCAATAATAGAACCAACATCTGTAGATGAGGCTCTGGAAGATAATGAATGGATTATAGCTATGCAAGAAGAGCTAAATCAATTCACCAGAAATGAAGTTTGGGATCTGGTTCCTAGACCCAAAGGATTCAATATTATTGGAACAAAATGGGTTTTCAGAAATAAGCTGAATGAAAAGGGAGAAGTAGAAAGGAATAAGGCAAGGCTGGTTGCTCAGGGATACAGTCAGCAAGAAGGTATTGATTACACTGAGACATATGCTCCAGTGGCAAGGTTAGAATCTATACGCCTTCTGATTTCTTTTGCTGCACAGAATAACATCACTCTGTATCAGATGGATGTTAAAAGTGCCTTTCTTAATGGTATTATAGAAGAAGAAGTATATGTCCATCAACCTCCTGGATTTGAAAGTGAAAACTTTCCAGATCATGTTTTTAAATTAAAGAAATCCCTTTATGGATTAAAACAAGCTCCCAGAGCTTGGTATGAGAGGTTGAGCAATTTCCTTCTGAAGAAAAATTTTATCAGAGGAAAAGTGGATACAACTTTATTTTGTAAAACTGTTAAGAAAGATCTGTTGATTTGTCAAATTTATGTAGATGACATTATTTTTGGATCAACAAATATTACGCTTGGAAAGGAGTTTGCTAAATGTATGCAGGAAGAATTTGAAATGAGCATGATGGGAGAATTGAGATTCTTCTTGGGAATCCAAGTCAATCAGACTCCAGAATGCACCTACATACATCAAACCAAGTATGTTAAAGAGCTTCTGAAGAAGTTTAATATGGTTGATAGCAAAATGGCAAAGACTCCAATGCATCCTACAAGCACTCTAGGTAAGGAAGAGGTAAGTAAGAAGGTAGATCAAAAACTCTACAGAGGTATGATAGGATCTCTTCTATACTTGACTTCTTCTAGACCAGATATTCTGTTCAGTGTATGCTTATGTGCTAGATTCCAATCAGATCCTAGAGAATCACACTTAACAGCTGTTAAGAGGATTCTAAGGTATCTGAAAGGTACTGCTAACATGGGTTTGTGTTACAGAAGATCTGATGAATTTTCATTAGTTGGATTCTGTGATGCTGACTATGCTGGAGACAGAGTTGAACGTAAAAGCACTTCTGGAAGCTGTCAGTTTCTTGGAAGTCATCTGATCTCATGGTACAGCAAGAAGCAACCTACCATAACACTATCAACTATAGAGGCAGAATACATTGCTGCTGCTGGATGTTGTACTCAGATGCTCTGGATGAAGAGTCAATTAGAAGATTATCAAATCTATGAGAGTAATCTTTCTATCTTCTGTGATAATACTTCTGCTATATGTTTGTCAAAAAATCCAATCTTGCATTCTAAGGCAAAACATATAGAAATTAAACATCATTTCATCAGAGACTATGTTCAGAAGGGAATCATAAATTTAGCCTTTGTTGATACAGATCATCAATGGGCAGATATTTTTACAAAACCCCTTGCTGAAGATAGATTTAAGTTCATTCTGAAAAATATTTGTATGGATTTTTGTCCAGAGTAATATTTATCAGAAGCAATCTCTCAGATGCAAAATGTTTAATGATCTGAAGTATTTCATATGTTCATTTGTTCTATTCTGATTATTATTTCTGATGTGAAAATCTGAACTGACCATCTTTAGAAGATCTGAACGTGACTAACGTTTCATTTCTTGAGAGAATTCAGAACAGCATGCAAGCAAACACGTGTCCCACAAAATCTGAAGAGGTGGCGTGTGGACAACTGAAAAGACATTTGAGGTGAAATTTGAATAGTTAAATTCTTGGTTTTCCCCCCAAATCTGTCAGAAGCATTTATTACTTGAAATGATTTTATTCTTTTCATTTAATGCTGATCCAACGTGCTTTAATTCTGTCTTTTGGTGTGCCTATGTGTTTACTATAAATACTTGAAGTGTTTTCACTTTCACACTTTTCACTCTCAGAATTTATATGCATTTTCATCTCTTGTTCTCTCTTCACAAAAACCCAAAACCTAAGTGTTCTAAAAAGCATTCTTCAATGGCGTCTTCTTCATCAACAACTGCTCAGTTTCAATCAACAATGGCTGCTGTAACTTCAGACAATCTTGGTGCTAATCCTTACATTCCTCCTCAGAGAACTCTTCTCACACCTATTGAAAAGTTAGAAGTGTTGTGTGAATCCATGGTTGAGTTTGACTCACTGGCTGAAAATGGGTTTGATTTTCGCTCCATTGTTAGAGCTCAAGGCTGGGTAAAATACTTTGATAGACTGTTTGGACCAGTTTACCCTTTGCTTATTAAGGAATTCTGGATCCATGCATCTGTGTATCCAAAGTTCATTCTGTCATCTGTGCTGGGAAAGGAGATCATCATCACAGAGGATCTTATTAGAAAATTGATTGGTTATGAAGAAATAGATGGTGTTTCACATCTGCCAGTTGGACGTGTTGATATGGATGAAGTCTATGATGAGGTTATGACTGCTGGACAAGCCTCTAACAAATTTAAAGATCTGAAACCAGAATACAAGATCTGGGCCAAGATCTTCATGGGATGCATTCATCACAGGAAATCAACAAACTCCCCAGATTATGTCAACAATGAGCAGATCTATTTTATGTACTGCCTCAGTCAGAGTAATAAGGTAAATCTTCCTTACTTATTGTTCATGCATCTGTGGAATCACATAAATGCATCCAGAGAATCTGTGAAGGAAAAGACTCAGAAGATCAGGAATTGGATACCTTTTGGAAGGCTGCTCTCAGATCTTCTCACTGAAAATGGTTTAGTGGCTGCTCTGTATGATGCTGGTGTAACAGAGGAACTTGAATTCATTATGGGAAAGCCTCTGAACGCTAAGAGCCTTCTGAGACTTAAGATTGTAGATGAACTTACCACTGCTCCAAAGAAGTTGAACATGTCTGATCTAAATAAAAGGATTCCAGTATCAGATTTCCCTCTATTTTTTGCTGAAGAACCTAGACACATTGTTCTGATGTATATAGAGCGATGCAAAATAGAAGGAGTGCCTGTACCTGCAAATGTATTTCAACTTGTCAAGCAACCCCTGCCAGATGCAGGAGAAGAAGAAGAAGAAGCAGAAGTTCTACTTCAGAGGAAAAGACCTCAACCTGCAGCAGAATCTGAACCTGTTCAGAAGAAGGCTAAGATTGCTGAGAGTCCCAAAGATCTTCTGAAGAGAAAAGATTCAGGAGAAGTTGCATCTGCTAAGAGGATTAAACTCAAAGGTATTAAAGCTTCTGTCTCTTCTAAAACTGCTGTTATAAATGATTCTATTAAGTCTTTTCCCAAACCCCCTATCACTCAAACAACATCTGTTGCTGCCCCCAGTTCTGTATCACCTCAGAAACAACCCACTGCTCCTATATCAAAACCACCTCAACCAAAATTACACATCAAACACTTCACTCCAAAACCATCAAAATCTGTTACAAAACCATCAGAACCACAACCTAAAGAAAATCAACCAACAGATTCACAACCTACAGAACCACAACCAACTATTCCACAACAAACAGAACCACAACCAACACAACCATCAGAACTACCACAAAATTCTGATAAACAAAAATCTGCATCACCCACAACAGAAAATCTCCCAGAAAAACAAACCTCAGAAGATCAACCACAAAATGAATCTGTCATTCCACCTTCACCAATTCAATCTTCTGAACCTATAGCAACTGTTACTTCTGAACCCACTCAAGTAACTTCTGCTCCTGTTTCATCTGAACCATCTACTCATCAACCTGAAATTCCTTCAGAACCATCTCACATCCCTGAGACAGAAGTTCTTGACATCACTCCATTAAAAACAGTGTTTCAAGTTTCTTCTACCTCTTGTACACCAGAAACATCCTCAAATTCATCTGAATCAGACATTCACCCTGACTTTCTGATTAATCCATCTGACAAATATCCTGTTCATGACCCTGAACCTGAATCATCTGTACCTACCAAAACTACAATTCCAGAACCTATGCCTCCACCTGAACCTTCATCTGAGATGATTGTGCCTTCATCTATTCCATCATCATCTGGAATCTTGTGTGCTCAAGTGTCCTCTCTGTATCATAATTTATCTTATGGTTTCAAACTTAAAGATTTTTATGATAGAGTTGAGCCCTCTGAACCCTTGACACCTCTGAGACCTAAACTTACACCAACCCTTCCATCTGTGATCCTTTCATATATTAAATCTATGGAAAATGAAGGATCTTTAGCCACCATATCTGATAAATCTGGTAAAGCTGCTGTTTCAGCTCTGCATTCTGCATCTGACAACACAGTTGCATCTGATAAACCATCAAAATCTGCTTTTGTACCATATTCTAATGCAGTCTTTGATGATGTTTATCCACACACCAGACCTCAACCCAATCTGATTAATGCTTTAAACAGATCCCTTCCTCAGAAACCAGAAATTCCATTCTTTCCATATGTTCCCCCTCCTCTAATTTCCATTCCAAAATCATTGATACCACCAACTCCAAAGCCTAAACAGATGACTCTGGAAACCTTGCTTAAACCTCCTCCCAGACTTAATATTGAACATTTATTTCAAACGTTTTTGCAAGAATTACAGATGTCTTTAGGTACTGTTCAAAGAAGATGCTCTGAATCTATGGATGTAAATGAGACTGAAATCATCTGGAAAGGATTTCTGAATAGATTCAACACTGTAGCTTCTAATCTGAAGAACATCTGTTCTGATGATGCAAAGCTCAGAGCTGAAAGGAATCAATTCTGGATTGATAACAAGACTGGGCCTCTGCTGTGTTTGGATGCTCCTCCACCTCCTCCTCCACCAGAACCAATTGCTCCTACTCTGACTATGACTCTGGTAGAACCCTCTTCAGGATCTCCAGAACATATGGCAATTGACTCTGTTCAGGATACAGAACCTCCATCATCTGAAATCAAGACAGAGAATCCAGATTTGGCAAACAAGATTGCTGCTCTGGAAGCTGGTCAATCTGAAATCAGATCTTGGATGGCGAAGCAAGACAAGAAATCTGAGGACATGTCAGAATGGATGACCAAACAAGATGAGAAGAATGAGACAATCACTAAGTTCATGTCAAAGCAAGAGCAATCACAATCTGAGATCACAGACCTATTGAAGATGCTTTTGTCTAAACACACTTAGATTTTCTTTTCATGTTTGTGCATCTGTTATCTTTTCATCTGAATGTTTTGTAATATCTTCTGATGTACTTTTTGATCTGTTATAATTAATTGAATCAGACTGTTATTCTCCATTGAATTATCTGCTTTTCTTCCTTTTAATTGTCTTTATTAAAAGTTTTTTTTTCTTACTTTTTGCTTATGACAAAAAAGGGGGAGAAAATAAAGATCTGAACTATTTAATATAATTTCACTAGAATGAATCTTCAGACATATCTATTCCTTCTAATATTTTAACTGACTATTTCAGAACTTTTGATAAGAACACTCTATAAAGAACCTCTGAGTTTCTCAGATCATTTATCCTTTATCAAAATCTGAATCTTATATCTGCAAGATACTCTGACCATTGATTATTACAAGACAGGCAAGATCTGACTCTGAAGATTACTCAAGATAAAAAGGGAAGTTTCTATTCCTTTTTCATATTTAACTCAGGGGGAGACTCATCATCTCAGGGGAGTTATAATTCTTTAAGTTCAATTAAATAAAATTTCTGATACTTTTTGTCATCATCAAAAAGGGGGAGATTGTTAGAACACAGATTGGTTCTTAATAATTACTCTTTGTTTTGATGATAACTGTTAGGAAATTTATATTTAAGAATTATATACTCTAAAATTTGTTTGAGAGTTTTACTGCAGATTAAAATTATATTGACTCTCTAGAAGCAAATCTGCCTTTGTATACAAGAAGTTATTCTGAATCTGAAGCGCCAGATGCATCTTACAGAAGAATCTGCTTGCTCCTTACAGAAGATCCTGAGCGTAGTCTCCAGAAGGATCTGAAGAAAGAAGCTCCAGAACATTCTGAGTCAGAAGCATCTGAAGATAATCAGAAGCATCTGAAGCTGAAGCATCAGAAGTATAGAAGAATATTGATTGAAGAGTTTCTCAAAGCATTGATCTACAGAAGTTTCTGAAAGTACCTATGCTGCCTAGTACTGAAGTTCTGTGTCAAGATGCTCTGATGATCAACACGCTAGAAGCACACAGCTGCAGGAGACTCTGATACAGCATAGTTCTGAATCTCATCAGAAGACTCTGATCCATTCAGACTCTGAAGAACTTGCTGAAACTGAAGAAGTGTTTTCAAGAATGTATCCGTTGGAATCATTTAACGTCTCTTTCCTTATTTGTGCTAGACACACTTACACAGACAAAAAGGATTTATCTGTGCCATCTATTTCAAGGAAAGGTCAGTACATGTGAAGACAAAAAGGCTCAGACCTTTTGGACTCTCTTTTCAACGTGGAAAATTCAGTTGCCTATAAAAGGAGCCTCTCACTTCATTCTTCAGTTACACACTCTTGAGCTATACACTTGCTGAAAAGAAATCAAATATTCATAAGCTCTCATTCTTATTCTTCATAGAATTTTTGTACTTAAATCTTAAGAGAAAAATCATTGTTGTGATTATAGCTTTATAGAAGCATTAAAAACTCTTGTATTTTATTTATATTGTTTGTAAAGGAATTTCCTTAAGAGGATTCAGTGTGAATCAGTAGCTCTTGAGAAGACTAAGAACTGTAGTTCTTAGGTGATACTATTGTAATCAGTTTGATTTAATAGTGGATTAAGACCTTGTTGAGAAAGGCAAATCACTCTGGAAGGGTGGACTGGAGTAGTTGTTTAACGAACCAGGATAAAAATAATTGTGTGATTTTTTTTTCAAGTATTATTTTTCTAAACTTATTCACCCCCCCCCCCCCTTCTAAGTTATATCTCACCTTCAGTATATGCCTAATCGAGGAAGTGCAAGTGCATTCATCCGGGTGGATGGTGTACAAGTGAGGAAGGATTTGACTGTTGAGGCATTGCTAGTTCGGATTGATGAGCAAGAGGTAACATTTTCGAGGACGAAAATTCCTAAAGTGGGGGAGAGTTGTAACAACCCAATTTTCAATGATTAATTATTTGTGTTAAATAATTGATTTATTTGGATTGTTCTAATTATTTGAATAATTAGATGATTATTTAAATGGATTGATAGATGTTTTGAGAGAGGAAATTCAATGGAAAGACATAAAGGGAAAGATATATATATGAGAAAGTGGAAGGAAAAAGGAAAGAAAGAAAGAGAAAGAAAGAGGAAGAAGAGAAAAGAGGAGAAAAAGAGGAAAACTTGGAGAATCATCAAGAACATCCTCTGGCTTCGATTAATCTAAGGTAAGGGTGTGAAATCTTACTATCTTAATCATTGTGTATGATTGTGTATGTGTGTGGATGAGTTTGGTTGTTTTCCAACCTTGTTTCCATTTAGGTCAAAATGATAGAAATCGATAGAAGCCGATGTTCGGACGGTTAGAATCGAGAATAACTTTCTTAGCTTAGTCGGGATATGTTAGACTAAGATTATTGGAACTAGTTTGGCGAAAATCGGGTGATATTGTGAGTTTCACCATTTTCGGTTAAATTGAAGTTAAGATTTTGAGTCGAAATCGAATGTCGTGAAAGTTGAGTTTTATGACCCTAAAATATCCGTATATGATTAGTAAGGATAGATAGGTATTTAATTGGGAGACTTTTTGGGGCTTTTATGCCTGAACCCGTAGCTGTTTTTCTGAGTTTTTCAGGTGTTAATCGGTTAACCATATACGTTAACCGATTAACACAATGTTGGGGGCCTAAAAACTGAGTTTTTGGTCTAAAAACTGAGTTTTTGGAGGTGTTAACCGGTTAACCATATACGTTAACCGATTAACACTGTAAGTTTGAGAAAATATTATTTTTCAAAACTTTGAAAATTCATAACGTTTTCACCGTTTATCGGATTTTGACGTTCTTTATATCAAACTGAAGCTAATAATATGTTCTACAACTTGGTGAAAAGAAATATTATTTTTAGCCAACTTTTAGCCGATTTTACCGATTAGTCGGGATTAATGATTTTGAGTGAGAAGAGCTTATAGTAGCTAGAGCGTCTGGTCGCGATCGGTCTCGTCTCGTAAGGATAATTTGTGTGTTATTAATTGTTGTGTTGTGGGTAGCCGTAAGGCATGAATCCTAGTGTATAAATATGATTTTGAATCGTGGCCTTTGGGCAAATTATGCATTGTTTAGAATTGAATAAAAATGCATGGCAATTGTGATGAATGATGAATATAATACACATTGTGAGTGCATGATGATTGTACGTGTTGATGTGTGAAGAATGCATGATAATATATTTGCGAATATGTATGCAGTTTGTGTTGATTGATCTCGTGTAGGATCTGCAGAGACATCGTGTGCCCATGTGGGGTGTGAGCGATGGTCTATAACTGATTGAGTCATTTTGTATGAGAACCATGTATAAAATGGTGTGAAATAAATGATGAATATATATTTGCATTATGATATATATGTGGTGAATGCATAATAAATGTATGAATAAATATAATTATAAATGTTTGTGTGAAAATGATGTGAATTGTAGAAGCATGATTGATGAGTATGCTTAGTTGTGTATATATATATATACATGCAGTGTAATGTATGCGATGAATTGTGAATAATGCCTGAGAATATAATAGTACATGTATATAGGTAATGATTGGTAAATATGAGAGTAATATAGATAATAATTTTCATGTGAAAGATTTGTACTCACTGGGGTAGAATGGCAATGTGTCGTTCCTAGTGGAGTAATTACCAGGGTAGAATAACTGAGGTGTTATTCCTGGTAGGGTATAAGTGACGTACCCATAATCCTAAAAAGGGGATTGGTGATATTGGGTGAGTTTTAAGTGAGTCACATGGCATGGTTATGAGTGTTATATGAAATATGCATGTGAGTATGAATTGTTGAATTGTGGGTTGCGATTGAGTAATTGAGAAAGATATTGAATAATGAATTGATGATTAAACATGATGGCGTATGTTATATGATTCGTGATGAATGAAACATAACGTGTATGTTTGTGAGGATTAGTTGTAATTGCAAATGTATGCATGATGAAATGCTTGGTTTTATACATATATGCTTTGCGATGTATGTTAGTGGGGTATGTGAGGTATTGTGGTGAGGAGTATAATATGTGTATTTGATGCTATGGATATATATTATGTGCATGGTTATTGTGTTAATATGCATTGTGGTGAGAAAATGTGAAATGTATGTATTCTGTACTTGCGCATTTATATATGATTATGTGCTTTGATTATTATGGTAATATTTCTCACCCTTCTGCTGGAATGATGTCCTTTATGACATCGTGCAGGTATCTTGGAGTTGTACTGCTAGTAGTTGCGAGGTCTCTGCTGGTGCAGTCGTTTAGTATTTTAATTATGTTGGGTCGAGTCATGCTCTGGTTATGTAACACTGGGGTCGTTTGGGTTTTTGCTTTAGAGATATTTTATTTATTTTAAGTTGTGTTTTAAATGTATCGAAATAATGTGATGTTGGCCTTAGTGCCCAAGTATTGTTGAATTATGAGATGAACATGAATGCTATGTGAAAATAATTATGAATATAAATTGAATCCGCTGCTACATGCAAAGTGAACTTTGAAAAGCATGATTATTTTATTTGAGTGTTTAAAGCATGACAGGTGGTTTTGATGTTTTGAAATTATGTGTGACGCCCTTTTGTGAAAGCATGTTAATTTACTCTGATTATTTATGCATTTTCATGTGGGGTTAGAAGGGTGTAACATATAACCTCCTGCATGTTCTGTCAGCACCATCTTAACATTCACCTTCCATAAAACTCATTCAACGTTGCAAACAGCTACTCAAGAAAGCCTGTGGAAGTTTTAAAAACAACAAACACAGATTCTGTTTCTGCTGTTGCTGTTGCTACTTCATCAATCTTATCAATGACTAAAAATAGCACTAGTCTTGATGTTGATAGTAACACTACAGCACTCCCTCTAACCTCTCATCATGATAGTACTACTTACCATTATCCTCAACAAAACACTTCTTATGGTTCTTCTTATCTTCAACACTCTTTCCTCTTCAACAATAACCCTCCATCTTCAAGGCCTAGTTTCTCATTTCAAGACATCAACACTAGTGCTCTAATGTTTCTTGACAGTTCTGGTTCTTCCTCTCACAATAACAACAACACTGATTGCAGGAACATGTATGTTTATGGACTGAGAAAAGAGGTAGATGAGCATGATTTCTTCACCGAACCATCTGGAACTATAAGAAGTTTATCAGCTTCATCTATGGATGATTAATGGCGGCTCACACCAAAACCCCACCAACATCTCTACACGCTTCAAACCACCATCAGTTCAATGTCACCTTCAACCTCCATTTTCCTCAACCGAAACCAACCACTTCCACTCCATCAACAACCTTAATCTCCATCTCCTTCCCTTACCACTTCACCTCACAAATTCTTATTCCTCCAATCTGCAGATGAACAAAATCTCTCACCATCACCTTCAACAAACAAAACTAACCCACTTTCATCAACAAACCTACATAAATCTTCAAATCAGAAATCAAATTCCTTCAAAACCTCCATATCTTCCATTCAGACAACCTAGCCAACGCAGTAAATCTCAACTCCAAACAAACACCGAAAGTCCATGAACAAAACTTCAAACCAACTTCAAGCTTCAAAACACAAACCTGTTTCACTTTCCTCCATTAAACTTCAACAGAATAGACCCTCCATTTTTCTTCAACCCTCTTCATTTTAAACCTTCAACCCGACTTTCTCCAGCCCCAATCCCTCTTCTTCAATCCAACAACCAATAAACAAAACCACAAATCCTTCAAACCATATCCTTCATAAACCCAACCTCAACCAACAGCAACTCGTTTTCAAACCTCAATAATCACAACAAATTCAGAAAAACTAGTCTCCTTCCATAAACCCATTTTTCGGAATCCCTCATCTTCTTCAACATCAACAACAAACCCAAATTTCAGCCCTAAATACATCACAAAATCAACCCGCTCAAAAATTAGATGGAGAAGAAGAGAGAGTGGAGACTCAAAACAGAACAGGAGTAATGAGAGTGGCGTGAATCAATACCAAAGGAAATCACAAACCGGACCTGGAGGAGATTTGTGTCGGAGTGAGAACGAGAGAGACAACGCCATGAGGGCTGTGACGGGGTGGTTTTGAGTCGTGACCGCATGACCCTTTTGGGTGCTCGCTGAGAAGAAGTTGATAGCCCTTGCAAAACTTGAGCTGATGAAGTGTTTCATTCATCTTATTGTGGATTGGATTTCGTTTTTTAACATTGTGTTCATTGTTTTTCAAGCATATTTTGTTAGTTGTGGCCGCTGGGTTTGTTAAGGGATAGACGAATGGGCCCAAGGCCCATGATGACTCTATTTGATTTCTAATCATCACCCACTTCCTAGCATCTGCACACCCCTCTATCTCTATGTTTTTTTAATTAATTCTGTTATTTTTTAATACATTTTCTTTATTAATGGAATTAATCCCCCTATTTTTTGTTAATTTTTGTTTAAAATTTTGAAATTGTTGTAAATATTTTGACCAAACATTTATTGAGTTTTTTTTTTATGAATAACCATTTCTATTGAGAATTTCATTTTAATTAGTATCGTAAGAGTTCTTTTGTAAATTTTGTTGGTTATGCTTTCATTTCGACTTTATTTCACTTCTATCGTTTTGGTCGATGACGACATTTCCGTAATTCATTACTAGTCAAATTATTGATGAATAATGTTAGATCCGAGACCACCTTCTTTCTCTCCTCACTTCTTTTCCTGTTTTCGATTTTATTTTGACTTGTGGTGATCGATGAAGTCTTGTATCCGTAAGACGAGATCCCATTCTGTTTCGGTCCGTGCGACACGGTTCAATTGGAGAATGACCCTCAATGTCATTTCTCTATCTTGTCCTTAGCACGAAAATCAATACGCGACCTCTTATAGGTTGGCTTCCCTTATAAGTCGAGCTAAGACGGTTTAACATTACATTGTCCCTATTCGATTCAAAATACCATCAAACCATCTTGGAAATAAATTATCTTTGTATTGAATTAAAAAGAGAGGATTAAGTGTAGACTTCTTCCTCTTCGAGTGTCGAGATGCTCAATGTAGTGTGGGTGGTTTTGATACTCGTCTTTCAATACGAAGACGCTCCCACCTTTCCTCCTAAAACCTCGGCTCCGTACCGAGTACATTTTCAAACTTCAGCCCCCGTACCGTGTCCATTTTCAAACCATTTTCTTCCCAAAACCTCGGTCCCATACCGAGTCCATTTTCAAATCTCTTTAATAAGAAATTCAAATTCTCTTTATATTGAATTAAAAAGAGAGGATTAAGTGTAGTCTTCTTCCTCTCCGAGTGTCGAGATGCTCACTGTAGTGTGGGTGGTTTTGATACTCGTCTTTCAATACGAAGACGCTTTTCAAACCTTTCCACCTAAAAACCTCGGCCCCGTACCGAGTACAGTTTCACACCTCTTCTAAAACCTCGGCTCCCCACCGAGTACATTTTCAAACCTTTTTTTTCCTAAAACCTCGGTCCCTTACCGAGTTCATTTTCAAAACTCTTTCAATAAAGGAATCGAGTCCTATTCGTATTGAATTAAAAGAGAGGATTTAGTGTAGACTTCTTCCTCTCCGAGTGTCGAGATGCTCACTGTAGTGTGGGTGGTTTCGATACTCGTCTTTCAATACGAAGACGCTTTACATCCACCTTATCTCCTAAAACCTCGGCTCCGCACCGAGTTCATTTTCAAAACCTGAGCCCCGTACCGAGTACATTTTCAAACCTTTCCTCCTAAAAACCTCGGTCCCGTACCGAGTACATTTTAAAAAACACTTTCAATAAGAAATTTAATTTCTCTTTGTATTGAACTAAAGAGAGAGGATTGAGTGTAGACTTCTTCCTCTCCGAGTATCAGGATATTCTCTGTAGTGCGGGTGGTCTCGATACTCATCTTTCGATACGAAGATGCGCATTTATTCACCACCTCTCACTTTCACAACATCCTTCCGCAACCTTTCTCACCTAAAACCTCGGTCCCGCACCGAGTGAATTTTCAAAATCATTTTCATAACAAAATTTGAATGGTCGTGGAGTGGTTAGGCGTAGGCCTTCTCCTATCCCGAGTGCTGACGTTTATCGTAGGGTTCTTTGTTGCAAAAGTACTTATCATTCAAAACCAAAAATACTTTAATAAGAGAATGAAGTTCTCTTTGTGTTGAACTAAAGAGAGAGGATTACGTGTAGACTTCTTCCTCTCCGAGCGTCAGGATACTCACTGTACTGTGTGTGGTTTTGATACTCGTCTTTCAATACGAAGACGCTACGTTCGCCACACATTTTTACAAGAACTTTGAGATAAAGAATTGGGTACTATCCGCAAGGGGTTACTATTCGAGGACTTATCTCGCCCCTAAAAACAATTCAACCGATCAAACGTGACTCCTTACCTCGCATGGCAAAAACCAGTTTTTAAAAAAGGGATATGTTACGTCCGTTCTACCGCAAACAGGTAACGCTTAAGTCTCCTCACATGCGAGCAGCAAAACACCTAAACTGCTAGAACGCGCACGATAACATCATCCACAAAAACACCAGTTACCCGTAGTGGCACGAACTACGTTGCTCTGATTTCTCTTGCATGTTGAGAATATGTAGGCATTGGATTGCGACAATCCTAGTGAGCACCCTTTTCTCTTTTCCATCCTTTCCCCAGAAAGGCATGCTACGGCCATTCTACCGCAAACAGGTAATGCTTAAGTCTCCTCACATGCGAGCAGCAAAACACCTAAACTGCTAGAATGCGTATGATAGCAGCTTCTACCAAAACTTCCCCGCAAACCGTAGACCGAACTACGACTGCTCTGATTCTTTACTTCTTTTAAGTAAAGGTACGTAGGCACAAGGGCCACAATCCTTGCCGAGCATATTCCCCCCATATCTGTAGTTCCCCGAACTACGTCGACTCTGACTTTCTCATGTCTATCGAGAATACGTAGGCCTAGGACCTCGAAGTCCTACCGAGTCTGTTCTTTCTCTCTCCTTCCCTCGTAACCTCTCTTTCCCCTGTTTCTAACCCTTCTTTTACCCCGTGGAACACCCTTTTATAGCATAATCTTTAAGAAAATATAATCACACATCGATAAACAAATGGTTCCCATCGAGTACGATGGATGCGAGGGATGCTAATACCTTCCCCTCGCATAACTGGCTTCCGAACCCGTTCTTGGTCGCGAGACCATCTTATCCATTTCTTTCTTAAGGTTTTCTTGATATTTTCCTTTCCCCTCATGGGATAAATAAAGTTCGGTGGCGACTCTTCTGTCTATCTTTTTTGCCTCCCCGTCGTTGCACGATGTATTTTTCGAGTAGCGACACGACTCACTTCAAGAATTTTAATACGAAGGTCAATTGCTGCTTCAAGTCCTACGATGCAAGCTTCATAGTCAGAAATGTTGTTTGTACACTCAAAGCATAACCTGTTTTTGAATGGAGTGTAACCACCATCTGTATTTATTAAAATGGCGCCTATGACATGCCCATTGTAGTTGCAGAAACTGTTGAACATCATCTTCCACTGGGAACCGGGCTTTGGGACCCTCATCTAGACTTATCTCTTCATAATCCTTCTTTATCAACATAATATCTTCATCGAGGAAGTCAAACTTAAGAGGTTCATAATCTTCTACCGGCTGATCTGCATGGTAATCTGACAAGATGCTACCCTTGATAGACTTACGAGTAACATATTGGATATCATATTCTGATAATAACATGTGCCAACGGGCGAGTCTTCCTGTCTGAGCAGGCTTCTCAAAAATATACTTTATCGGATCTATTTTTGAGATCAACAAAGTAGTGTGACATATCATGTATTGCCTCAAATGCTTGGTAACCCATGCCAAAGCACAACAAGTCTTCTCTAATAGTGAGTGTCGACTTTCACAGTCAATGAACTTTTTGCTCAAATAGTAGATGGCGTGCTCTTTGTGTCTAGACTCGTCGTGTTGGCCCAACACATAACCCATTGTCCTTCAAGCACAGTCAAGTACATGAAAATAGGCTTTCCAAGAACTAGAGGAATTAAAATAGGAGGTTCTTGAAGGTAACCCTTGATCTTATCAAAAGCTTGTTGAAAATATGAATTCCAAACAACTGTCTGATCTTTGCGCAACAACTTGAAGATGGGTCACAGGTAGGAGTCATGCTGGAAATAAATCTGGAGATATAATTAAGCCTTCCAAGGAAACCCCTAACTTGTTTCTCGGTCTACGGAGC
The DNA here is from genome assembly GCA_963859935.3 of Lathyrus sativus. NCBI lineage: Eukaryota > Viridiplantae > Streptophyta > Magnoliopsida > Fabales > Fabaceae > Lathyrus > Lathyrus sativus. The sequence continues at coordinate 496,752,766 of OZ012735.1, forward strand.
CGGCATCTCTTGAACAGCTTCAACCTTGTCAGGATCCACCTCAACCCCTTGTTGACTAATAATGAAACCGAGCAGCTTTCCATATCTCACCCCAAAAGTGCACTTGGAGTCAGCCTCAACTGATATATTCTAAGCCTCTTAAACAACTTCACAAGATGATTCAAATGATCCTCTTCACCCAGATATTTGGAGATCATGTCATCAACATACACTTCTATCTCTTTGTGCATCATGTCATGAAAAAGCGCGACCATAGCTCTTTGATAAGTGGCCCCATCATTCTTTAGACCAAAGGTCATGACCATATAACCATAGGTCCCCCAAGGAGTGATGAAGGTAGTATTTTCCATATTGTTTGGGTCCATCTTGATTTGATTGTAACCAGAAAAACCATCCATAAACGAGAAGACTGCAAAACAAGTTGTATTGTCTACCAAAGTGTCAATATGTGGTAGAGGGAAATCTTCCTTCGGGCTAGCTTTATTTAGATCCCTATAATCTACACACATTCTGACTTTTCCATCCTTTTTTGGCATAGGTACAATATTGGCCACCCAATCAGGATATTTTGACACTATCGGGCCTAGTCCTTCGGAGCTTTTGTTTGACGGGTGGACATTCTAGTCGGAGCGGTAACTTATGAACCACTATGTCAGTGTCTAAGCCAGGCATGTCTTGGCATGACCAAGCGAATACATCAACATACTCTTCTAAAAGCTTCACCAGTCTCTGCTTGATTTCTTCCCCAAGTGTTGCCCCAATCTTAACTTCCTTCTTGTCTTCTCCAGTGCCAAGATTAATATAATTCACTTGCTCCTTGTGAGGTTGAAGGTCTGTGTACCCATATTCAACCATCTTTTCCAGTTCATCTGATATCTCAAAATCTTCATCATCCTCGTCTTCGGCTTGATATATGGGTGAGTCGAAGTTAGGAGGGAAAACAAAGTCATTAGATTCAACGGGTTTTTGAATTTCTCTACATGTTTTGAATGGCTTGATTTATTAAAACACACACAGATAAATGCAATAGAACAAGAAAAATATATTTTTTGCTGGTTTTCAAAAGATTGCCACTTTCTTTAAAAGTAAAAGCAAAAAATGGTAAATGAAACAAAAATGAGGAGTTTAACAAAACATATTCTTTAATCATAATAACTTTGAAAGCGTGGGGCCCTACAAAATAATCATGTAGCCTTGGGCATGACTATGGAAGTTTGAAAGTAACAAAATAATGAAAAAAGACAATAACAAATTACTTCAGCATAGGAAAGATAACAAGAATCTCAATAGCTTCCCAGTTGTCCAAAGCGACTTCACATTGATATACCATGTGATCAACATATTCATCTTCAAATCCTTTACAACGGTGTTGATTTGTAAACCCCACTGATAAACACTTCTTTGATGGTCTTCGGGCGTCTTTTGGCAAAAGTTGATGTTCCAACAAGAGTCGGTTTGTAACCCAACCCCTGGCGACCTGATCTTGCTTCCACTTCAATAACCTCTCCCTAGCCTACGGGAGTACCTTCTTCCAGCGTAGACCTTATACTTTGAGTAGACACAAAGGATAAACCACTCTTAGCCACTATTTCTTCCATCTCCACCATCAGAGCATTAGCTATCTCAAGTTCCTAGAAAGAAGTTTCCAACGTATCTTTATCAACTTCAATATATCTAAACGATGATAAGTTTCTCACCATCAAATCCTCCTCACCATACACAATTATCAGTTTGTCATTCACGACAAATTTCATCTTCTGATGCAGGGTAGAAGTTATCGCACCGGCCGCATGAATCCACGATCGTCCCAACAGGAAGCTATAAGCTAGATTAATGTCCATCACTTGAAAAGTAATGTCAAAAACATGGAAACCTATCATGTTTGGTAGCTTTACCTCTCCAATCATAGTTCGCCTCAAACAATCGAAAGCTTTGACAATCAGAGATGTTGGCCTCATGTCTGCCCCTTTACATGCCAACTTAGCAAGCATCCTCTTGGGGTACATATTCAGAGAAGATCCAGTATCAACCAAAACCCTCACTAAATCATCTTCTTGGCACCTTACAGATACGTGCAACACACGGTTATGATTAGGTCCCTCTCTAGGAAACTCTTCATTGCTGAAGCTCAGAGTATTGCAGGCAATAATATTGGCAATTATGGAATCGAATTGACCAACAGTTATATCTTGTGTCACGTGTGATTGAGCTAACACTTTTTAGAAAGCTACCCTATGAGCAGGAGAATTCATTAAAAGAGACAAAATCGATATGTTAGACGGTGTCTGATGCAGCTGGTCAATGATCATGTAATCACTTTTCCGAATAATCCTCAGACATTCAGCGTCTTCATTCAGTGTTACTTCTTTATCTTTGGTAGGCACAATATTGGTTGTTTCTTTTTTGAGGAACCACAATCACCTTTGGTTGATAAATACAACCACTATGGGTCATCTTACTGGTCCCAACAATATTCGTCACACTTGCCTGGTTACTCTTCACTTCTTCATTCGGAACAACCTTTCCTGACTCTTGATCAATAACAATCACGTCGTACTTCCAAGACACTGCTTTTGTATCCTCAAAATGGAAAGGACTAGGATTTTGAATGATAATTGGTCTTGGTTAACCGACTGTTGAAACAGTAGCCTCTAGAATATTAAAAACAGGTCTAACAATATTGAAGATTGGAGCCACTGAACTTGAATCAGGCACATTGAACATATGCACCTTTTCACTAGTCTTGGGTAGATTGAAAATGGGCTTAATCACCGATACCTCTTCCCTTCTCACTTTACTGCATACCTGTAAGAACCCATCATTGATCGACCTTTGAATATCACTTTGAACCATATGACATCCTTTAGGGTCAACAATACATCTCTCACAATCTGAATGAACACTTTTAATCAGACCAACCTCTACTAACTTTTCATGAAAACATTGCAGCGGAGTTATGATTTCTGACACATCAAGAATTACCTTCTCATCAGACGCCTCTTCTACAACATGGACTCCCCCATGAGTGGGTAGGGGATTATTCTTGACATTTGGTTGAAAATCACCGAAACATAAGATCTTCTTCTCCATTAATTCCCTGACAAGATGTTTTAGAGCAAGACATCCCTCCAGATCATGTCCAGGAACACCCTCATGAAATAAATAATGAGCATTTGGGTTGTAGTAAGGAGATGAAGTATCCGAGGGTGTCCCCAATGGTCTGATTGTTATCAGCTCTTGTTGCACTAGAGATGGGTACAATTCAGTATGCGTCATTGGGATTGGAGGGATGGGAGGCTTTCCCACTGGTCTTCTATTCTGAAGATTCTGTTTGGGAGCTTGAGCTCGAGGTTATTGTTGTTGTTGTTGGTAAGCCAGAGCATTGGGTGCTCGTTGATGGCTTTGTTGTTATTGCAGTGGTTGATAGATCGGTGCCTGCTACACTGGCTGATAAGCCGGAACTTGATTGCTGGATGTGGGTGTGACGGTTGCCACATATGGTTGTTAGGCATACTGCACAGGGTACATCAGTTGCTGAGCATAACCTTGTTGAGGTTGTTGATATTGTTGGTAAGGTTTCTTCCAAGACTGGTTCCTTCTTCCTACGGATACAACATTTGTCTCTCTTTCCTTTTTCTTGTGAAAGTTACTAGAAGGTTTCTTGGCATAATTATTGCTTGAACTACCAGAAGTGTTAGTCATTTTCCCATTCTTCATTCTCAATTCCACTCTTACACCTACAACCAGAATATCAGAAAATTTGGTTGTCACACTACTGATCATCTTCTCATAGAATTTTGGCCTCACCGTGTCTACAAACCAATCAATTAGCTCTTTCTCGGTTAGAGGAGGCTCTACCTGAGAGGCAGTCTCCTTCCAACATTGTGCATATTCCTTAAAGGACTCAGAACCCTTTTGCGACATGCTTAAAAGTTGCATTCTATCCAGAGCCAAATCCATATTGTATTTGTAATGCTTAACAAAAGCATCAGACAAATCCTGAAAGCTGTGAATGTCGGACTAATCTAGGCTTAGATACCATTTGGAAGATACCCCTTTCAAGCTATCCTGGAAATAATAGATCATCAACTTATCATCATCCACATAAGCGGCCATTCTTCTATAGTACATAATCAAGTGCGTCATTGGACAAGTTGCACCTTAGTATCGCTCAAAGTTGGGAGTTTTAATCTTTGGAGGAATTACCAATCTAGACACTAGGCATATTTCTCTGGCATCAATACCAAAGATGTTGTTTCCTTGCATTGATCTAAATTTCTTTCCAATGGTCTCTACACTTTCCTTCAACCTTTCATGACGTTCGTCCCCTTCTTCAGACATATCGTGAATCTCGTATACCTGCTGTTGATTGTGAAAATAAGGATGTATTTGAGCTTGTACAACAACTGGAGTATAAGTCGGAATAGCTTGAGTAATTTCTAACCCCAAAGGAATAGTTGGTTGAGTAGTTAGTGTTAGAACACAGATTGGTTCTTAGTTATATCTCTATGTTTTGATGATAACACTAATGAAATTAAATTTACTACTCTAAATTTGTTCAAGTATTTTTGCTGCAGATATTAAATTTAATATTCTTCTAAAAGAAAAAATGGATCTGAACATGGAACTATGCAAGGATATGAAGCGTCAGAAGCATCTCTTAGAAGACTCTGAGTGCTGCCTATAGAAGACTCTGAGCGCTGCCTACAGAAGGATCTGAAGCAGAAGCTACAAAAGCATCTGAAGCATAGTCTGAAGACTTTGTATGAAGAGTTTCAAGCATAGTTTTTCAGAAGACTCTGATAGTACTGTACACTGCAAGTACTGAAGATCTGATCCCTAAACTCTGCTCTGAGAAATCTCACGCTAAAGCACACTTGCTGCAACACTCTGATATAACAAATTCTGAAGACATCAAGACTCTGATCACTCAAGGCTCTGATGTGAATTTCTGGGAATTAGAAACCTGTTGAAGAAGATTATTTGAAGTTATATCTGTTGGTAATGCCAAACGACTCTTTCCTCTTTTATGCTAGACACAAGAACACAGGCAAAAAGGATTTCTCTGAACGTTCTACTTCTAGGAAAGGTCAAGTGATGTGAAGACAAAAAGGCTACAGCTCTTTGCAGACACGGTCTTCAAAGTGCATACGTCTTGGACTTCTGTGCCTATAAAAGCAAGACTTCAATATCTTTCTCAAGTTGACGATTTATTGAAAGAAATTCATTGAAAAGCTCTCAAACAAATTATTCTCTTTGATGAATTTCTTTCATACGTTCTTAAACTTAAGTGTAATTCACAATTGTGATATAGCTTTCTTAGAAGCATTCAAACACTTGTTTAGTTTTACATTTGATTGTAAAAGTTCCTTGAGAAGACCAAGTTGTGGTCAGTAGTTCTTGAGAAGACTAAGAACAATTGTTCTTAGTGGTTACTATTGTAATCAGTTTGATTAATAGTGGATTAAGTCCTTATAGAGAAAGGAAAATCACTCTTGATAGGGTGGACTGGATTAGTTGAGTTCAACGAACCAGGATAAAAATCTTTGTGTTTTTATTGCCATATTTTTTCTATATACTTATTCAACCCCCCCCCCCCCCTTCTAAGTATTTTCTCACCTTCAGTTGGCATCAGAGCTCCGGTTCTGTGTGTGCTATCACTTCAATGTGAACAGAAAAGATCCAGTGAGAAAACTTTGATATATATTCTTGGTTGTTATTATGGCTGAAGCTTCAACATCTAACAGCAACAACAGATATGAAGAAAGGGATATAATCAACACAAAACCCCCTATGTTTGACGGGGAGAAGTTTGACTATTGGAAGGACAGAATAGAGAGTTTCTTCCTTGGTTAAGATGCTGATCTATGGGACTTAGTCATTGATGGGTATGTTCACCCCACTGATGGGGATGGCAAGAAAATTGATAGAAAATCTATGACTGAAGCCCAAAAGAAGGAGTTCAGAAATCATCACAAAGCTAGAACAATCTTATTAAATGCAATATCTCATACTGAGTATGAGAAGATTACCAACAGAGAAACTGCATTTGATTTGTTTGAGTCCTTGAAGGTGACACACGAAGGGAACTCACAAGTTAAAGAGACCAAGGCTCTGGCGCTGATCCAGAAGTATGAAGCGTTTAAAATGGAAGAATCTGAATCTATAGAAACTATGCTCTCTAGATTCCAGATCCTCACAGCTGGTCTAAAAGTGCTGGACAAAGGCTATTCAACTGCTGATCATGTGAAGAAGATCATCAGAAGCTTGCCTATCAGATGGAGACCTATGGTCACTGCTCTGAAGCTAGCAAAGGATCTGAACAAGATCACATTGGAAGAACTGATCAGCTCACTGAGGAGCCATGAAATTGAACTTGAAGAAGACGAGCCTCAAAAGGAAGGTAATTCAATTGCTTTAAAATCTAACAAATATGTTAAAGCGTTGCAGGTGTTAGAAGAAAGTTCTGAAGAGTCTTCTTCTGAAGAAAAAGATGAACTGTCCTTGCTGTCCAGAAGAATCAATAAACTCTGGAAGCACAAACAGAGGAAGTTCAAGAACTTCAAGAAGCCAGATCAATGCAAAGAGTCCTCTGGACACAAAAGATCTAAAAATATGGAGGTTGTTTGCTATGAATGCAAGGAACCTGGACATTACAAGAATGAATGTCCAAAGCTTCAGAAGGAAAAGCCTAGAAGGAAGCCTGAGCATAAGAAGAAAGTTCTGATGGCTACATGGGATGATTCAGATGCATCTGAATCTTCATCAGAATCTGAAGAAGAATGCGCCAACATGGCTCTGATGGCAAGCATGGAAGATCAGGATGAAGGATCATCTGGATCTGAATCTGACTCAGAAGAGGTACTTTCTGATCTCTCTAGGGAAGAACTTATTAAAGTTTTATCAGAAGTCCTAAAAAACTATAACCAGATTAAGCTCAAATGTAAGAAGCTTAAATGCAATCTTGAATCTGAGAATAATCTGTTAAAGTTAGAAGTTGCTGAGCTCAAAGAAAACAATTTGAAAATGAAAAACAATTTTGAAAAAGCTCAACAAGACTCTGAATCTGAAACTAAGTCAAAATGCAAAAATATTTTAGAAGAATATGACTTCAGCTTTTAGAAGTTTCTGGCTAAAAGCATAGATAGAAGCAAGATGGCTTCAATGATCTATGGAGTTAGCAGAAACAACAAGAAAGAAATTGGATATGAATCTTCCTCTGGAAAGGATTTAAATCCAAAGCCTGTTGATAAACTTATCATTAAGAAGACACCCTTATATTCTCATTTTAAGTTTGGTCATCTGAATGATATTAAACACACACGTTCTAATCAGAACGTTCCTGTGTTTAAGCCAAAAGTGAGTCAGAACAAAACTGTTGTAAAAAGACAGAAGTTCAGACAAACTTTTAAGGTAACTAACCCAAAAGGACCCAAAAAGATCTGGGTACCTAAGGATAAGATAATCCCTGTTGCAGATGTATTTAGCAGAAAAGTCAAGACGCCAGTCATGGTACCTGGACTCTGGCTGCTCACGTCACATGATGGGAGAAAGGTTTATGTTCCAAATCCTGGAGCTTAAATCTGGAAGAGACGTGAAGTTTGGAGGGAATCAGAAGGGCAAGATTATTGTCCATAAGTCAATTAAGTGACAATGGTTATGACATAATCTTTAATCAACAATGTTGCAAAGCTGTTAGTCAGAAGGATGGCTCAATCCTATTTAATGGAAAGAGGAAGAACAACATTTACAAAATCAATCTTTCAGAACTTAAGGTTCAAAATGTTAAATGCCTTATGTCTGTTAATAATGAGCAATGGGTCTGGCACAGAAGATTGGGGCATATTAATATGAGACGTATATCTCAGATTAATAAACTCAATCTAGTCAAAGGACTTCCTTAGTTGAAGTTCAACTCAAATGCTCTTTGTGAAGCATGTCAAAAAGGAAAATTTTTAAAATCTTCTTTTGAAACTAAAAATGTTGTTTCAACTTCAAGACCATTAGAGTTACTTCACATTGATCTGTTTGGACCAGTGAAGACTGCATCCATCAGAGGCAAGAAGTATGGATTAGTCATTGTTGATGACTATATCAGATGGACATGGGTGAAATTCCTAAAACACAAGGATGAGTCACATTCTGTGTTCCTTGACTTCTGCAAACAAGTCCAGAATGAAAAAGATTTTAAAATTGTTAAAGTCAGAAGTGATCATGGTGGCGAATTTGAAAACAAATATTTTGAAAAATATTTTAATGAAAATGGCATTGCTCATGATTTCTCCTGCCCTAGAACTCCACAACAGAATAGAGTTGTAGAGAGGAAAAATAGAACTTTGCAAGAAATGGCCAGAACCATGATCAACGAGACTAATCTGGCAAAGCACTTTTGGGCAGAAGCAATAAACACAACGTGTTATATTCAGAACAGAATGTCTGTAAGACCTCTTCTGGAAAAGACTCCCTATGAATTGTGGAGGAACAGAAAGCTCAACATTTCTTATTTTCATCCTTTTGGATGTATATGTTATATGTTGAACACTAAAGAGAATCTAAACAAGTTTAATTCTAAAGCACAGAAGTGTTTCATGCTTGGGTATTCTGAACGCTCTAAAGGCTACAAAGTATACAATACTGAAACACAGATTGTGGAGGAATCTATACATGTTAGATTTGATGATAAGTTTGGCATTGAAAAGCCAAAGCAGTTTGAAAGTTTTGTAGATAGAGAAGTAATTCTCACTGACTCTGAAGGCTCAGAGGCAGAAAAGGTTCAAGTGAAAGATCCAGAAGCAACGCCAGATGCAATTCATTTAGCTTCTCAAATGAACAACTTGAATATTTCTGAAGTATCAACTGTTAGAGGATCATCTTCCAGAATCAAGGCCTCTCACCCAGAGGATGTGATCATGGAAAGAAAGATGACCCTATAAGAACAAGATCCTATCTCAGATCATCTGAAGCGTCATTATTTGGGTTGGTGTCAGTTATTGAACCAACTTCTGTGGATGAAGCTCTACAAGACAATGACTGGATAATTGCCATGCAAGAAGAGTTCAATCAGTTCACAAGAAATGACGTTTGGGATTTGGTTCCAAGACCAAAAGGATTCGACATAATTAGAACTAAATGGGTCTTCAGAAACAAGTTGAATGAAAAAGGAGAAGTTGAAAGAAACAAAGCAAGGCTTGTTTCTCAAGGTTATAGCCAACAAGAAGGAATTGATTACATAGAGACTTATGCTCCTGTGGCCAAGTTAGAGTCTATTCGTTTACTCATTTTTTTTGCTGCACAAAATAACATCACTTTATATCAGATGGATGTTAAGAGTGCCTTTCTAAATGGAATTATAGAAGAAGAAGTCTATGTTTACCAACCTCCTGGTTTTGAAAGTGAAAAATTTCTAGAACATGATTTTAAACTCAAGAAATCCCTTTATGGTTTAAAACAAGCTCCCAGAGCTTGGTATGAGAGATTAAGTAACTTTCTTCTGGAGAAAAATTTTATCAGAGGAAAAGTGGACACAACTCTCTTCTGTAAAACATTTAAGAAAGATCTGTTAATTTGTCAAGTATATGTGGATGATATTATATTTGGATCTACAAATGTTACGCAGGGAAAGGAGTTTGCTCAATGTATGCAGGCTGAATTTGAGATGAGCATGATGGGAGAATTGAGATTCTTTCTGGGAATTCAAGTCAACCAGACCCCAGATTGCACTTACATTCATCAGACCAAATATGTTAAAGAGCTTCTGAAGAAGTTCAACATGACTGATAGTAAGATGGCAAAGACTCCTATGCATCCAACAAGCACTCTTGGTAAGGAAGAGGTAAGTAAGAAAGTAGATCAGAAACTCTACAGAGGTATGATAGGATCTCTTCTCTACTTAACTGCTTCTAGACCTGACATTTTATTCAGTGTATGCTTGTGTGCAAGATTCCAATCAGATCCTAGAGAATCACACTTAACAGCTGTTAAAAGGATTCTAAGGTATCTAAAAGGTACTTCTAATGTGGGTTTGTGTTACAGAAGATCTAATGAATTTAAACTAGTTGGATTCTGTGACACTGATTACGCTGGAGATAGAATGGAAAGAAAAAGTACTTCTGGAAGTTGTCAATTTCTGGGAAGAAATTTAATCTCCTGGTACAGCAAGAAACAACCTACAATTGCTCTATCAACTACAGAAGCAGAATATATTGCTGCTGCTGGATGTAGCACGCAGATGCTCTGGATGAAAAGTCAGCTAGAAGACTATCAGATCTTTGAGAGTAATATTTCTATATTCCGTGATAATACTTCTGCTATATGTTTGTCTAAAAACCCCAGTTTACACTCTAAGGCAAAACATATAGAAATTAAACATCACTTCATCCGAGACTATGTTCAGAAGGGTATTATAAAATTAGACTTTGTTGATACAGATCATCAATGGGATGATATTTTCACAAAACCCCTTGCTGAAGATAGGTTCAAGTTTATTCTGAAAAATATTGGTATGGATTTTTGTCCAGAATAATATTTATCAGAAGCAAACTTCTCAGATGCAAAATGTTTAAAACTCTGAAGTATTTCATCTGTCATTTATTTGATTTCTTGATTTATTATTATTTGTGTAGAACTAACCAATCTTAGAGGATCTAAACGTTGGCTAACGTTTCATTTCTCAAGAGAATTCAGAAGCACATGCAAGCAAACACGTGTCACTCTATATCTGAAAAGATGGCGTGCACAATACTGAAGAGACATTTGAGGTATTGTTTGAATAGTTAATTTCTTGGTTTTTCCCCCAAATTGTCAGATTCAATTAATGCTTTGAAATGATTATTATTCTTTTCATTAAATGTCATTAATTGCTAATTGAGAACGTGCTGAATGTGTGTCTGTTTGTGTGCCCTAATTACTCTTTATAAATACCACAAATTTCACCATTTCACACTTTTCACTTTCACAAACATGTATATGCATGTCTGTTTGCTCTTTGGCCTTCATCTAAACCCTAAACCTTCATCATCTTCAACAATGGCTACCTCATCTTCAACCTCAGCTTAGTTCCAATCGTCTATGGCTATAGTTGCATCATCAAACATGGGTGCTACTCCTTTTAAGGAACCTGAGAGAACCTTGTTAACCCCTATTGATAAGCTTGAAGTTTTATGTGAATCAATGGTGGAATTTGACTCCTTAGCTGACAATGGCTTTGATTTGCATTCTATCATTGATGCTCAAGGCTGGGTAAAGTATTTTGGTAGATTATTTGGACTAGTTTATCCACACTTAGTGAAAGAATTTTAGATTCACGCATCTGTTTACCCAAAGTTCATTATCTCTTCTGTTCTGGGAAAAGAGATTATAATCACTAAAGATCTTATCAGAAAACCCATTGGGTATGAAGAAACTGATGGAGTTTCTCATCTGCCAGATGAGCGTGTTGAAATGGATGAAGTGTATGCTAAAGTTATTTCATCTGGACAAGCTTCCAACAAGTTCAAGGATCTGAAACCTGATTACAAAATCTGGGCAAAGATTTTTCTGGGCTGCATCAACCACAGAAAATCCACAAACTCTCCAGATTATGTGAACAATGAACATATTTACTTCATGTACTGCTTAAGTCAAAGTACTAAAGTGGATCTGCCACACATTCTCTTCATGCATCTGTGGAATCACATTAATGCATCCAGAGAATCTGTCAAGACTAAGGGTCAGAAGATCAGAACGTGGATACCTTTTGGAAGATTAATCTCATACATTCTGATGGAGAATGGTCTAGTAGCTGCTCTACATGAAGCTGGAGTTAAAGAAGAACTTGATTCAATAGTTGGAAAACCTTTGAATGGAAAGAGTCTCCAAAGAATAAAAGTTGTGGATGAACTCACAATTGCTCCTAAAAAGCTGAATATTGCTGAAGTCAGTCAGAGGAGGATTCCAGTTAAAGACTTTCCTATCTTTGGTGCTGAGGAACCCAGCGATGTTATTCTTAGGTACATTGATATGTGTAAGGCATATGGAACACATGTTCCTGCTGATATTATGATACGTGCAAGAGAACCAATCCCAGATGTTTATGAGGAGAATATGAAGAAAAGAAGACAGTTAGAGGCAGAAGAAGCTGCTGCTCAGAAGAAACAGAAAGTTACTGAAAAACCACAGAAGCAGATCAAGAGAAAAGCTTCTGGAGAAGTTCCTCCTATTCCTGCCAAACGCATCAAGATAAGAGGTACTAAAAAATCTTCACCTTCCATTTCTAAAATTGCAGTAGATTTATCAACAGTTAGTTCTATACCTGAACCTCCTCATACTCAAACTCAAATTATTCTTGTTCCTTCTCAAACATCTAAACCACCTACAATTCCTAACTCACATATTCTATCTGATCCTGTTCCCACAACACCATTACAATCATCTGACATTCCTTAATCAGAACCACAAACAACAAAACTAGCAGAACCAACTCCAACACAACAACAACCTGAAATTCAACAAACCTCTGTACCTGAACCTATACCATCTGAACCAGTTGTATCTGAACCATCAAAATCCAAACCTTCTAATCCTCAACTAGAATAATCCAAACCTACTGAATCAAACATATTTGATTCTGAGGTTCTGGACGTCCAACCCCTCAAAATCATGTTTGACATATCCTCCACATCCTGTCACTCAACCACCTCATCTGATTCATCTGAATCTGATGTTCATCCAGATGTTAGCTCACCCCCTTCTCTCAGAGGATATGAACCTAAACAACCAGATCCACCTATTTCATCTGATACTATCATTCCTGAACCCACTACAACACCTAAACCCAAGACATATGAGTTTGGTTCAGTTGCATCCTTTAAACCACTTCCCTCTGATCCCCTTCCTTCTGGTCTAAAGATTAAACACTTTTATACCAGAATAGAACCATCTGACATAATCACTCGTTACAAACCTAGCTTTTCAACTACTCTTCCATCTGAACTTCAAGCCCATTTTGAACAACTACCAGATATCATTTCATCAGAACCTCTGTTGTCTGATAAATCTGTTTTCATTCCCTACACTTCCATTACATTTGATGTCATTCCCTCTGCATCACGTGTAAAACCATTTCTGGTTCACACTTTATACAGATTCAAAACCGCTACTTCATCATCTGACCATCCATCTTTTCCTTCTTATCCTCGCCCTCTATTCATCATTCCAAAATTTACCATACCTACTCCACCAGTTCAACCCAAGCCATTCACTCTGGAAGACTTTCTTAAACCCAAACCTAGATTAAATGTTGATATTCTATTTGCAAATTTTATGAAAGAGATAAAGATGAATTTAGGCTCTGTGAAGAAGAGATGCTTGTCAACCATGAATGCAGATGAATCTGATGCTATTTGGAATAGCTTTATCTCCAGATTTAATAATGTTGCTTCAAATCTGAAGAGTGTATGCTCTGATGGTGCGAAGATCAGATTTGCTGAGACTTCCAGAATCATGCTATGGAACATGAAAAGATCTTCACCTTTGCTTCTTGAGGATGTACCTCCATCTTCTGAAGTATCTGCTACAGAAACCATTGCAGGATCTGATTCTGAAGAAAATCCTTTGGCTCTGACAACTGTAGACAAACCCTCTGCATCTGTGGCTCTAGACTCTTCAACTCCAATGGTTATTGACTCTGCTGCTACATCAGAATCTGCTCCATCTACTTCTTCTGAGATCAAGAAAGAGACCCCAGAATTAGAAGATAAGATTGCTGTGTTAGAAGCTGGTCAATCTGAGATCAAGTCCTGGATGGCAAGACAAGATCAGAAGAATGAGAACATTGAAAAGTGGATGTCAAAGCAAGAACAATCTTTATCTGAGATCACTCAACTTCTAAAGATGATTCTTTCCAAACAATCCTAGATTTATGTTTTCTGTATCTGATGTTTGTGCACTTATACTTGAATTTCTTATCTGATGTTTTGTCTGCTCTGTCTGAGTACTTATGAATGAATGAATCTGATGTTTTCTCTACATGAATGTATCTTTTCTCTCTGTTTCGTTTTATTTGTCTTTAAAGTTATCTTTTTGATTATGACAAAAAGGGGGAGAAAATGAAATTCTGACTGTTTAAATAAACTTTACCTGAATGGAATTCAGACATGTCAAATTATAACTAACGTGAACTTTTAGTATTTCAGAACTTATGAAAAATCTGACAAAATTCTTTAAAGTAACTCTGAGATCCCCTGATCAAGTCTTAACCAATCAGGCTCTGATTCTGAAACATTCATCCAAGTCAAGCTTTCTTTTGAAACAATCAGGCTCTGATTCTGAAAAGAATACTCATGCAAAAAGGGAAGTTTCTATTCTTTCTAAGTATTCAATTCAGGGGGAGATTCATAATCTCAGGGGGAGTTATAATTATCTCTTTATTGAACAAAATTTCTTATGTTTTTGTCATCATAAAAAAGGGGGAGATTGTTAGAACACAGATTGGTTCTTAGTTATATCTCTATGTTTTGATGATAACACTTACGAAATTTTGTATTAAGAAATTATATACTCTAAATTTGTTCAAGTATTTTTGCTGCAGATATTAAATTTAATATTCTTCTAAAAGAAAAAATGGATCTGAAGGTGGAACTATGCAAGGCTCTGAAGCGTCAGAAACATCTCTTAGAAGACTCTAAGCGCGGCCTACAGAAGGATCTGAAGCAGAAGCTACAAAAGCATCTGAAGCATAGTCTGAAGACTTTGTATGAAGAGTTTCAAGCACAGTTTTTCAGAAGACTCTGATAGTACTGTACACTGCAAGTACTAAGGATATGATCCGTAAACTCTGCTCTGAGAAATCTCACGCTAAAGCACACTTGCTGCAACACTCTGATACAACAAATTCTGAAGACATCAAGACTCTGATCACTCAAGGCTCTGATGTGAATTGCTGGGAATTAGAAACTTGTTGAAGAAGATTATTTGAAGTTATATTCGTTGGTAATGCCAAACGACTCTTTCCTCTTTTATGCTAGACACAAGAACACAGGCAAAAAGGATTTCTCTGAACGTTCTACTTCTAAGAAAGGTCAAGTGATGTGAAGACAAAAAGGCTATAGCTCTTTGCAGACACGGTCTTCAAAGTGCATACGTCTTGGACTTTTGTGCCTATAAAAGCAAGACTTCAATATCTTTCTCAAGTTGACGATTTATTGAAAGAAATTAATTGAAAAGCTCTCATACAAATTATTCTCTTTGCTGAATTTATTTCATACGTTCTTAAACTTAAGTGTAATTCAAAGTTTCGATATAGCTTTCTTAGAAGCATTCAAACACTTGATTAGTTTTAAATTTGATTGTAAAAGTTCCGTAAGAAGACCAAGTTATGGTTAGTAGTTCTTGAGAAGACTAAGAACAGTTGTTCTTAGTGTTTGCTATTGTAATCAGTTTGATTAATAGTGGATTAAGTCCTTGTAGAGAAAGGCAAATCACTCTTGATAGGGTGGACTGGATTAGTTGAGTTCAACGAACCAGGATAAAAATCTTTGTGTTTTTATTGCCATATTTTTTCTATATACTTATTCAACCCCCCCTTCTGAGTATTTTCTCACCTTCAGTTAGTATTGCAAAAAGTGGAGGTACAAAACCCTGAGATAATCCATAATGTGTCACATTCGCAACATTAACTATTGTTCGTGTGAGTTCCATAGTTGCATTGGTAATCTCAGAAACTTTAGTGGTTTGAGTGCCCATCTTGACTTTGATAACCTGCAGTACTTCCATTATTTGTCCCACTCTTCCGTGCAAGTCTTCTATTTCATCATTGACCCGTTCCATTTCCACTTTTTGTTCAACAATTCTTTGACGAGCTCAGGCTCGGGTATTGTACTGGTGTTGAGAATTCAGTGTGAACAGTTGGAGATGAGACAACGAGATGAGCCACATAATAGAAAATGCATAAGCAATGCTTATGAATGCTAATGAAAATGCAAAAACAAAACATTCAAGGAACCTAAAATTATGTTTAGAAACATTATAACAATGGAGAATGAACACAGAACAGAATAGCATTTCCATAAATTAAAGACTGGGAGTTTTACAAAACGTTCATTACACATTCAAAAGCCAAATCAAAAATCTCAATACAAATCAAACAACAAAGTACAGAAACTAAAGGTTTAATCCTTCTAACGAGAGGATTCTTCATCTCTTTGGGCTTTCATTTTCCTTACAAATTCTCTTCTTCGTTCTGACGGAACAGTTTTCGAAGTTCTTCATTTTCTTGAACGACCATGAGGTATTTGTCCCTCCAAGCCTTCTTCTCCCTTTCAGCTTTAACCGAAATAGTCTTCAATTCCTCCATGGATATGGGATCCTTTGGAGTCACAGGAATTAGCTCAAAATGAGTGTAGAGAATCTTCAAAGCTATCTCTTTGGCCCATAGTAGGTAAGATTTTGAGACAGTGCAGTCAAAGTATCCCAAAGCAGTCTTCCCTTTCGTATGAATGTGACGCCAAGCATACACAATTTGAGCCTTGAGCTCTGGGATTTTTCCCTCTTCAAAGAAAAAGCTCTTCAAAAAGATCAGATCGGGCTCGTCCTTTATCGGGTATCCAAGCTGACGGCGAGCTAGGATAGGGTTGTAGTTAATATATCCTTTCGTGCTAAGAAGAGGTACGTTAGGGAAATCTCCCCAGCTATGGATCATGGCGACCCCTCCATACATGGGATCATACCACTTGATGTTCGAGCACTTGAGTGATAAAATCTTTTTTGTCCACGAGAGTCTGTTCTTCTTATCTCAGAGCAATATTGACCTCGGCAAGTGCGAAATATACCACTTGTAAAGGAGAGTTATGCAACAGATGATTTGGCCTTCCCTATAATAATTCTTCAAGTGGATATACTAGTACACGTCATCCAACAGAGTGGGAACAAGATTCTTGATAAGGAAGATGTTGATAGCATCCTTGTCAACAAAATCGTCAACATTCGAGAAAAGGAAGAGTCCATAAATTAATAACTCCAGGATGTCCTCAAAGGCTTCTGAATCCTTCATATCAGCATAATACTGAGCTTTCTCAAACAAGAACATTGCTGGCGATCCATAGAATCCTCCTTTGATAGTCATACGAGCTTGTACTTCTGTCAGCTCTAGATGCATAACCTCAACAATAACCTTTTCACTTGGAGTCCCTTCTCTTCTAGAAAATGGTTTAGGAGTGACACACAATCCCATCAATGCAGAGTATTCCTCCAATGTTGGCAGTAATTGGTAATCTGGAAATGTGAAGCAATGATAGATTGGATCGTAGAACTGCACGAGCGCTACTAACATCTCTTCATCCACTTGGAGTCTCAGCAATGGCAAAATACTCTCATATTTGTCTTGAATGCCAGAGGATATTCCACTAGGCCTCCCAGTTTCTTCAGATTCTCCAACTTTGGACTCTTGAATGTGTACCCTGGAGTTACTCTTTTTCCAGAATCCATTCTATAATGTCTGCAAAACAAATTTTAGTTCCTTGAATGGTTAGCAAAACATGAATGCAATGCGAATGAAATTGGTTTTAAGGAACTCAAGAGATAAATTGCAATGAGAATCACTTTTCGGAATAAAAAATCAAATCATTAATAATGGGAAAAGTTAAACTTTTAAGTACAAAACAAGAAACTCAAAATACAAAAGGAGACAACTAGGCATAATGGGTCTCAAAAGATCCTATCTAAGAAGGTCCTATCCTATGCATCCTCTTCTGCCTCTTCAACTCGGTGTTTTCTAACACAAGCTTGTCGATGATCCCTTTCCAAGCACCAGATATGGGAGGAATATCGGAATATTCGTGGGTACTGGGCACCGGCTGCATGCTAGAGAAAAATAAATTATCTTATGCCACATGTCTCTCTATAACACGCCTCTCGAGCAACTCGATCAAGTAATTTTTATTCTTTAGATGGCTCTTCAACTCAATTTGTTCAACATAGATGGCATGATGTTTTCCTTCCCATGTGTCTTATTCAAGCTTCATCCTTGTCAACGCTTCTTGATATTCCTCCATACACTCAATAGGAATGGTAAACGATGGTGCAACAATTGGCTGTGAAGGCTTCTCAAGGAGATATGGCATGTTGAGGTCATGAGCTCGAGATCGAACTTATTGAATGAAAGGCTCAAAAGATACACAGTTCCTTCTTCCTAAATCATTCTTAGTCATCTTATGAATTGTCCCCTAAGCATGTAAAACTCTACCCTTGGTTTCTGCACTGGTCTCCTCTTTAAGATAAAAGAAACCAGACAATAGGATGTTGTTAGGATTTTCCTTCGTAGGGAATCCATGTTTACACCTTGGAAGAATAGGATTGTAGCTAATTCCCCCTCAGATACCAAGAAGAGGTACGTTAGGAAACAAACCACAACTATCAAGGTTGATTCCTTTGTCATAGGCTGGATTATATCAATGCACATTGGTATGAGTAAGAGACATAAGTCTTTGAGACCATCGAAGCTTGTTTGGATTTTCCTTGAAGAGCTCAGTCCGAGGCAAGTGTAAAATAAACCACTTGTAAAGTAGAGGAGCGCAACATAGGATGGTCCCATACCCCTTAAGGGTCCTATGATGAATGGAATGATATGTATCACCAAGTAATGTAGGCACATGGTTCCCACTCAGAAAGATCCGAATGGCATTGGTATCCACAAACTCTTCAACATTAAAGAACATAACCAACCCATAGATAAGTATTATGACGATAGCTTCAAAGGCGTCCTAACTATTCATCTTAGCTAAGAAGAAAACTTTCTCTATCAATAACTTAGAGGGAAAACCCTTGATTCCTGCTTTGGTAGTAAGGTTAGCTTTGACTTCGGATATCTCTAAGTGAGTGGCATCAACAATTTCCTTTGGTGAAGGAATCTTCTCTAAACCGCTGAAAGACTCCTTATCCAATACTGGTAGACCAACCCAATACTAATACTCCTCTAAGGTTGGGACGAGCTGATAGTCGGAAAAAGTAAAGCAATGATAAAAGGGATTATAAAATTTCAAAAGAGTGTCGAGAACTCCCTCTTTCATCTTAGTCTTGACAATACTTAACAGTCTTTCATGGTGCTTTCTGAAATTATCAAGAGATGACACCAAGGCTCCTAACTTTCTCAACTCTACCAAATCAAGTTTCCTGAATTTGAACTTCTTTGTGTTTCTCTTCCCAAAATCCATGATACATATGATTTTTGCAAAGGGAAAGACAACTGCTTTCCTTGAAACCAAAAGAGGGTCGTGAATGCATGAACGAATTCGATGCACAAACACGCGTATAGACATATATCACATATTCACAACTATACATGCAAACAAACAAAGGGCCTAAGTTTGAATATCAAAAGCATGGAGCCATGGTCTAACCCACCCGAAAAGGTATGTACTATAGGTATATTTCTGCACAATGGGTTCTACAAAGTTCCCAGAGTCATCGATAAATCATTTGAATATTATCAGCTTACACGACTACTCATGAGGGCCGGAAATATTCTCAAGATAGACTCATCTGAGTGTAGTATCACATGACAACCATCACAAGTCTACACTAGGATAATCACTGCACTACGTCCTAAAAAGGAATAGAGGGGTGAAGGGTAAGTAAAGGTCCTTAGCTTCACGAACTACCAGGTAGGAAAAACTAATACCAATACGACTACTCGCATCAAACATCAGTAATCCCAAAGGGGCCTCCACTAAGTGTGATTATCATATGCTAGACATGTTAGGACTACTCCCAACAACTAACTATTGATTATACCACAATCATATCATAGGTGTACTCTCAAGTCCGGGTTAGGACTAATCTCACCACACAAGGTATCAACTCTGCATACAGAAGAACCCAAGTGCAACACACACACACACACACACACACACACACACACACACACACACACACAGATGTTTACAATATACAGGCATACAAGCAAGCAAACATATAAACTAACACAAATACAAACAAGGTGGGCTTAACCCTCTTAGAGGAGTTGATCCCCAATGAAGTCTCCATTTTCTGTTTCCGTGAGAACCGGATATCAAGCTATTAATTAACTTGAATCACAAAACATGAAATTCACCAGCGAGCTTTGATTTATCCAAAGGAAAAGGTAAAGATTGAAGAAAAATCTAGGTGCGTTATGTAACAACACAGCTAGAGATCTAAGGTTCGGGGGTTCGCTATACCTAGAGAAGGCGTTAGCATAAATATCTGTAGTACTCTACAGGAACCTCTTGTTAATATTTGTGTTATGCTAATCTTTGCTTGCTAAAGAAAATTAAAAAAAAAACACTGTAATGACAGTAAGCCTTTGTGAGACCTAGCATCACTTCACATACCAAATCTTTACCTCTCATTAAAAGTACCACGTGAGAAAAACTTTTATTTCATTTTTTATAAAACCCATGCACATGAACAAGGGTAGGATCACCACTTTCTTCTTAATTCTAACAACAACACCCTAGACAAATGATACAAGTGACAACTATACAACATGTGATGCATGCACACGGACATCATCACATGACTTATAACAAGATGAATCCAAGAAGTCAAAGTATCCATACCACATTAATGCCAAGTTATGAAACATAAATAAGCCGTAATAGAATCAGGCTAACAGCAACAACAACAACCAAATTTATGAGTTACCATTAACTCAAAAACAATTACAGCAACCATTACTACAACTTAATAAAGCTATGATTTCCAAACAGCCTACCAACACACAACATATATTAATCATTGAAATAGAAATCAAAACATGCATGATTTGAAGAAGCAACGCGCACCAAAAAAACATGAACATCCTTGCTAATGCAACAATATCAGCACTGAGAGCGAAAAGCGGTCTCATGACATACACAAGTTAACATATTAGCACACGTGATAAGCTGCAGATGATTTGTCAATAACCACATGAAACATACACACATGTTAGCATTGTTGGTGCAAAGGTGAATAAATGATGAACAAAGGAAATATTCTATTAAGAATGACGGCTACAAAACATGATTAAAAGTTATAATGATTGTCACCCTATTTATAAACTAAAACTAGGGTTACTAGAAAAAGATAGAATACTAAAATACCCTCTAACAAACTTAGGGGCTAAGAAAAATAGTACAACTAAATAAATATGAATTACTATTAATATTCTAATACCATCCCTTAATTCATATTCCATCAAAACTTGTAACACCAATTCCATCCCTTAGTCTGAGAAATTGACCAGTCTTGATAGCTTTCGTCAGAACATCTGCCAACTGCTTCTGAGTGCTGCAGTGTACAACTTCTAACACTCCACTCTGAACTTGATGTCTTAGAAAATGATATTTGGTCTCAATATGCTTGCTTCTCCCATGCAACACTGGGTTTCTGGCAAGATAGATTGCAGACTTGTTGTCAATCATCAACTTCAGAGGTTTGTCTACTTTAATCTTCAGATCCTGCAACAGATTCAGAATCCACACAGCTTGGCATGCAGTAACAGCACCTGCAATATATTCAGCTTCACAGGTTGACAACGCCACAACAGGTTGCTTCTTGGAACACCAAGAAATGGAACCTCCCAGAAATTTGAACAAGTACCCAGATGTACTTCTTCTGTCAACTCTGTCTCCACACCAATCAGAGTCTGAATAACTCAGAAGTTCTGACTCATTATTTCCTCCAGAGGGAAATAACACTCCATACTTCAGAGTTCCTTTGATATACCTCAGAATCCTGACAGCAGCTTGGTAATGTGACCACTTAGGTTTACTCATGAACCTACTAACCATCCCAACTGAGTAGCAAATATCAGGTCTGGTATTGCACAGATACCTCAGAGAACCAACCAACTGTTTGAAGGTTGTAGCGCCCACATCCTTTCCTTCAGAGTCTGAATCCAGTTTCTGATTTGTATCAGAAGGTGTGACAGCCATCTTACAATTCTTCAGTTCAAATCTCTTCAGAAGTTCTAATTCATACTTGAGCTGATGCAAAATGATACCTTTCTCAGAATATCTGAACTCCATCCCTAGAAAGTATGTCATTTTGCCTAGATCAGTCATTTCAAATTCATTCATCAGAACTTTCTTGAACTTGGCTATCTCCTGTTCAGAACTTCCAGTCAGCAGTATATCATCAACATATAAACATACCAGAGTCATATTGCCTTCAGAAGTATGCTGAACATAGACACCGTACTCCATCTCACATTTCTGAAAGCCTTGCTTCTTGAAAAATGAATCAATCTTCTGATTCCAAGCTCTGGGCGCTTGTTTCAATCCATATAGAGCTTTGTATAATCTGTACACCATCCCTTCCTGATTCTTTTTCACAAATCCAGGAGGTTGTGACACGTAAACTTCTTCTTCTAATGGACCGTTCAGAAATGCAGATTTTACATCTAAATGCATCAGAGGCCAATTCCTGTTAACAGCTATTGCAATCACCATTCTGATTGTTTCATGTCTTGCTACAGGTGCAAACACTTCAGAGTAATCCAGTCCAGGTTTTTGTAGAAATCCTCTGGCTACCAACCTTGCTTTATGTTTGCCAATTGAGCCATCTGGCTTTAACTTCTGCTTGAAAACCCATCTGACGCTGATGGCTTTCTTGTCTTTTGGAAGTTCTGTCAGCTTCCAAGTCTTGTTTCTCTCTATAGAATCAAGTTCTTCTTTCATGGCCTTCAACCAGAGCTTCTGCTTAAGAGCCTCCTTTGTACTTATAGGTTCAGAGTCTACTAACATGGCACACTGAATAACTTCTCCTTCAGAGTCTACTTCAGTGTCTTGCAGCATGTCAAATTCTGCAAATCTTCTGGGAACGCTTCTGATTCTTTGTGGTCTCTGAACTTGTTCAGAGTCTTGAGCTTCAGAGTTTCTAGCTTCAGATGGTTGACTTCCTCTAGAGCTTTGACCATCTTCAAGATCTGGCATATTTTCAGAGTTTTGGCCATCTTCAGAGTCTGAATTTCCACCAGAATCTGGATTACCATCAGAGTCTGGATCATCAGAGTCACCTTCATCCTCTGAGTCTTCTCCAGAGTCAGAATCACTATCAGAGTCAGAATCAACGTCAGAGTTTACTTCAACTTCAGAAATTCTTAACTCTGACCTTTCTTCAGAAGTTCTAACATCAGAATCAGATTGAGACTTATCCTAATTCCAAACTTCCGATTCCTTCACAATCACATCTCTGCTGAATTCAATTTTATTGGTTTCTGGACAATAGAGCTTGTATGCACCTGTACTGTGGTACCCTATCAGAATCATCACTTTGCTTCTATCATCCAGCTTCTGTCTTCTGGCTTCTGGAACATGTTTATAGCAAACAGAACCAAACACCTTCAGATGACTAACACTTTGCTTGTCTCCAGTCCACTTCTGCATAGGAACTATTTCCTTCAACTTCTTCGTAGGACATCTGTTGAGTACATACGTTGCAGTGGCAACAGCTTCTCCCCAGAGCTTCTGAGGAAGCTTCTTCTCCTTTAGCATGCTTCTCACCATATCAAGCAAAGTACGGTTTCTTCTTTCAGCAAGACCATTGTGTTAAGGGGTATAAGGAGCATTAACCTCATGCTCAATTCCATTCTCCTCACAGAACTTCTGGAACTCTTTGGAGTTATACTCACCTCCACCATCAATTCTAAGAATCTTCAACTTCTGACCACTCTGATTCTCAACCTTCATTCTGAATTTCTTGAATTCATCAAACACCTCGTGTTTGAACTTAATAAGAGATACCCATGTCATTCTTGTGAATTCATCAACAAATAACACAAAGTATTTATTCCCTCCAATTGATGCTACTGGAAATGGACCACACACATCAGAATGTACAACTCCCAAGGCATGTTTTGCTCTTGGAGCAACTTCTGACGCAAATGGCAAACGTGGTTGTTTTCCTTCCATGCAAACTTTGCATGACTTTTCAGGCTTCTTAATTGCAGGAATTCCATGTACCAGCTTCTTTGAATTCATATGTTTTAAGCTTCTGAAATTCAAATGACCAAATCTTCTGTGCCACAGCTCACTCTCCTTCTCAGCACATGTTGCACTAAGACATACTGAGTCTGCAGTTCTGACATTCACCTTGAATGTTCTATTCCTTCCCTGTTCTGACTCTATAATCAACTTCTGATTGTAGTCATACAGCTTCAGAAGATTGTCCTTCATGGTAACTGAAAAACCTTTCTCAATTAATTGTCCCACACTCATCAGATTGCTTCTGATGCCAGGTACATACCACACGTTCTGAATCAATGCTGTTTTCCCATTGTTCAGAGTCACTCTGACATTTCCCATACCTTCTGCATTAAGATATTTGTCATCATCACATCTGATCTTTGTCCTCTTTTCAGAGTCAAAGTCAACCAGCCATTTCTTGTTTCCAGTAAGATGATTTGAACAGCCAGTGTCCATATACCACCAGTCTGTCAGATCATCAGATTCAGAGGCCATCAATAGCACAGATTCGTCATCAGAACTTCTGGCTATATTTGCTTCTTCTGATTTCTTCTCCTTGTTTGACCAACAATCTCTAGCAAAGTGACCAAACTTCTTACAACAGTAACATTGGATCTTCTTCTTGTCATACTTCTCTTTTCCCTTCTGAGAACTCTTTTGCCTATCAGAGATTGAGCTTTCTGACTTCTGACCACCATCAGATCTTCTCTTGGCTTCTGACTGCTTCTGATACCTCCTATCATAAGTTGCTTTCAGAGCCTGCTGCTTTACTTCCCTTTCAGAAGTTCTCTCAGTCAAACGCAACTCTTGCGCTTCTAAACTGCTCTGCAGCTCTTCAATTCTCATGGTACTCAGATCTTTGGAATGTTCTATTGCTACCACAATGTAATCAAATTGAGAGGTAAGGGATCTCAATACCTTCTCAATGATTGTTTCTTCAGAAAGAGTTTCTCCACACGCCTTCATCTCATTAGTGATCAGAATCACTCTGGAGATGTATTCAGAAACTTTCTCATTATTCTTCATGTTGAGATTCTCATATTGCTTTCTCAAGGACTGAAGCTTCACCTTCTTCACTGATGCGTCACCACCATAACATCTAACCAGTGTGTCCCACACAGCCTTTGCTGTCGTTGAATCTGCAATCTTCTCAAACACATTTACATCAACACATTGATGAATAAAGAATAATGCTTTCTGATCCTTCTTCCTTACTTCCTTCTGCGCGTTTTTCTGTTCACCCGTTGCATCTGCTGCTACTGGAACATAACCATCAGTGACAAGATCTAAAACATCTTGAGCACCAAACAGTACACGCATTTGGATCATCCAACGATTCCAGTTTTTACCGTCAAATACTGGAAGCTTGGTGTTCATGTTGCCGTTTCCGTTCATCTTCACCTTGCACAATACACTCAGATTTCTCACACAGTGTTTCCCAACCCACAGAATAAAATTCTGATCAGATTTCGTTCAAGATTCAACACGAATCTAAGAATCAAAATCAAACACACAAGACCTCACGTTCACTCGTGTTTCCTGTGTTTCCCGTGTTTCCCAATGAATCTGAACCGGAGCTCTAGATACCAATTGTTGGTGCAAAGGTGAATAAATGATGAACAAAGGAAATATTCTATTAAGAATGACGGCTACAAAACATGATTAAAAGTTATAATGATTGTCACCCTATTTATAAACTAAAACTAGGGTTACTAGAAAAAGATAGAATACTAAAATACCCTCTAACAAACTTAGGGGCTAAGAAAAATAGTACAACTAAATAAATATGAATTACTATTAATATTCTAATAAGCATGCGAACGAATAACTTTGCATGACGCATGAAAGGGTGGTAACTATTTACACCACCAATAAAATTTACATTGTGACAAACAGAGAAAGACAAAGATAAACCGTGAAACATATCAGTAGCAAGAGCTAGGTTTAACAAAAATACTATAGTGTTTTCATAACGATATGAGTCGTGAGCCATCACTAATCATAACACAAAAGATATGGTGATCCAACGATACAACACCGGTTTTCATATGAGAACAAGCAAAACAAGCATGATAGAGCGAGAACGATAGAATACCTTCACTTGTTGAGCGTAAATACCGCGGTTAAGTCAAAATCGTTGTAACCATTAAAAAAATCGTGTACTAGGCCATGCAGTTTATAATACTTGAATGTAGGCAGGAAGGGTGAAGATTTATCACACAATAATGTTATGGAGGGAATATTTTGCAGAAAGAAAGATGATGGAGGGAGTTTGCGTGAAGAAAACGATAAAGGGAATTTAAACATGAAGAAAATGATGGAGGAGAGGCAAAGGAGGTAGTTATGTAAGTGGATGAAGATTTCTTCGTTTTAATGAACAAGATGAAATGATAATGATATGATGAAGATGGTAGTAAGGAATGTGTCTTGAAACAAAATGGGGACCTTTGATAGAATATATATCAAAATCAAGATTTTATTTGTAGTGTATATAATGCAAGGGAGGTTGTATTGTTCTCCTTTTTCTGTCATAGAGAGGTTAAAAACCCTTTTTATTCATCTATCCCAAAAATAAGGAGAGTGGAAAAAATAAAAGAAAGTTGAATCCTCATCCACATGCATGTCTTACGTGGAAAAAAGACAAAAACTAACTCCTCTAAGAATGCCTATCGTATGAACTCTTTTGTGTTTCTTACACCTAGGAAAACCAAGTGATTCATCTATCAATCTCAAAAGCAAAACTCAGTTGTACTCTTTGTTCTTTCTTTGTGGTCCCTAAGCATGGTTCAATGTGAAATTATCTTACACCAAAGTGGTAAAGGGTGATATTTCTTGTATGTAGCAATAAGGCTTCTTTTAAGCATTCTATTTCAAAGTTTTATGACACACTTGGTGGTGGCTTTCAGCTTTCTTGAACAAAACACACTTGTTAAACAAGTTTGAATTAAAATTGGATTCTTCACATGATGCCAAAAATAAACTCTGGGCAGCCGACTTTGGGGAAGATTTTAGAGATAGTGTAGATGGCTATTCTTCACAAAAATGGTACCCTTGGATAGAGAACATATCAAGGAAAAAATTTCCAGTTGGAAGAAGTGCTAAAAATGCTTGGAAAATACTCATAATAGCCTCCCAACTCGTGTCTTCCAAATCTGTCTACTCTTGTCTGAATATTTTGACAACTTGATCCCAGCATAACTTCACGCTCGGGTCACCAATGCTTACAAACTTGATATCAATGGAAAGCTGAGATCATGAGGAACAATTTTTATGTTTAAAGGAAATTGAATTGAGACTTTGAAACACATGAAAAATGGCGTGGAAGTTTGGTAAAAATTAGTTACTCAAAGGACTTACCAGAATTTTTCTAAGTTACCAAAACTTGACCTTAAAAACTCTTCACTTTAGAGCTTTATAACTTGAGAGTGGTTAGTCCAAATGAGGAGTTCTTGGTATGCTTAGAAAGCTTGGAGAACAAGGAACAACTCTTATGTTTGAGGAGTTTTGAATTAAGGCTTGGATCATCAAGAAAAATCCACATGAAGTTGTCTTAAAAATGTTGAAAACCATATTGCCAACTTTTCCAACTTTGTAACCCTAACTTCAAGGAACCATAACTTGAGTTCTAGACATGCTTTTGAGAAGTTCTTGGTGTAAAAGGAAAGCTGAGAATATTATCTACAACTTGCATGTTGATGGGAAAGTCAAATTAGACTTGAAACCTTCTTGAATTTGGCTTTGAAAATCACTCCAAAATGTTGAATTTTATAACTTAAATTTTTTTCTAAGTATGGAATTGCAAATCAAGTTTTTTCTAACTTTGAATCATTATAACTCTAAATCCACTAATCTTTTTAACACGATTCCTTCTACAAACTTGTAGTTTAGGATGTTACCTTTGTAACGGTCATAAGTTTGTTCCAAAATTCCCAAGGATGGATGAGATATGATCTTTGAAAGATGGCTAGAAATCTTGATTTCCATACTTAGAAAAATTCATCATAAACCCTAATTTTCCGAATCTTCTGATTTAATTGTTCCACCTTGATTTTTATTGATCTAACCACACGAGACCAAGGAATATGACTTGAAATGTTCATGGTTGACCAAAAAACTCAAAGGTATATTTTATGGAGCCTCACTTAACTTTTCAATCAAATGAATTCAAAACCTCTCCCATTCACTTAGGAAGCCCTTGAAATGAATTGTATTGAACCAAAAGACATCTTAGAGACCTTTGAAGTATGTGAGGACTTGCTTGGTTTAGTCCTCCTTCAAATCTTGATAAATCAGAGCTTTCCCTTTCTTGTACAAAACCCTAATTCCACAAAAGAAACAAAACCAAAAAGCTTGATATCTGGTTAGTGATGCAAGGATGATTTACCTATGATGCTCATGCAAACGTTGATGAAATCTAAGAGGTAAATTTTGGGGTATGACAGCAGTCATGTGTAACGCCCATTTTAATTATTTTTGGTTTCTGTGATTATTTTATCCGTGGGTGTATTTTGAGAATTTTTGTGAAGGTCAAAAACTCATAATATTAATAAATTGTGATAAAATGTGATAATTGATAGTAATGTAAAAATTATTATTAATTATTATCATTATCATTGTTAATATTAATATAAATGAGAAAATGTTGTTAATTGGATTTTTGAATTAAAGGAATTAAGAGAATTATATTTATTTTGGATTAAAAAGAAGATTATTTGGGATGAGGGGTAACATTGCCATTTTGGAAAAATAGAATTGGAAAGAAGAAGAGAACACGGTTGAGCAAGAGGAGAGCTGCACGATCAAGAACAACAACCTAGCAAGCGGATTTCGTGTGGATTGAGGAGCTTGTTCATCATCAAAGTTTGATTTGAGGTAAAGGGGGAGAATAATCGGTTAAATTGGGTAAATGCATGATTAATCGGTAGAAAGGGGGAAATCCCTAACCCCCATAGATTTCTTGATGTTTGATGTTGATTGCATGCTGTTATTGATGTGAATGTTGTGTTGTTTGAGGATTAATTCGTTTGCATGTGCTGGGAATATTTGATTAAATGAGATTAGGGTTTTTGAGTAGTTTCAGAGTTATGCCGGAAGTCGGTAACTTGAGCAGATGATGCTTTTTAATGGATAGAATCGGGAATAGACCCGTAGCTCAGTGGTAGCATGTTGTTAGTTGCGAGTTTTGATTTAATCGGGCAGAATCGGGAGTGGATGATGATTCTGGTACGCAGAATTTTTTCTGAGTACGCAGGTATTCGCTGGGCGAATAAGAGGTGAGCCTTCGCCAGGCTTCGCCGGGCGAACTAGCCTGTGAGTGCTGGCAGAAGCTTCTGTCTGGCTTCGCCAGGCGAATGGCAGCGAGTGTTCGCTGCGGGACTTAGCGGGCGAATGTGCCAGCGAGCCCAGCAGCAGTTTTGTATTTTGCTGCTGCTTTCGTGTTGTTCCGCTGTGGACTTGGACCCTCGTTGGTCTTGTGCGATGAGAGGCTTGCTGTAGATGCTGATGCGAGCGTATGTTGGTGGGTTAGCCGGCGTTTATCGCAAGCGGCCTAATTGGTGGAGTACGTATTATGTATGAATCGATGTGGATGCGTACGTGAGTTGTGTGCACCGTGGGTGTGCTGTGTGTGAGATGTGAGGATCAGTATGATCGTGACGCCTTGAGCGTGTTTTATTGGTGCGTTGTGGTGAGTGGATCCGTGAGGATCAATACGCTTATTATGCGTTGTCATTGTGTGCTATTATGTGATGTATTGGGTCCGTAGGACCGACATGCCTTGTGTGCATTGTATGTGATAAGTTGTGTGGTGAATGGATCCGTGGCATCGACACACTGTGTGTGCTTGTTATGTATGTATTTTATGATATGAATGGATCTGTGGGATCGGTACGCCTTGTGCGTCGTGTATATATATATATATATATATATATATATATATATATATATATATATATATATATATATATATTATGTGAGGGGTGGATCAATAGGATCAGTGTGCACTTGGTGTGCTAGATGTTTGATGCGTGTGATTATGTGTTGTGCTCCCAGTGGGGAGGGTGATGGCCATGTGTCCATCGATGTTATTGTGTTGTGCTCCCGTAGTGGAGGGTGATGGCCATGTGTCCATCGATGTTATTGTGTTGTGCTCCCGTAGTGGAGGGTGATGGCCATGTGTTCATCGATGTTATTGTGTTGTGCTCCCGTAGTGGAGGGTGATGGCCATGTGTCCATCGATGTTATTGTGTTGTGCTCTCGTAGTGGAGGGTGATGGCCAGGTGTCCATCGAAGATGTGCTCCTGTTGTGGAGGGTGATGGCCAGGTGTCCATCGATATTGTTGTGGTGCTCCCATTGTGGAGGGTTGATGGCCAGTTGCCCGTCGGTGTGGTGTGCTCCCTGAGTGGAGGGTTGATGGCCAAGTGCCCATCGTTGATATGTGCTCCTGTGATGAGGGTTGACGGCCCAGTGTCCATCGTGATTGTGAGTCGGTACTGTAAGTTTAGAGTTGTGTGAGTGCATGGTTACGTGATAGTGTGATGTGGATGAAGGTGGGACCGTGAGTCCGGATGATACGTAAATGAAATAGTATTATTATTGATTTCTGCCTTTTATTTCATGCACTGTTATACCATTATTATTTAATCGTAATTCTCACCCCTTTGTTGTTGTTGTGGTCTGTGCTTCTTCGGAAGTACAGACAATCCAGGTGCTTAGCTAGTTGGATTGTGGTTTGCCGTAGGACTGCTCTGATACGTAACACTGGGGCGTTTTAGGAGTATTACTGTTGATGTTGATATGTGTGCCCTTGTGGCGTATCTGTTTTTGATATATGTATGGTGATGTTTGATGATGTTGTGTATTTTGGGGCAAATAGCTGTTTTTGTATATGATGATGATGATGGATATGGATGATGTATGTATATAGTATTGTGTTATGACAGACCATATCTTTTCCCGCTGCACTTTTATTGAAAAATTCAGTTAAATTTTTTGGAAAAATATTTGTGGAAATTTTGACGTATATTGTGGCATCCCGTATGGGAGAGAATCTCTTATATGTGTTTTATTTGTTTGTTTCATTTTATTTTGGGAACGGGGTGTTACAAGTTGGTTTCAGAGCAGGTCGGTCCATCCGGCCAGTGTAGTGTGTTGAGTCTGTCTATAGGATAGAGTTGTTTGTTTTCTGTTAACCTGGATTATTGTTGTTGAGCAGTATGGCTGGGAGAAATGACGCGTCGATGGCTGCGGCGATGCAGGCTATGGCACAAGTGGTGGCCAACCAGAATCTGGCTGCGGGAGCTCAGTTTAGAGACCTGACGCAGTTCCAGAGCAACAAGCCACCAAAGTTTGAAGGTGGAATTCTGGATCCGGTGGCTGCACAGAAATGGCTGAAGGCAATAGAGAATATCTTCAGAACCATGGGGTGCAGTGACGAGCAAAAGGTGAGGTTCGGTACTCACATGCTCGAGGGGGAGGCCGAAGCTTGGTGGGATAATTACCGTCAGAGGATGGAAGCTTCGGGGACTCCGATTACTTGGGAGGTGATTCGGTCTGGATTTCTGGAGAAGTATTTTCCAGAAGATGTCAGAAGTGCTAAAGAGGTGGAATTTTTGGAATTGAAAGAGGGCAGTATGTTGGTAGCCGAGTATACGACTAAGTTTGAGGAGCTGGCTCAGTATTGTCCTCATTACAATACTGAGGAAGCTATGACTTCGAAGTGTCTGAAACTTGAGAATGGGCTGAGGCCAGAGATCAAGATGGGAATTGCATGTCAGAAAATCAGGAGCTACCCTGAGTTAGTGAGTAGGAGCCGTATCTATGATAACGATAACCGTGCAAGGATCGCACACTACAAGGCGGCGAGTGATCGTAAGTTTAAACAAAGGTTCGATGGTACTCCTTACAGTGTTCCGACTGGTAAGGGGAAGTTCAAGGGTGCTGTTGATAGGAAGTCCAGAGAGGGTAGGGCGTTGACTGGTATGAAGTGTTTCTGGTGCGGTGGCATGGGTCATCGTGCCAATGATTGTCCTCCTGATGCGAAAAAATGCTTCAAGTGTGGGAAGCCGGGCCATGTGATGGCGGATTGTAGGACTAATATGCCTACTTGTTATAACTGTGGTGAGAAGGGCCACATTAGTACTCATTGTGAGAAGCCGAGGAGGGCTCAGGCGCCTCAGATGGCGGGTAAAGTATTTGCAGTTGTGGGAACTCAAGAGGAAGATGGAGAACGTTCAATCAAAGGTACTTGTTTTATCAATAACATTCCTTTGACTTCTATGATTGATACGGGTGCGACCCACTCATTTATCTCTGTTGATTGTATGAAGAGGTTAGGTTTCGTGCCGACTACTCTTGAGCGGCGGATGACTATTGAAACTCCCTCGATTGGTTCAGTGACTACTTCGCTTGTGTGTTTGAAGTGTCCACTGACTATCTTTGGCCGAGACTTCGGTGTGGATTTGATTTGTTTGCCACTTGGTGGTTTGGATGTTATACTAGGTATGAACTGGTTGGAGTTCAACCGAGTGTACATCGATTGTTTTCGGAAAGTGTTACTGTTTTTGACTCCTGAGGAGGAGTGTTGCGGTGGAAATAGGATATCAAACTATTAATTAGTTTGAATCACAATTCTTGATTCACAACCGCTCTTTGATTTATCCGAAGGAAAAGGTCAAAAGAGGAAAACCTAATTTTGCATCGTAAAGACAATGCGGGGAGAGATCTAGGTAAGGGGTTGGTTAAGCTTAGGGAAGGTACTAGCACCCTAAACTTCTGTAGTACTCTACAGGAACCTTTTGTTTATTGTATGCTTTTTTATTTATTATCTGCTTTAATATATATTGAGCTAAGGGATAAAGTGACCTAAAGACCTAAGGGTTAGTCCTAAGTTTACTCGGCAAGACGTCGCATCTTGTGCCTACGTATCCTGGGTAGGGAATGGAATCAGAGTAATCGTAGTTCCCCTCGAAAGGGAGGTTAGAAACGTCTTGACTGTGGTCAAGGTTTCAATGGGGAATAAACGTATCTTAAGGACACGCTTATGTGGAGTCTTTGAAACTCCTATTTCTACGTTGAATTTGTTAATTAAAAATTTAGGGTTGAAATTAGGGATTCCACGGCGGGAAACCCTAAAACAAAGTACGGCGACTCTTTGACCTAAAACTAGGGTAAAGGGTATTTTTGTCCACGGCGGGACGCCTAGGTTAATTAGGGTTTGAGACGGCTAAAACTAGGGTTATTGACTCGGCGGTCAAACAACTAGACCTAATTCCTTCGGAGGGAATTCTAACGGTAAAACATGCAAACATGACAAAATATTATACGGCAAAATTAAAGTGCGGAAAGTAAAGAAAGCGTCGCGACGATCACTCGCGTAAATTACAAATCCCAAAAAAAACAAAAACAAAATAAATCGCGACCATGGCCTCGCGTAAATTACATCCATGGAACAAAATAAATTAAAATAAATATGAATCATAATCTATGTATAATCTGAGGAGAGAAACAGAGAACGTTAGTGAAAAGTTAGACGAAAATATGGCAAACATATTTTATATTAAAAGAAACACGAAAATGCAATTTGGAATTTTTATTATTGTTTTGTTAATTTTTATATTTTTTTTTATTAAAATTTTAGTCTTAATTTTAAAAGGTTTTAATTTTTAAATAAACAAAACTTTAGTTTTAACTTTTTATCTTTAGAAAGTTTTAATTTTAATTTTAATTTTTAAAAGAGAAAGTCTTAAATTAAAAAAAAACTCTAATCATAAGTTTTTTTTTAAAAGAAGAAGTTTACATAAAAAAAAAGGTTCGTTAGTCTTACTTTAAGAGAATGTTAGTTTTAAAATTTTAAAGAAAGTTTTAGAAAAAAGTTTTAACCCTTTCTAACATGTTTTAATTCTTAATCTTTAAAACTTAAAAAAAATGTTAATTTTAATACTTAAAAAAAAGTTTTAATTTTAGGACTGGGTTAATTTTAAGTTAGTAAAAATGTTTTCACTTAACTATAAAAGTGTTTTAAACACTGTTTATTTATTAAAAAAAATTATTAGTGGTTAGTGTTTTAATTAAGAAAAAGTTTTAAGTTTTTTACTTACTGTAATTATAATCAAAAACTGGTTTTAGTTATAATTCACAAAAAGGGTTTTTAGTTAGAAAAAAAGAAAAGGTTTAAAAAATGAGAGTTTAATTATTTGGAAGAGGTTTTAATTGGGATAACATAAAAGCTTACATTTCAGTTGCCGGTTGGTGATGCTTTCGCTTGTTCTTCGCCGGCGGCAATGGTTCTCGACGAACTTCTTTGGATCTCTTTTCCTCTTTCTCAAATGGAGGTGATGATGATGAGCTTCGAAACTCTTCTGAACCTCCGGATCTTGACGACCGCCGTTTTTCTTTTTGTCTCCTTTTCTGATGACCTGTTCTTGATTTTCTGATGTGAATGAAGTTTCCTCCCATCACTTATGTTTATATAGGTAACAAATTAGGGTTAGCTCTAACCTAATTCCCACTTTAAAGCCCAACTTAAAGAATTAGTCAAAACTAAATTAAAACAAACTTAAAACAACTTAAAACTCTATTTATTTACTAAATATAATAAAATATTTTCTAATATTTTTAATTTTTTGATTTTTTGATGTTTTTTTATGAATAATATGGGAAAAAGTGAAAAATAATATTTTTAAAAAAATAATTTAAATAAAATACGAAAATAATAATTAAATAATTAAAAAAACTATTTTTGTTATTTTTTTTTATGAAAAATAGAAAAGTTAGAACAAAAATAAAAGAAAAACAAAAAGTGAAGAAGGTGGGATTTGAACTCTCGACCTCTCACACTCACAACTCCTTACACACGGTCTCTTGCCAATTGTGCCATTTTATTCATTCAAAATAAAGTGGCACTAGAAACTATGTAAAGGTAGGACAAATTTGGGGTGCAACAGATGCCCCTATTTAAATAGCTTCACCGGATGATTTGAGCAGCGGAGACTCGAGAAATCGCGGTGAAAGGGATTTAAATACAGATAACCGAAAATTTGGCCTCTAGATGCAGTGATATGTAATGATATGGACAAAATAACACGAACTATAATGCTGACAATGCCATGAATCTAATATGATGCGTATGATGGAATGATGAATGCAAGGATGCAGACGACACGATGTCATAGGGGACAGCGCAACGAAGAATTGCACTGGGGAAGTAGACATGCGGTGGTGACAAGGTAACATAGGATCCACACGGAGACAGGACCAGGTAAACGACAAACGCTAGAGTTTTCGGGACATTCCTTGAAGAGATCGAGCGGGATCTTCAGGACTCACCGGAAAACATATAGGGAGAGACAAACATCAGAACATTTCGGAAGAACGTCGAAAAGGAGACACGTCGTATCTGGAAGAACGTCAGATAGACATGACACAAAATAGTCGATGGGTGCCAAGTAAACTGGACTTTGTCCACAAGGTAAGACGCGGATAAAACACGACCTCGGGGAGAAAAAATGCAAATGGGGATAAAACACCCATGCTGCCAAGTAACTAAATTCGTCCACAAGGTAAGACGCGGATAAAACACGACCTCGGGAGAAAAAGCAAATGGGGATAAAACACCCATGATGCCAGGTAAATTGGACTTCGTCCACGAGGTAATACGCGGGTAAAACACGACCTCGGGGAGCAAAATGCAAATGGGGATAAAACACCCATGCTGCCAAGTAACTAAATTCGTCCACAAGGTAAGACGCGGGTAAAACACGACCTCGGGAGAAGAAGCAAATGGGGATAAAACACCCATGATGCCAAGTAAATAAATTTTGCCCACAAGGTAAGACGCGAGTAAAACACGACCTCAGGGAAAAAAAAAAAGTAAATGGGGGTAAAACACCATGATGTTAGGTAAACCCAGGAATATCTGGTAAACGGGGAATAAAACACCCGGGATAAAGGTACATGGGGGATAAAACACCCAAGGATAGAAGGTAAGTGGGGAGTAAAGCACCCAAGATAGACGTGTAAATGGGGAGTAAAGCACCTAGGATAGAAATGTAAATGGGGAGTAAAGCACCCAAGATAAAAATATAAATGGGGAGTAAAGCACCCAAGATAGAAATGTAAATGGGGAGTAAAGCACCCAAGCTAGAAATGTAAATGGGGAGTAAAGCACCCAAGATAGAGAGGTAAATGGGGAATAAAGCACCCAAGATGTGCACATGTATGGGAATTATGCTATGGCATATGATCAAATGCAAATGCAGACGTCGACGACAAGACTCGACTCTTTCTGTGAGATGACAAAACTGGAGGACTGATTCCTCAACACGGAGATCACTGTCATTCTGTTAAACTGTATCAAGTTGATAGTCACTGTAGGAATGATGAATAACTGCTTGGGGATTATGCAAGTAAACTGCCCCAGGTCAAATGAATTGATAATTGCTTCAGCTGTCTGATTCGTGGAATCGACTGTTTTGTTGTATCCTCGGAGGGCTTGCCCCAGTCTGAGTCTTGAACAATTCTCTGGATAAACCAAATCTGAGAAGATATTGCCTTGAACCAATCTTGAACTGATTCTTAGACAGGATGTAAGCGGAACTTGCCCCTGATAGGATCACTTGACCAAGTTTCTCATTGTTTGAAAATTCCTTAGAGGAAAGCCATTTTGCAAACAAAAATATTCATACAAACATGGTAATGCAAAGTTCATGCGACTTTTGAAATCAAAATTATTTTTGAAAGATGGAAAATACATGAGTCGTTAGTCAGAACACGGTGGTTCAAGACGCTCAAAGTTTAAAACAAAGGTGTACTGCCAAAATAAATGATTCACAAAGATCTTTAGGAGTCAGGTTACGCAACCTTGCTGTAGTATACTTTCAAAATAATCTTGCTTCAATTAGGTCTTTTGAGGGTTGTAATGTGGCCTGGTTCACGGTTTATGAAACAAAAGATAAAGGCTCAAAATTTATTTGTACCTACCCAATCTACGTGATGATCTCCAGTCCTACACTCAGTTAACTCCTATTATGCATTCAGGTTCCTATAGGTTAGGAATTGCACTGATGGTAGCAATGATGGTTCAGAAGTCAATGGACCTATGAAAAGCAGCCACTACTTCCTTATGATATTTGGTCATTTTGACATTGAGGATTTTCAGGGTAAAGATTTAAAACTCCTCTTTGTATTATCCCTAAATTTTGCCTGAACTGTTTCTTGTGAAGATTACAGTCAGCGGGATGCCCCAGTTTTGCCTAAGTCTCCTTTATAGGTTTTGACTTAGCAGACTTTTTTTTTTGAAAGAAAGTGACTGCCTAGCTTAATGATCACGATGAACCATCATCGGCTTTTGAATTGGAAAACATCTTCGACACTTACTTGCTGTGTACGAAGGAAAACTTGTGAATTCAACCTTTATATGAAAGGTGTATTGCATGAAAGCACAACCGAGTTAACTGAGAACTACCCATCCCCAGGCTAAGATTGCGGGTTTTTTTGTAAAGAAAGAAACTCCAACTTCTAGGCTCGAAGGGGGTGACAAGGGGATAACTTCCTTATTTCTCCAGTGTTTGGGAGTTGAAACAATGCCTCACATCGTCAACAAGGATTGATTGAAAGCATACTGACAGCAGTTATGGGTATAACGTTTTCGTCATCCTCCCTCCAATCTTTGCATACCAAAAATTCGGACAAAGGTAAATATTTGAAAGATAAAGCATAGAGATAAAAATAATAGATAAAATTAATTAAATCAAAAGTTGCAATGCTCAGTTCATCGATATAAAAGTACAAACATAGTTCGAAAGAAAACAGCTAATAAAATAAGGAAAATACAAACAACGAGAAACAAAGGTCTGTGATTAAAACAATACAAAGATAAACTGTCATGTCTAAAACAAATAAATAGCCCACTGAGGTCAGCCTGAAGCTTCACTTCTGATGCCCTGGCAAAGGATTCTTCTGGATGTTTGGAGGATTGTCTGGAAAATCAAGTATCCCTGCTCTCATCAGCTCACGCACTCTGGCTTTCAGTGCAAAACAATGCTCCAAGTCATGGCCTAAGGCATCCTCATGAAAAGCGCACTGGAAATCAGCCCTAAATCCAGCTGGAGGAGGATTAGGAGGAGGTGGTAAAGCCCTTGTAGTGATCAGCCCTTGTTGAACCAGGTAAGGATAAAGTTCTGTGTAAGTCATGGGAATAGGATCAAATTGATTCCTATTTTGATACTGGTCTTGTCTAATAACTGGACGTTGAGGATTCTGAGCTGGCTGCGGAGCAACAACAGGTTGAGATCCCTGGCGAGGCTTTCTTGATTCAGTCATGACAGCATTGGTCTGCTCGTCCTTCCTCTTATGGAAATTCCCATAGGATTTCTTTGCACCATTAGAAGATTCGGCAGCTTTGGATACCTTCCCATTTTTCAAACCTTCTTCTAACCTTTGGCCAATAGTCACCAGATCTGTAAAGCTTGAAGAGACGCTCCCAATCATCTTTTCCCAATAGAAAGGAGACAAAGTATCCATGAATATTCCTGTCAGTTCCTTCTCTGCTATAGGGGGTTCGACTTGAGAAGCTAACTCCCTCCAACGTTGAGCATACTCCTTGAACGACTCTTTTTCCTTCTGAGACATACTTTGAAGCTGACGACGATCGGGAGCCATATCCAAATTGTATTTGTATTGCTTCATAAAAGCGTTTACGAGATCTTGGAAGCAGTGGACACTGTTATGCTGTAAGTTCATATACCATTTAAGAGAAGCACCACTCAAACTATCCTGAAAGCAATGAATGAGCAACTTCTGATTGTTGGTGTAAGCTGCCATCTTTCGGAAGTACATGACTAGATGGGCTCTTGGACATGAATGACCTTAATACTTCACGAACTCAGGAGTCTTGAACTTGGCAGGCAAAACAAGACCAGAAACTAGGCACATATTATCGGCATCAACATTGAAGAAATCAGTACCCTCGACAGCTTGGAGTCTCTTGTTTATGATCTGAAACTGTTCCCGGGTGATCTCAGGCTCAACAAAATCTTCTTGAATATCGGCAACATTGTACTCATAGGGAGGATTCTCAACGGGAGCTTGGATAGTCTGATTAACCGTGTGGACCACAGGTTGGGCCTCGGTAAGGACAGGAGCTTGAAAAATCGGTCTGACAGCCTGACCAATCATAGCAGCAGATGCAACAGGTGGAGAGTAGTTAGGAGGTAAACCAAACTCAGGCCAACTAGAGGGCGGCACTGAAACAAGAGGTGGATCAACACTTGAAACTTCCTGAATGACAGTCCTCTGAGGTGGCTCTCCTCTAGCAATCAACACTTGAAGCATCTCGGTAAGCCTGGTCATGCCTGCTTTCAACTCATCAATCTCCATTCGGACCTCCGCATTATGTTCCTCTTGTTCTGACATTTGGCGTCTATAGTTAGCTCTAGTCTGATATCTGTGTCGAGGAATCAGCTTGACGACTCAAAGGTACACTGGAAGACGAGAGAACCGAGAATGAGAAACCGGGGGAAAAATGCAATGCAAAAATGTGATGCTAATGCCATGTAATGGTTCCAAGAATTTCAACGGTCGATTGCAAATATTCCCTTTTAGGACAGTTGGAAAGAAATTTTTTTTTTTTTTACTCTAAAATGTAGGACCTTTTTGAGTTTGCAAAAGACTGTTGAATTCCTTGAAACTGGAAATGATATGATGCTTTATGGATGCAAAGCAAAAATACACACACAAAGGTCCTAGGTTAGAGGACAGCGAATGGAGTTAAGGTCTACCCTTCCCAAAAGGTAAGTACTATAGGTTAATTGTACCTGCAGAACAAGGTTCTAAAGCGGTGCCCAAAGTCATCAATCCATCTTTCGGATATTATCAACTTTCCAACTAACTTGGAGGTCGATAATATCCTCAAGAGAACCTCATTTGAGTGTAGTATCGTGTAGCAACTATTGTAGGACTACTCCCACATAGTTCCCGCACTACGTCCTATATAAGACCAAGGTGGTGTTAAGGTACTACGGTCCCCAGTATCACAGACTCCAATTGAAAATAGTAAAAGTTTTCACGACTGCACTCGATCAACCGAACCATTTTCGAAAGGGTCTCAACTGAGCGGTGATTCTCGAGTTGACTTGGTCGGGACTCACTCCCGGCAAGCCTCGTCGAATATCTCACCTTCCTATAATAAGGTCACTCAAGTCCGGGTTAGGACTTATCTCACAATAACAGGTATCCCCACAAGGTACAATGATATATAAATATAATTAATAAAATATCATACAATAAACAAAATAGGGGTAACCCTTAAAAATTAGGAGGGTCCCCAGTGAAGTCGCCATTTTCTGTTGCGGTGGAAATAGGATATCAAACTATTAATTAGTTTGAATCACAATTCTTGATTCACAACCGCTCTTTGATTTATCCGAAGGAAAAGGTCAAAAGAGGAAAACCTAATTTTGCATCGTAAAGACAATGCGGGGAGAGATCTAGGTAAGGGGTTGGTTAAGCTTAGGGAAGGTACTAGCACCCTAAACTTCTGTAGTACTCTACAGGAACCTTTTGTTTATTGTATGCTTTTTTTATTTATTATCTGCTTTAATATATATTGAGCTAAGGGATAAAGTGACCTAAAGACCTAAGGGTTAGTCCTAAGTTTACTCGGCAAGACGTCGCATCTTGTGCCTACGTATCCTGGGTAGGGAATGGAATCAGAGTAATCGTAGTTCCCCTCGAAAGGGAGGTTAGAAACGTCTTGACTGTGGTCAAGGTTTCAATGGGGAATAAACGTATCTTAAGGACACGCTTATGTGGAGTCTTTGAAACTCCTATTTCTACGTTGAATTTGTTAATTAAAAATTTAGGGTTGAAATTAGGGATTCCACGGCGGGAAACCCTAAAACAAAGTACGGCGACTCTTTGACCTAAAACTAGGGTAAAGGGTATTTTTGTCCACGGCGGGACGCCTAGGTTAATTAGGGTTTGAGACGGCTAAAACTAGGGTTATTGACTCGGCGGTCAAACAACTAGACCTAATTCCTTCGGAGGGAATTCTAACGGTAAAACATGCAAACATGACAAAATATTATACGGCAAAATTAAAGTGCGGAAAGTAAAGAAAGCGTCGCGACGATCACTCGCGTAAATTACAAATCCCAAAAAAAACAAAAACAAAATAAATCGCGACCATGGCCTCGCGTAAATTACATCCATGGAACAAAATAAATTAAAATAAATATGAATCATAATAGAAACAGAGAACGTTAGTGAAAAGTTAGACGAAAATATGGCAAACATATTTTATATTAAAAGAAACACGAAAATGCATTTGGAATTTTTATTATTGTTTTGTTAATTTTTATATTTTTTTTTATTAAAATTTTAGTCTTAATTTTAAAAGGTTTTAATTTTTAAATAAACAAAACTTTAGTTTTAACTTTTTATCTTTAGAAAGTTTTAATTTTAATTTTAATTTTAAAAGAGAAAGTCTTAAATTAAAAAAAAACTCTAATCATAAGTTTTTTTTAAAGAAGAAGTTTACATAAAAAAAAAGGTTCGTTAGTCTTACTTTAAGAGAATGTTAGTTTTAAATTTTAAGAAAGTTTTAG
Organism: Lathyrus sativus; assembly: GCA_963859935.3. Lineage (NCBI taxonomy): Eukaryota > Viridiplantae > Streptophyta > Magnoliopsida > Fabales > Fabaceae > Lathyrus > Lathyrus sativus. The sequence goes on from OZ012735.1 coordinate 496,794,330, forward strand.
AAAAAGTTTTAACCCTTTCTAACATGTTTTAATTCTTATCTTTAAAACTTAAAAAAATGTTAATTTTAATACTTAAAAAAAAGTTTAATTTTAGGACTGGGTTAATTTTAAGTTAGTAAAAATGTTTTCACTTAACTATAAAAGTGTTTTAAACACTGTTTATTTATTAAAAAAAATTATTAGTGGTTAGTGTTTTAATTAAGAAAAGTTTTAAGTTTTTTACTTACTGTAATTATAATCAAAAACTGGTTTTAGTTATAATTCACAAAAAGGGTTTTTAGTTAGAAAAAAGAAAAGGTTTAAAAAATGAGAGTTTAATTATTTGGAAGAGGTTTTAATTGGGATAACATAAAAGCTTACATTTCAGTTGCCGGTTGGTGATGCTTTCGCTTGTTCTTCGCCGGCGGCAATGGTTCTCGACGAACTTCTTTGGATCTCTTTTCCTCTTTCTCAAATGGAGGTGATGATGATGAGCTTCGAAACTCTTCTGACCTCCGGATCTTGACGGACCGCCGTTTTTCTTTTGTCTCCTTTTCTGATGACCTGTTCTTGATTTTCTGATGTGAATGAAGTTTCCTCCCATCACTTATGTTTATATAGGTAACAAATTAGGGTTAGCTCTAACCTAATTCCACTTTAA
>OZ012735.1:496795469-497025469 GCA_963859935.3 Lathyrus sativus
AAACACGGGGAAAGGTATGGTCATCGCAACCAAAACCTGGGTTCGGGAGTCGGTTACGCAAGGGGAAGGTATTAGCACCCCTCACGTCCGTCGTACTCGACGGGATCCACGCTTGCTTGGGTTGTCTACTGGATGCAAAACAATCTATCTACGGCTGCTAAATCTAAACGGAAGGAATTGACTCGATAGAGCGTCGCACTCTATGCCTACGTATTCTCAAGAGAGAAAGCCAGAGTCAACGTAGTTCGGGACTACAGGGAAAATTGGCTCGCCAAGACCTCGCGTCTTGTGCCTACGTACTTCCATACTGCACGGAAGATCAGAGCTTTACGTAGTTCAGACTAACTACGGCTAAACAAACATTCTCACACAGCAGTGAGAAAAACAACTGGTTTCACAGGGTCGGGAACCTATGGGCAAAACTATGGCTTGGTCTCAAATGCACTTGGGCAAGAGAGAAAAAGGGTAACAATTAGCCGTCAGCGGGAAAGTCTCGATCGCACAGCAGCGAGAAAACAAAAGTCAGTCGTTAGTGTGCTCGCTAGGATATCGCATCCTATGCCTACATATCTTCGTCTGGTACGAAGAATCAGAGCAGCTGTAGTTCGGCTACTTCGGGACCACAGCTCAAATCTCGTTTTATTAACATCTGAAAAATGATTACAATGGGTGAACACTGAAAATAAATCTCCTAGGAAACGCTATCCTATTCTATCCTGAAAAATCGAATGAAAAAGAGCCCCCTAACAAATGGGTCTCTAAACTATCTCTAAAAAGAAAATAATTTCTATGAAAATATATCCTAAAAGAAAATGTACTTTAAAAAATATTAAGTCTACTATAATATTTTTTCCTTTTCTTTCTTCTTTTCTTTTCAACTATTTTTTTCCATATTTTTCGGTATTTTTTCACAATATTTTCTCTCCTTTTTCAATATATTTTTCTCTTTATTTTTCTCCATTCTTTCATATTTTTTCTCTATATTTTTTCATATTTTTCTATATTTTTCTCTATAATATTTCTTTTCTTTTCTTTTTTCAAATATACTTTTTTCTAAAATATTTTCTCAACATTTTCTTTATTCTTTCTTTTCAACTATTTCTTTTCCTTTCTTTTTATTGTTCTAAACAAAAGAATAAAAAAATACACAAGGGGGGGTTTTACAATTACAAAGGGGAGGTAAAAGAAAAAACAAAAATGGGAATGAAATTGGGCCCAGCCCAATCAGTAGGAAAATCAGAGGGGGGGGGGGGGCGCAGATGGCGAAATGGAGGTGTGTTGGCAAGAAAAATATTGGGCTCAAGCCCAGAGCTCGTCCAAAAACCAGAGGGGAGGTGTCTACCAAAAAGTTGTTGGGCCTGGGGCCCACGACCCAATCTCTTCCTCTCCTTCTCCTTTCACTCTCAGTTTCTGAAAACAGCCAAAAACCCTAGCCTCTTCTCCGCCGCTCATGGCGCCGCCGTTCCCTTCTCTTTCTCCCTGAACCCATTCTCTCTCATTCTATCTCAACCCTAACAGAAACTCTCATCTCAGAATTTCCACTCAACCTCCCTCAACCTCATCGTTTACATCCCAAACCAACAAAACCCTAAGTGTCTTGAAGAATTGCTGATGGAAACCTGAAGCGACCTCGTAATCTGAAGATCTCAACGATGTTGTTGAAGAACGACGCAACCTGGGGACTCATGTTGAATGTGAAGAATATTGATGATGTTCGTGGAGGGTTCATTCCGGAAATGATGAATGCTTGAAGATCTTGGCGATGCGCGCTTGGATTTCTGGGAAACAGATGACGATGATTACGATGAACAAAAGGTGGATGAAGGTTCAAAGAGCTGTTGATGTGAAGTTCTCGATCTGGAGAATGGTTCTTGATGGCGGATGCATGTGGTTGAAGATCTGGAGATTTGGAGCGTTCTTCGTTGATGAGCGTTCTTCCTGGAGATGTTCTTGAACGCTTGGAAGATTCATGTGAGGATGATGATCGCTTCTGGATGTGGTTGATCATGGATGATGAAGGTGGAAGATAGAGGTTTTCTCTGAAGATTATTCTTGTGTCGTTGATGAATTCTGAAGTTTGTTGATGATGGAGGACGAAGTCTGGAAAAATTACATGAATGTGGTTGAAGGTTCGTGATGAACACGATGAAGATGGGAGGTTTCTGGGAATTGTTCTGGGTTTGAGGGTTTTCCGGTGAGGTTCTCCGGTGACGTTGATGGTGGTGGTGAGAGGAGGAAGATGAAGATAGGAGGGGAAGATGAATCTATGACCGGAATCTGGGGGTTGTGGTGTTCTCCGGTGAGGGGCGCGGTGGCCGCCGGCCATGCAGGCCGGCCGGTGAGGGTTTCAGGCGGGAGGCTGTGGTGGAGACACGTGGGGAGGTAGTGGAGGCAGTTCATGCATGCGTGACGCGTGGCACCGGGGAAGCGTGGGTGTGGGACGCGTGGAGGGCTGGTGTGGCGGTGAGAGAGAGCGTCTGAGGGAGTGAGGTGGCGGCATGATGGTGAGAAACGTGGGCCAGCCTTTGAGCTACACGTGGCGATGCTGGTTTTATAATGCTGAGAAGATCTGGAACGTTCCAGAATACACTAGAAAACGCTGGAAAATGCTGGAGATTACTTGGAGAAAGCTGGACTGATCCTGGACTATGACAAAATGGGCTTCTGCACTGATGATATGGGCCCAAACGAAAATCAAACAAACCAAATGGATTAATGGATTAAAAATTGGATTAACAAAGCTAATGACAAATGAATTAAACCTAATCCTAATTAACTATTAAAAGAAAACTCTATTTAAAAATGAGAAATCTATATTATTCTATATCTAAAATAAAAAACAATTAATTTCTATTAACAAAAACTATTTAATATGCTAAAAGAAAAATTCACTAATATTCTACACTAATGATTTTAAAAGCTATTAGCTATTTAAAAACTATTTAAATTCTAAAAAATACTAATAATATCCTATATTATTCTAAAAAATCTATTAAATCCTAAAATGATTTAAAATCTATTTAAAAAACTATTAATATCCTATTAATATTCTAAAATGAAAAATGCTATTAAATTCTATTAATATTCTAAAACAAAAACTATTTATTTAATAAGAAAAATCTGTATTATTCTAAAAATCTATTAAATCCTAAAAATAGCCAATAAAATCCAGAAAAATCACAATAATTCCCAGAGGAACAAAATAAGCACCGAACGACACATAACACCGCGAGAGCGCACCAAAATAGCCGGTAAAAATAAACGGGCACCGAAATATCCCAAAAATACGATTCTGCCTATCTAAACTGATAAAAAACGCCTGAAACACGAGACGAGAGCTGTGATCCCGATAAAACCAAAACAAATGAAAATATGCATTGTATGCGATATGCAGATGCGAATGCGGTTATGCGTCGAAACATCGAACCAGATACGAGACCCGGTTGGTCAAATTTTGGGGTGCAACAGCTGCCCCTATTCAAGCGGCTTCGACCTGAATGGGTGAAGAGCGCTTAGCCTTCAAACATTCAAAGGTAGATGACGGTTGAATACAAATGGAACCCTGAAATTTGCCAACCGCGGGAATATACTGCAAAACTGCTTGAGGAATAGCTTCCAATGAACTGAAGTTTGGTTGTCACGGCAACAACTGGTCAATTTTCTGATAAAATTTCTTCTCCTTTTCAACACCTGTGTGACGCCACAAGTATTGAAATAATGCTTCGCAAAGCAAACACCTTGATTCCCATCTGGTCAACTCACAGTTCACTGCGAACTTGAGGACAATTCTCCTGGGGAATTCTGAATGGAACTGCCTGGCACCTATTTTGACGAAGGGGGCAGCTTCAGAAGTTCGATATGTCAATCTCTCCTTGTTGTTGTTGTTTTTTCCGATGCTGATGTAACAACCAAATATGAAGAATCACTCCGATGGGGAAGTCGAGAAGCTGAACCAAACAACTCTGCAGGTGAGCAAATTCGAAATCCAATAGGTAACCATCCTGGTCTATGTTTCGACATGCGTATGCTTGATAATGATGTGATGCCCTATATGACATGTAAATGCTATGCGTTCTGTTTGAAAATGCGAGGCCCAGACGGCCTGGATATGTTATATGTTCGTATAAATGCTATGACTATACATGCAAATGCTAATGCAAGCTCTAGCTGCCAGAGAACACCAAATCTGAAAACCGCTTGGCAAAATAAATGCCGAAGGTAACGCCAACTCTACTGGGGATGAACTGAAGTCACAGAATTGTCTCAGCAAAATAAATGCTAGAAACGAGAAATCAAATCCACTGAGGATAACCGTCCTGCCGGAGAAACGAAAAGGCAACCCTGCTTAGCGACTTCATTGGGGAAAGAAAGAACAACTCTGCTCGGGGATGCTCTCTTCAAACCATTGGCAATTGATTGCTCTGCGGGGACTGACCTAAACCGAGGTTGATTGCGCGCAGCATACTGCTGGAAATGCCCCTACTATCAAGGATGTCGATCTTAATTTGCTGAGGATACTCCTGATCCTACTCTGATACGGGGTAAAATACAATCTCGACTCTTCCGGGAATAATAAGCAACTTTCATCTGTCGAAGAGTAGCAATTCTGACTTAACAACACCCACAAGGAATTCAAACATTACTCGGAGTACTGGCATCCGTCGAGCTTCGTATCGGGGAACATGACAACATGCGAGTCATTGGGAATTACTGGGTCAGATACCTTTTAGGTTTTTTTTCCGTTTTTCTGGTTTAGGATAAACATGGACTATGTACACAGTGGAAAATATGGAAAATACTAGACGAGAACTAGCATTCCAAGGTAGACTACCAGGCGAGAACTGATAGGAAAATAGGTTAGGAAAATTGATTTTTGTATTTTGAACGTCAGACGGGGCTGACTGGATAACAGACTGAGAAAAAGACAACCAGGCGAGAACTGGCTGAAAGCTCACGTACACCAGATGAGAACTGGCATAACACATAGGTTAAAACACATGAGAACTGATTACGCGACGACATGTACCAGGCGAGAACTGATACAACACTTGAAGAAACGGCGACCAGACGAGAACTGGTTGCAATAAACTGCACCAGACGGGAACTGATGCTTACAATAAACTGCATCAGACGAGAACTGATACTTACGGAAGGTAGGCCAGACGAGAACTGGTTACCGATTTGCCAGGCGAGAACTGGACTTTGGGACGATTGGTTACTGACACGCAATATGTTTAAACTGTAGGATAATGATCCAACGACAGCAAGGCCTTTTCGGAATGCTAAGGTTTTGATAAGGGTACTGACATGATTCCCCGATACTCAACTCCAGCTGGGGATAAACAGGCTGGTTTGAACAACTTGCCCCAATGCACTCAGCTGGGGATAAAAAGACTGGCTTGCACAACTTGCCCCAGTACAATTCAACTTGCCCCAATCTAACTCTTGGGAATACCTGCTCTGAACAACTTGCTACGAGAAGACTTCGAGAATATTTGCCCCGGTATCTATATGATAACAGAATTCAATCTCCATTAGACACCTATTACCCTGAATGGCTTCAACACTCTCTGATGACTTGCCCCTGAATGAGCGTTCTAGCGACTTAACCCGATCTGATTATCCACTGGAAGTCTCTGCTTTCAAATCTCCATGCTCTGTATGATTGCCCCTGATTGGCTCCCGAGAAGACTCACCTCTGATCAACTGCTTCTCAAACATACTGCCCCTGATCAACTGAAGCTTCGGGATTTGTCCTCAGACTGACTGATTCTGAACTTACTGGAATATAATGCCACTGATTCACAGGTCTTCACAACATACACCATTCTGGTTCAGACTGCTGAATTACTCAGTCCTGCTCGACTATTCCTGGTTGGAATTTCTTCTATGCCAACTACTATCCTGCAATTAAAATCGTCTGCTTACGAACGGTAATCTTAATGCAATGGTTATGCAGATTTTGAAAAAATTTGAGCTGTCACTCATTTACATGCAATGATGATTGTGAGTGACGAGTGAACCGAAGTTCAAACGTAGTGCTTACGTGGTCAGTGAAAAATACAACAAGGATGTGACTAGCAAGTCAAGAAGGAGTCAGGTTACTCAACCTTATCGTAATGCGCTTCAAACTAACCCCACCTCAATTAGGTCTTTTAAGGGTTGTATCGTGGTCGGGTTCACGGTTCGTGAAACAAAGGATATTTGGCTCAAATTTTGATTTGTACCCACCCCTTTCTACGTGATGATCTCCGATCCTAAGGTTCAGTTAACCTGGCACAAGCACTCGCCTCTTCGAGAAGTATGCTGAATGGTAAGACCTACAGTTAAGGAATTCACAAGCTTTTCTGGAGTGACAGTTACTCCTTCTTTGCTTTCGGTGTCTGTGTACACGACTTTGTGATTTGCTGGGGAAAATTTTCTTTTTAATCCCTCTTTTTCATTCTTTTGATTCCCTAATTTTTGCCTGGACTGACTCCTTTTGAGTTCTTTTCGATTTTTTCGATTTCTTTTGAAGTCCAGCGGGATGCCCTAATTTTTGCCTAAGTATTAGCTTTCTCAGCTTTTCTTTCTTTTTACTTAGCGGGCTTTCTTTCTTTCTTTTGGAACAAAGTCGTATGACACTGGTTGTCTTGATTGCTCCGAAAGGATTGTAACTGTCTCACTCCTGATTGGTGAGGTTTGACCTCTTGAAAGGTGTAAACTGATTGGTCCCTGAAAGACAACACTCCTCTGTAAGACTTGAATGCTCGGTCAAGCTAACTGACAACTACCCTGCCCCGGGTTAAGATGTAAGGGTTTAATAGTCCGAAAAAACTTCTACTTCCCGGCTCGAAGTGGTTAACAAGGGACTAACTCCTTATATCTCCAGTGTTTGGGGAATTTGAAACAATGCCTTGTACGTCATCGGTAAGGTCTTATCCGAAAGCATACGATCATCGGTTATGAGTTTATTTCGTCATCCTCCCTCCAATCTTTGCTAGTCACAGGGATAAAGTGGAGTGAATAATAAAAAAATGCAAGTGTCAGTGCAATGCAATAAATGAGCGACAGCGACATGACTAATTCAGAAAAATGCATAGTCACTTTATTATTATCACCATTCGAAACATACAATGTTTAAAAGCAGGTAGTAGCTAACAGAAAAAGAAACTACAAATGCAAATGATGTAAAGGTCTGAGGACTGCCAATGCTGAGGCGCCTGCCTGTCTGAACCACTAGCTTTTGCTGGAGAATACTTTCCGAATCTACGAGCTCAAACAGCTGAGGGGTTGGGATGAACAAACAGAAATCCTTCTCGAAAGGAAATGCGATCCTGATCAATCAACTGCTGTACCTTCGCCTGAAATGCCTTGCAATCTTCCGTCGAATGCCCCGGTGAGCCACCATGATAACCATACTGAACGTGGGGATTGTACCCAGGAGGGTAAGGTTCTGGAACTGGCTTAAGAGCTTTCGGCTCCACCAAAGACTTCTGGATCAAAGATGGTAGCAACTGGCTATACGGCATCGGCACTGGGTGAGAAGGAGCTTTCCTTCGTTCCAAGTTGTTGCGAGGTCTGTTCTGATTCTGACGCTGATTCTGATAACCTCGGCCACGGGTTCACTGATTTGCAATGGAAGCGACATAAGGTTCCTGATAGGGTGCCCCAGGTACGGCTGTCTGTTCAGTATAACAAGCCACGGGAGGTACTGATCTCTGATAAGATGATGAACCAACAAAATTCACTGATTCGCTTCGAGGATATTCGACCCTTGGCATGACTGAGTTGATCACAACTTCTTCTTCACTCTGATAGTCACAAGGGTATTCAGTTTCACCAGCTTGATCATATGAAGTAATCTGAATTTTCCCCATTCTTATGGAGTACTCGAGGCGTTCTCCTAATGCTACCACGTCAGAGAAACTTGCCGGAATCCCGAGCAATCTTTTGAAGTACGGATATTATAGGGAATCTACAAACATGCTTGCCAGCTCTTGATCTAACAGCGGTGGACGCACTCTAGCAGCAAATTCTCTCCATCTCTGAGCATACTTCCTGATAGGTTCATTGTCCTCTTGAGACAACTCTTGCAAATGCATGCGATAGGGAGCTATGTCTAAATTGTAATCGTACTGCTTCAGAAAAGCTCTGGCCAAATCCATCCATGATTGAATCTGATTCCTCTCTAACTGCATATACCACCTCAAAGATGCCCCAGTCAGACTATCTTGAAAGCAATGGATCATCAATTTGTCATTTCGCGCAAACGCAGTCATTCTTCGACAGAACATCATCAAATGCAGCTTCGGACAGCTATCTCCCGTGTACTTCTCAAATTTCGGCACTTTGAACTTGTAAGGCAACACCAGGTCAGGAACCAAACACATGCCTACAGCATCCAGGTTAACAGCATCTTTGGCTTTCAAAGCTTTCATTTGCTCTTCCAACACTCGGAGTCTTCTACCATCGTCAAGAGCTCTTGGATCTACCATCCCAGCCGTTGGAATATCTCTTCGGTAATTCATCACAGGGAAAGCAACACCTTGATTGTTAAAGGGAGGAGGACGCTCATTTCGGGCAACAAACTGCTCATGTCGATCTCGGTTCTCAACAGAAGGCTGTACCACTTGGTCTGCAGCAACGTTGTTCACTTGCGGGAAGTCTTCCATAGAATCATACAGAGGGTTGGACGCCATAGTGAACTCCGTCAGGGTGTTAGGAGACTGGAAATTGCCTTCAGACATAGCCACCAATAGTTTTCAGCTGACTTCAATGCTTGATTCTGCTCAAATCTATTCAATCCCTTAGGCAGGTCTTCTGACAATCAACAGCTGCTCAATCCAAATTCCGCGTAATCACCTTCAGGAAACAAAGGCTGGATCAGAACTCTGGCTAACTGGCGGATGATATGCAATATGATGCAACACTGATATGCACATGATATGCAAAATGCAGCAAACAATGGGATCACAGCCCCCCCACAAACTGAATACTACTGCACTGCTGACGGAGCACGGTCGCTCTGAAGAGAAGACCAAAATAACGGGTAGGTTGAAAGTCAAGTTTCCTGCACAAAAAACCCTTCCCCTCACAGGTATGGACCTATATCTGATAAGGTACGGCATCCTATGCGGTCGTCAGCGTCACAGACTTTCATGAGGAATGATACGATTCCCAGAAGGAGTGGCATCGTCATCTCATGAAGAGGCCTCACTTAGCTGACTTCCAATTGATCGGTTCCCAGAGTCGACAATCCTCACGTCTGGACTCCCCTCAGATCCTCAGGACCGGAAAGGAGCACCTCTGCAAGAATCTCGTCTGAGCGCAGATTTTCGTAGGGAACTGTGCCTGCTCAGCAGACAGGTTCGTCTACTACTTCTCCGCAACTATATCTAGGTGCATACTCATACTCAAGCCCAGGTCCGACTTATTTCAATCATAGAACACCCGTAACACCCCAACAGCAACAGATAATATCGATAAATAAGCCCCAAATAGACAAGCAAACAAGCGCTAGGATTGACTCTCTCTTAGGGGACGTTGGATCCCACTTGCATGGGGAACTATCGCAGTCCCCAGCAGAGTCGCCAGCTGTCGCTACTGCGAAAATCGGCGCCGGCTGACAGAAGAGTCGCCACCGTGCGTTATTTATCCCTCAGAGCGGGAAAGGAAACGCTCGAAGTAAACCTCGCAAAAAACGGGGAAAGGTATGGTCATCGCAACCAAAACCTGGGTTCGGGAGTCGGTTACGCAAGGGGAAGGTATTAGCACCCCTCACGTCCGTCGTACTCGACGGGATCCACGCTTGCTTGGGTTGTCTACTGGATGCAAAACAATCTATCTACGGCTGCTAAATCTAAACGGAAGGGAATTGACTCGATAGAGCGTCGCACTCTATGCCTACGTATTCTCAAGAGAGAAAGTCAGAGTCAACGTAGTTCGGGACTACAGGGAAAATTGGCTCGCCAAGACCTCGCGTCTTGTGCCTACGTACTTCCATACTGCACAGAAGATCAGAGCTTTACGTAGTTCAGACTAACTACGGCTAAACAAACATTCTCACACAGCAGTGAGAAAAACAACTGGTTTCACAGGGTCGGGAACCTATGGGCAAAACTATGGCTTGGTCTCAAATGCACTTGGGCAAGAGAGAAAAAGGGTAACAATTAGTCGTCAGCGGGAAAGTCTCGATCGCACAGCAGCGAGAGAACAAAAGTCAGTCGTTAGTGTGCTCGCTAGGATATCGCATCCTATGCCTACATATCTTCGTCTGGTACGAAGAATCAGAGCAGCTGTAGTTCGGCTACTTCGGGACCACAACTCAAATCTCGTTTTATTAACATCTGAAAAATGATTACAATGGGTGAACACTGAAAATAAATCTCCTAGGAAACGCTATCCTATTCTATCCTGAAAAATCGAATGAAAAAGAGCCCCCTAACAAATGGGCCTCTAAACTATCTCTAAAAAGAAAATAATTTCTATGAAAATATATCCTAAAAGAAAATGTACTTTAAAAAATATTAAGTCTACTATAATATTTTTTCCTTTTCTTTCTTCTTTTCTTTTCAACTATTTTTTTCCATATTTTTCTGTATTTTTTCACAATATTTTCTCTCCTTTTTCAATATATTTTTCTCTTTATTTTTCTCCATTCTTTCATATTTTTTCTCTATATTTTTTCATATTTTTCTATATTTTTCTCTATAATATTTCTTTTCTTTTCTTTTTTCAAATATACTTTTTTCTAAAATATTTTCTCAACATTTTCTTTATTCTTTCTTTTCAACTATTTCTTTTCCTTTCTTTTTATTGTTCTAAACAAAAGAATAAAAAAATACACAAGGGGGGGTTTTACAATTACAAAGGGGAGGTAAAAGAAAAAACAAAAATGGGAATGAAATTGGGCCCAGCCCAATCAGTAGGAAAATCAGAGGGGGGGGGGGGGGCGTAGATGGCGAAATGGAGGTGTGTTGGCAAGAAAAATATTGGGCTCAAGCCCAGAGCTCGTCCAAAAACCAGAGGGGAGGTGTCTACCAAAAAGTTGTTGGGCCTGGGGCCCACGACCCAATCTCTTCCTCTCCTTCTCCTTTCACTCTTAGTTTCTGAAAACAGCCAAAAACCCTAGCCTCTTCTCCGCCGCTCATGGCGCCGCCGTTCCCTTCTCTTTCTCCCTGAACCCATTCTCTCTCATTCTATCTCAACCCTAACAGAAACTCTCATCTCAGAATTTCCACTCAACCTCCCTCAACCTCATCGTTTACATCCCAAACCAACAAAACCCTAAGTGTCTTGAAGAATTGCTGATGGAAACCTGAAGCGACCTCGTAATCTGAAGATCTCAACGATGTTGTTGAAGAACGACGCAACCTGGGGACTCATGTTGAATGTGAAGAATATTGATGATGTTCGTGGAGGGTTCATTCCGGAAATGATGAATGCTTGAAGATCTTGGCGATGCGCGCTTGGATTTCTGGGAAACAGATGACGATGATTACGATGAACAAAAGGTGGATGAAGGTTCAAAGAGCTGTTGATGTGAAGTTCTCGATCTGGAGAATGGTTCTTGATGGCGGATGCATGTGGTTGAAGATCTGGAGATCTGGAGCGTTCTTCGTTGATGAGCGTTCTTCCTGGAGATGTTCTTGAACGCTTGGAAGATTCATGTGAGGATGATGATCGCTTCTGGATGTGGTTGATCATGGATGATGAAGGTGGAAGATGGAGGTTTTCTCTGAAGATTATTCTTGTGTCGTTGATGAATTCTGAAGTTTGTTGATGATGGAGGACGAAGTCTGGAAAAATTACATGAATGTGGTTGAAGGTTCGTGATGAACACGATGAAGATGGGAGGTTTCTGGGAATTGTTCTGGGTTTGAGGGTTTTCCGGTGAGGTTCTCCGGTGACGTTGATGGTGGTGGTGAGAGGAGGAAGATGAAGATAGGAGGGGAAGATGAATCTATGACCGGAATCTGGGGGTTGTGGTGTTCTCCGGTGAGGGGCGCGGTGGCCGCCGGCCATGCAGGCCGGCCGGTGAGGGTTTCAGGCGGGAGGCTGTGGTGGAGACACGTGGGGAGGTAGTGGAGGCAGTTCATACATGCGTGACGCGTGGCACCGGGGAAGCGTGGGTGTGGGACGCGTGGAGGGCTGGTGTGGCGGTGAGAGAGAGCGTCTGAGGGAGTGAGGTGGCGGCATGATGGTGAGAAACGTGGGCCAGCCTTTGAGCTACACGTGGCGATGCTGGTTTTATAATGCTGAGAAGATCTGGAACGTTCCAGAATACACTAGAAAACGCTGGAAAATGCTGGAGATTACTTGGAGAAAGCTGGACTGATCCTGGACTATGACGAAATGGGCTTCTGCACTGATGATATGGGCCCAAACGAAAATCAAACAAACCAAATGGATTAATGGATTAAAAATTGGATTAACAAAGCTAATGACAAATGAATTAAACCTAATCCTAATTAACTATTAAAAGAAAACTCTATTTAAAAATGAGAAATCTATATTATTCTATATCTAAAATAAAAAACAATTAATTTCTATTAACAAAAACTATTTAATATGCTAAAAGAAAAATTCACTAATATTCTACACTAATGATTTTAAAAGCTATTAGCTATTTAAAAACTATTTAAATTCTAAAAAATACTAATAATATCCTATATTATTCTAAAAAATCTATTAAATCCTAAAATGATTTAAAATCTATTTAAAAAACTATTAATATCCTATTAATATTCTAAAATGAAAAATGCTATTAAATTCTATTAATATTCTAAAACAAAAACTATTTATTTAATAAGAAAAATCTGTATTATTCTAAAAATCTATTAAATCCTAAAAATAGCCAATAAAATCCAGAAAAATCACAATAATTCCCAGAGGAACAAAATAAGCACCGAACGACACATAACACCGCGAGAGCGCACCAAAATAGCCGGTAAAAATAAACGGGCACCGAAATATCCCAAAAATACGATTCTGCCTATCTAAACTGATAAAAAACGCCTGAAACACGAGACGAGAGCTGTGATCCCGATAAAACCAAAACAAATGAAAATATGCATTGTATGCGATATGCAGATGCGAATGCGGTTATGCGTCGAAACATCGAACCAGATACGAGACCCGGTTGGTCAAATTTTGGGGTGCAACAGCTGCCCTTATTCAAGCGGCTTCGACCTGAATGGGTGAAGAGCGCTTAGCCTTCAAACATTCAAAGGTAGATGACGGTTGAATACAAATGGAACCCTGAAATTTGCCAACCGCGGGAATATACTGCAAAACTGCTTGAGGAATAGCTTCCAATGAACTGAAGTTTGGTTGTCACGGCAACAACTGGTCAATTTTCTGATAAAATTTCTTCTCCTTTTCAACACCTGTGTGACGCCACAAGTATTGAAATAATGCTTCGCAAAGAAAACACCTTGATTCCCATCTCTCTCATGGGATCAAATCTGGTCAACTCACAGTTCACTGCGAACTTGAGGACAATTCTCCTGGGGAATTCTGAATGGAACTGCCTGGCACCTATTTTGACGAAGGGGGCAGCTTCAGAAGTTCGATATGTCAATCTCTCCTTGTTGTTGTTGTTTTTTCCGATGCTGATGTAACAACCAAATATGAAGAATCACTCCGCTGGGGAAGTCGAGAAGCTGAACCAAACAACTCTGCAGGTGAGCAAATTCGAAATCCAATAGGTAACCATCCTGGTCTATGTTTCGACATGCGTATGCTTGATAATGATGCGATGCCCTATATGACATGTAAATGCTATGCGTTCTGTTTGAAAATGCGAGGCCCAGACGGCCTGGATATGTTATATGTTCGTATAAATGCTATGACTATACATGCAAATGCTAATGCAAGCTCTAGCTGCCAGAGAACACCAAATCTGAAAACCGCTTGGCAAAATAAATGCCGAAGGTAAAGCCAACTCTACTGGGGATGAACTGAAGTCACAGAATTGTCTCAGCAAAATAAATGCTAGAAACGAGAAATCAAATCCACTGAGGATAACCGTCCTGCCGGAGAAACGAAAAGGCAACCCTGCTTAGCGACTTCATTGGGGAAAGAAAGAACAACTCTGCTCGGGGATGCTCTCTTCAAACCATTGGCAACTGATTGCTCTGCGGGGACTGACCTAAACTGAGGTTGATTGCGCGCAGCATACTGCTGGAAATGCCCCTACTATCAAGGATGTCGATCTTAATTTGCTGAGGATACTCCTGATCCTACTCTGATACGGGGTAAAATACAATCTCGACTCTTCCGGGAATAATAAGCAACTTTCATCTGTCGAAGAGTAGCAATTCTGACTTAACAACACCCACAAGGAATTCAAACATTACTCGGAGTACTGGCATCCGTCGAGCTTCGTATCGGGGAACATGACAACATGCGAGTCATTGGGAATTACTGGGTCAGATACCTTTTAGGTTTTTTTCCGTTTTTCTGGTTTAGGATAAACATGGACTATGTACACAGTGGAAAATATGGAAAATACTAGACGAGAACTAGCATTCCAAGGTAGACTACCAGGCGAGAACTGATAGGAAAATAGGTTAGGAAAATTGATTTTTGTATTTTGAACGTCAGACGGGGCTGACTGGATAATAGACTGAGAAAAAGACAACCAGGCGAGAACTGGCTGAAAGCTCACGTACACCAGATGAGAACTGGCATAACACATAGGTTAAAACACATGAGAACTGATTACGCGACGACATGTACCAGGCGAGAACTGATACAACACTTGAAGAAACGACGACCAGACGAGAACTGGTTGCAATAAACTGCACCAGACGGGAACTGATGCTTACAATAAACTGCATCAGACGAGAACTGATACTTACGGAAGGTAGGCCAGACGAGAACTGGTTACCAATTTGCCAGGCGAGAACTGGACTTTGGGACGATTGGTTACTGACACGCAATAGGTTTAAACTGTAGGATAATGATCCAACGACAACAAGGCCTTTTCGGAATGCTAAGGTTTTGATAAGGGTACTGACATGATTCCCCGATACTCAACTCCGGCTGGGGATAAATAGGCTGGTTTGAACAACTTGCCCCAATGCACTCAGCTGGGGATAAAAAGACTGGCTTGCACAACTTGCCCCAATGCACTCAGCTGGGGATAAAAAGACTGGCTTGCACAACTTGCCCCAGTACAATTCAACTTGCCCCAATCTAACTCTTGGGAATACCTGCTCTGAACAACTTGCTACGAGAAGACTTCGAGAATATTTGCCCCGGTATCTATATGATAACAGAATTCAATCTCCATTAGACACCTATTACCCTGAATGGCTTCAACACTCTCTGATGACTTGCCCCTGAATGAGCGTTCTAGCGACTTAACCCGATCTGATTATCCACTGGAAGTCTCTGCTTTCAAATCTCCACGCTCTGTATGATTGCCCCTGATTGGCTCCCGAGAAGACTCACCTCTGATCAACTGCTTCTCAAACATACTGCCCCTGATCAACTGAAGCTTCGGGATTTGTCCTCAGACTGACTGATTCTGAACTTACTGGAATATAATGCCCCTGATTCACAGGTCTTCACAACATACACCATTCTGGTTCAGACTGCTGAATTACTCAGTCCTGCTCGACTATTCCTGGTTGGAATTTCTTCTATGCCAACTACTATCCTGCAATTAAAATCGTCTGCTTACGAACGGTAATCTTAATGCAATGGTTATGCAGATTTTGAAAAAATTTGAGCTGTCACTCATTTACATGCAATGATGATTGTGAGTGACGAGTGAACCGAAGTTCAAACGTAGTGCTTACGTGGTCAGTGAAAAATACAACAAGGATGTGACTAGCAAGTCAAGAAGGATTCAGGTTACTCAACCTTATCGTAATGCGCTTCAAACTAACCCCACCTCAATTAGGTCTTTTAAGGGTTGTATCGTGGTCGGGTTCACGGTTCGTGAAACAAAGGATATTTGGCTCAAATTTTGATTTGTACCCACCCCTTTCTACGTGATGATCTCCGATCCTAAGGTTCAGTTAACCTGGCACAAGCACTCGCCTCTTCGAGAAGTATGCTGAATGGTAAGACCTACAGTTAAGGAATTCACAAGCTTTTCTGGAGTGACAGTTACTCCTTCTTTGCTTTCGGTGTCTGTGTACACGACTTTGTGATTTGCTGGGGAAAATTTTCTTTTTAATCCCTCTTTTTCATTCTTTTGATTCCCTAATTTTTGCCTGGACTGACTCCTTTTGAGTTCTTTTCGATTTTTTCGATTTCTTTTGAAGTCCAGCGGGATGCCCTAATTTTTGCCTAAGTATTAGCTTTCTCAGCTTTTCTTTCTTTTTACTTAGCGGGCTTTCTTTCTTTCTTTTGGAACAAAGTCGTATGACACTGGTTGTCTTGATTGCTCCGAAAGGATTGTAACTGTCTCACTCCTGATTGGTGAGGTTTGACCTCTTGAAAGGTGTAAACTGATTGGATTAACAAAGCTAATGACAAATGAATTAAACCTAATCCTAATTAACTATTAAAAGAAAACTCTATTTAAAAATGAGAAATCTATATTATTCTATATCTAAAATAAAAAACAATTAATTTCTATTAACAAAAACTATTTAATATGCTAAAAGAAAAATTCACTAATATTCTACACTAATGATTTTAAAAGCTATTAACTATTTAAAAACTATTTAAATTCTAAAAAATACTAATAATATTCTATATTATTCTAAAAAATCTATTAAATCCTAAAATGATTTAAAATCTATTTAAAAAACTATTAATATCGTATTAATATTCTAAAATGAAAAATGCTATTAAATTCTATTAATATTCTAAAACAAAAACTATTTATTTAATAAGAAAAATCTGTATTATTCTAAAAATCTATTAAATCCTAAAAATAGCCAATAAAATCCAGAAAAATCACAATAATTCCCAGAGGAACAAAATAAGCACCGAACGACACATAACACCGCGAGAGCGCACCAAAATAGCCGGTAAAAATAAACGGGCACCGAAACATCCCAAAAATACGATTCTGCCTATCTAAACTGATAAAAAACGCCTGAAACACGAGACGAGAGCTGTGATCCCGATAAAACCAAAACAAATGAAAATATGCATTGTATGCGATATGCAGATGCGAATGCGGTTATGCGTCGAAACATCGAACCAGATACGAGACCCGGTTGGTCAAATTTTGGGGTGCAACAATATGCGCTTGGGCCCAGACTGTGGGGTACGAAAAGCAACGCGCTTGGCCCAATTAACTCAGAAAAAAACAATTAATAAATCATTAAGAAAATGAAAAAACTACGGTGAAAATAGCAACAAGATTCAGTTTAAAAACCAATTGGGCCATGAAGAGGGGTGCGGGAAGCAATTGGATCCACTAAGCCCAGAATTCTTTTCAATGAAACGCGGCGTTTCATTATGCTTCAAACTCCCTCCAAAACGAAATTAAATCTTGCGCGTTGGATTGCTTCTCAGGTCAAGGGGTCAAGCCAGTATCTGACGGCTGGGGACTCGTCTTCTTCCTCCAACCTAGGGTTTGGCCATGGAAGCTCTAAAAACCAGAGTTCATGCACTCATCTTCCACCTGCTCGTGCTCTCTCATATCATCATCAAAATCAACAATCTAAAACACTAAATTGATCCATTTTTCACCCTGATCACGCCTATGGTATTAGAATGCATTGAACTGGTCTCCCTCACAAAACCCGATAGTGCACCTCAAGTTAATCTCAAACCTCAACTTCAACAATTCTTGGATTTCTTTGCATCAAAATGTTCACCATGTTGACCTAATCAAAACCAGCTATTAACCTTGCATTATCACTCACTATATCACAAGTTCTTGCTCCATAAAGAAATGGTATCCATAACTGAAACTTCATCAAATGATCCTAAACTCTTCAGAATTCATCACCTAGGTGTCTCTAGCCATTCTACACTAATGATTCAACCTAACCATGCCTAAATAATGATGTGAAAGAGATTTTGCAAACCTGGTTTCTTGGTATGGCAGATGATGAAATCCTTCACTTCAAGGCTTGAAACTCTTCAAGAATGATCCTTGGATGAAGATACTTCTTCTGTTTGCAAAAAATTGGAGGGAGAATGCTTGCACTTCAAGATTCGAATGTTAATGGCTTCTTGCAAATTCAATTGGAACACCTTCAATCCTCCATCAATGGAGCTTTAATTCAGTATGCACACACTCAGAGGGATCTATGGAAAGTGTTTGTGAAGAAAAAAGGGATGGAAATGAAGAAGAATGAAGAAATTGATCTTGACTTGCAATGGAAGAATTTGGATCTCACTCTCTCTTCTCTACACAAATTCACACCAACCTTGCATCTAAGCAAGTTACAATCATCTTATAGAGTGGTTTAGAATCATCTAGAACCATCTAGGATCATCCAATGAGAAATTGAACTTTTCATGTCATGGTATTTTGATTTCTCATTCTCCTTACATGCTATCTCATGCCATAGCCCTTGTAATCTTTGTAACTAACTTGAATTTATCCCCACATGAGATTTTGGATGAGTTACAATGCATAACTACATTGTGTATTGAGTTCTTTTGAGTTTTGGTTTGGTACCTTAATATGCAAGTAATCCAATTCCAAGGCAGCCCTATGATCCAAGCCTCAAATCAAAATTGTGGATGAACCATTGTTCTTAGAATGTCATTTGGAGTCAAAATGACCTATTACATGACATGGTTTGGACTTATAACTTGTGATTTCCATTTTTCAAATTCAACTTAATTAACTTATGCCTCATTTTTAGGCCATTTTCATCACTTTTTGATATGAGCCTTTTCAACATCTCATGACCTCCCTACTAGCCTTAAAACATCATTCTAAGCAAGTTTGATGTTGAAGATTTTTCCATTTGAAGCTTGGAAGTAGGAGATATGGCCTTATGCTTGAAATGACCTATAACCTCCAAATGACCAAAATGCCCTTGACTTGTCAAAGCCATAAGTTGAGTTCTACAAATCCTATCAAGGACTTATAGTACTCTATAGAAAGATACGAAGATTCTCTAAAACATTCATGTTGACCAGGAATTCATAGGAATCATCCTACTAGGGAAAAAGTTGGATGCAAGTTGGGTGACTTTCAAGGACCCAGATTCACATACCTCAGATGACCTGTAATTTGTCAAAACCATAACTTGAGCTATACAAATCCTATCAAGGACTTCTAGTACTCAAATTAAAGCTAAGAACAAGCTATACAACATTCATGTTGTGGGGAAGATGAGATGACAATCACATCTTGAGCTAAACTGCCTTGAAGATAGGGATCAAACTAGGGGATTTTACACTGTCCATCCTTAGAAACCCTAGCTTAAAACTTCTCAAACTCCTCAATCATGATGAGTTGGTCTAGGAATCATCCTTATAGCATATCAATGCATCAATCCATGATCTCATGGATCTTGGATTAGGTCTCAACCCTCTCCAAATCTTCAGTTGACCTAGGGTTGACCCAGTCAAACCCTAATTCAACCACTCCTGGCTGAGTCTTCTGAATCCTTGTACAATGACCTCTCTAGGCTTCATGATGGCTTTCAATACATCTCATTAGCTTTCTCAAAGCTTCAAGTTTATCCTCATAGTCTCAGAATCATATGAGGAGCTCCCACAACTCTCAAGTTATGAGACACACAACCTTGGTTTCAACCCATTCCTCTGAGGATCTCTTGAGTTCTCTGACAAGGATATCAATCCTTGAACCTTTGAATAACTTTCTTGGCTAGCTTCAAAGCCTCATATAACTCTTTCTAGGTAATCATACCTCTTGACCTATTGCCCACATATCAATGAGATGCAGATGATGAATACAATGAACCACAAACCTGGTAAATAAATGTTGGTCAAATTTTGGGGTGCAACAGTGGTGTCCCGTAGGACTGCTCTGATACATAACACCGGGGCGTTTTGGGAGTATTACTGTTGATGTTGATATGTGTGCCCCTGTGGCGTATCTGTTTTTGGTATATGTGTGGTGATGTTTGATGATGTTGTGTATTTTGGGGCAAATAGCCGTTATTGTATATGATGATGATGATGGATATGGATGATGTATGTATATAATATTTTGTGTTATGACATACCATATTTTTTCCCGCTGCACTTTTATTGAAAAATTCAATTAAATTATTTGGAAAAATATTTGTGGAAATTTTGACGTATATTGTGGCATCCCGTTTGGGAGAGAATATCTGATATGTGTTTTATTTGTTTGTTTCATTTTACTTTGGGAACGGGGTGTTACATCATGTGTTTCTCTTCAATGAGATTTAACTTGTTAAACCTGTATTGAATATATTCAGCCTCTTCGAGTTTGGTTTCCATCAGGATCCTCATCGGTGGGATTTCCACCTCAATGAGAACTGCTTCCATTCCATATACCAAGGTAAAAGAGGTTGCCCTTGTTGAAGTGTGGACATACCTCCTATATCCATGCAAAACGAAGGGTAGCATCACATGCCAATCTTTATAGGTAACTACAATCTCATGCAGGATCTTCTTGATGTTTTTATTTGCAGCTTCAATAGCTTCGTTCATCTTTGGGCGGTATGGAGAAGAATTGCGGTGCTCAATCTTAAAGCTTTCACATAACTCCTTCATGATTTTATTGTTTAAATTAGTTCCATTATTTGTGATGATCTTATTTGGAATGCCATATCGATAGATAATATCCTTCTTGAGAAATCGAGCAGCCACCTGTTTGGTCACGTTGGCATAGAAAGCAGTCTCTATCTATTTCGTAAAGTAGTCAATGGTGACTAGGATGAAACGATGACCATTAGAAGCTTTTGGTTCAATAGCGCCAATCATATCAATTCCCCACATTGAAAATGGCCAGGAAGAAGTCAAAACATTCAAAGGAGTGGGTGGCACGTGAACCTTATCAGAGTAGATATGACACTTGTGGCAAGTTTTGGCGTAACAAAAGTAGTTAGTTTCCATTGTCAACAAGTAATATCCATCCCTTAGGATCTTCTTAGCCATGGCGTACCCATTAGAATGTTTTCCAAAAGACCCTTCATGTATCTCCTTGATCAGCATGTCAGCTTCATTTCTATCAATACATCTAAGTAGCACCATCTTATGGTTTCTTTTGTACAAGACATTATTGCTTAGGAATAAATTGGACGCCAACTTCCTCAGAGTCTTTTTATTCATGGTTGAAGCATTCTTTGGATACTCCTATCGTTCAAAGAAGCACTTGATTTCATGAAGCCACAGCTTGCCATCGGCTTCTGCTTCAACTGCTTGATAGTTAGCTGGTTCAGTCTATCACCTTACAACAATCAAAGGAGCTTCATTATGAAACCTGACTTGGTACATGGCAGCTAACGTAGCTAAAGCAACGACCACTCGATTCTCTGTTCTTGAAATATGATGAAAAGTTACAGTATCGAAGTACTTTATCAATTCTTTGACATAAGCGTGATAAGGGACCAACTTTATGTCACAAGTTTCATAATATCCTCTGATTTGATAGATCACCAAACCGGAGTCTTCGTACACCTCAATATTCTTGATGCGAAGATCGATTGCGGCTTCAAGACCAAGGATATAGGCTTCACATTCTGCCATGTTTTTCGTACAACTGAAGCACAATCTTGCAGTGAAAAGGGTGAAATTACCATAAGGAGAGACCAAAATAGCTCTGATGCCATGCCCATTGAAATTTGAAGCACCATTAAATGCAGGTTTCCAAATTGCCCCAGGTTCAGGTCCTTCATCCGGATCTGGGATCTCATAGTCTTTAATGGCCATGATATCTTCGTTTGGGAAATAAAACTTTATGGATTGTTATTCCTTCAATGGATGATGCGCCAAATATTCTGCCAATACGTTCCCTTTTATTGCCTTTTGGGTGACGTACTGTATATCATACTCAAATAGCAACATCTGCTAATGGGCCGATCTCCTAGTCCGAGCAGGTTTCTCAAAGATGAACTTTATTGAATCCATTTTGGAAATCAATAAAGTGGTATGACATATCATGTACTGTCTCAAGGGACGGGCTTCCCATGCTAGAGCATAATAGGTCTTTTCTGAGAACGAATATCTTACTTCACAATCAGTAAACCTATTGCTCAAATAATAAATAGCATGCTCTTTTTGGTCAGATTCATCTTGTTTCCCCAATACACAACCCATCGAATCTTCTAACACAATCAAGTACATGATGAGAGGTTTCCCAGGCACGTGTGGGATCAAGATGGGAGGCTCCTGTAAATAGAATTTGATCTTCTCGAAAGCTTTTTGATAATCATCATCCGAATTAATAGCTTGATTCTTTCTTAGCAACTTAAACATAGGCTCACACATAACAACCATATGAGAGATATACCTAGAGATATAGTTTAATCTTCCTAGGAATCCTCTGACTTCTTTTTTTGTTCGTGGAGCAGGCATGTCTTGAATAGCCCTGACTTTATCGGGTTCTACTTCAATCCCAGGTTGACTGATAATAAAACTAAGCAGTTTCCAGATCAGACACCAAACATGCACTTAGCAGGGCTTAGGTGCAATCTGAACTTCCTCAAGCGTTCAAACAGTTTCTGCAGATGCTCTATATGGTCCTCTTCACTTTGTGATTTGGCGATCATGTCATCTACATATACTTCTATTTATTTGTGTATCATGTCGTGAAATAGGGTGACCATTGCTCGCTGGTAAGTTGCCCCAACGTTCATCAACCCAAAAGGAATTACCTTATAGCAATATGTTCCCCATATGTCGCAACTGCAAAAAACAACCGACAGAAACAAATACAAGAGTCGCCACCGAACGTTATTTATTGATCAGTGCATCTTAATGCACATTCTCTTATCTTTTTACTTAGGCATTTCCTTAGTTTGTTTTGTTTATTTTACTATTTTGTTATGTTTTTAGAATTAAGTCTTTATTTGCCTTTGATCTATTTTTGCAACTTATTTTCAGCTTTAGCGGTTATTTGATATTTGTCCACTGTTTGGGTCATAACTGAAGCTACGAGAATAAGACTTACGCGTTCTAATAGGCTTTGGAAAGATACGACAAAGAGATACAACTTTCATGTTTGAGGAAGAAGCTGATTCAGAGTGTAGCAGACTCAAATAATTTTTGAAGTCAGGACCCGAAATCTGCCGTTAGAAATATTTAGTTTTGGGCCAGATTTTTTATGTTTTTTGACCTAGTTGGGTTAGAACCGGATTTTATGATGCTTCCCTATACCTAGTAGCAGCCATGCTACTTCTCATTACCTTCTTTTCACGATTTTAATTTGTTTTTTTACGATTATAATGGAGAATTAATTCTCATCGCTTTGAGGTTATTCTAATACCAATTTAAATTTTATTCCTTTCAATCTTTTTCTAAGAAGTCATTTGCTTAATTTGATTGCAATTGGTTGCTTAATTCGATTGTTGTTCATAGGATATAATTGATTAAATTCGATTGTATGCATGTTCCTATATTTAATTGCATGTTATTGTTTGCTTAATTCGTTTACTTGTCATATTCTTAACTGTTTGCTTAATTCGGTAAATAGGAACATAATTCATTTGATTTTGATAAGTGATTGTCTAATTGATCTCATAACCGAATAGGATCGAAGCCGCTTATGGATTGGTGTTATAATAGCCGATGAAAAGTCAGAATCCGAATCAGTAGGATTAGTCGTTTTAGCTTATTTTTGTAATCACTTATTTGCACTATTTTTTGTTAATAGAAACTCAAACAGCCCATAAACTTTTACTTAGTTGGTTAATTTAATTCAAGAATCATTGTGATACGACTCGAATCATTGTCGCTTTACTACTTTTTCAAAAAATACTCGTTTTTGATCTGTGCACGATAGAAGATTAAATTGGCGCCGTTGCTGAGGATTCTTGTTGATTTTAGCCAATTTTAAAATTTTGTTAGAGTTTTTTATTTTTTGTTTTTATGTGTTAATTTTCAGGGTTGCAGTGCAGTGATAAGCGTTCCAGCCTATCTGGTAAGTTGAAAGTTACTGCTTTGATTTGCTCAGAATTTTTTCCATAATATCAGAAAAATTCGACGAACACTACACATTTAGAATAAAATTCTAAAAGATTTTGACCCTAAAAATTGCAAATTCCTTAGTTTTCTATTTTGTTTGATTTATTTTCTATTTTCATATTTTCAAAACAATACGAAATTTTTTGTAGAGAATCATCTGATTTGATTTGATTTTTAGTTATATTTTTATGATTTTTAGATTTTATTTTATTTGCTTTTCTATTTTACCATTTTTTCTTAATAGGGACATTGTTGGTATTTTTCAAATTGTTGCTGCATTAGTTTTGTGATTTCTAATTCTTTGTTATTTTTTTCCCTTTTGATAACATGGCTGAACAAAGAACATTAAGAAAGCTTTCTGCTCCCAATTTTCATTATAATAGTTTAAGTATTGAATATACTGATGTTGATGTTTCTTTCGAATTAAAATCTAATTTAACGCACTTTTTGTCATGGTTTAATAGACTTACAGGTGAGGATCCAAATAAACATATGAAGGAATTCCAAATTGTGTGCTTTACACCTTCTGAACCTTCACTAGAGGACCTTCTCAAGCAAATGGCTATAAATGATCTTCAGTTTCAGCAACTAACATATTCTAGTATTCAGACTTTGCAGACACAGATTGGACAACTTGTCACTATAGTGAATGCCATGCAGCAAGCTCAAGAATCAAACCAACTACCTGCTCAAGCAGTAGTGAATCCAAAAGAGTTACTGTCTGATTTAGTTGATGATACTTATCTTGAGTTATTATTTAACTTTCCGTCTTTATTAGGTTATGATGATACTTACTCTTGCAATTTATGTTCTGACACTAACGTTTGCTCTATTTGTACTGAGATTAATGCTACCTTGCAAGGTGATGCTTTTCATGATGTCGTTCATGCATCTAAAGCTCTTGATATCCCTGCTTCCCCGACCATACCATCCATTGAACAACCTTCTTCCTTAGAGATTAAACCACTTTATGATAATCTAAAATATGCTTATTTAGAGAGGGATGAAAAGCTTCCAATTATAATTTCTTCTAACCTTGATTTTGATCAAGAAAATAATCTTTTGTAAGTTTTGAAGAAACATAAGGAAATTACATGGACCCCGATGGAAGATGGAAGAAAATTAGTCAGGCAGCCCCTTAATCGTTTGATTCTTGATGTTGTGAAAGAAGAGATCACGTTCACGTGCTCATTCAACACTTTTACTTATTGAAGATTCTTCTTTGATCCTGGAATAAAAGTCGAAGGAACTAACAAATATTTCAAGGTTAATGGATGCTACCCAAAGTCACTTTATGATATTCCAACTTTAGAGGAGGAGCCTATAGAAGATCTCTCTTTAGGAAAGACTGCTTATGTGATCACCTATCCACCTTTACTACTCAGGTGTGTTCTTTCCTTTCTCTCACTCTTATTTAATAGTTATGTCCTTTCATTGAGGACAATTCATGTTTTAAGTGTGGGGGTGGGAATCATTGCTTTATTTTGTTTTCTTTATTTTGTTTTAAATTTTTTTGTTTGTTTTGGTTTTGTTCTTAAATGTTTAAAAAAATGTTTTACTTAGAAACACAATGCATCTTTTGAAATTTTTAGGCTATAGATTAATTTGTGGTTAGATTGTGGAGGCTTGGAAAATTTTCATAAGATTGGTACCGTTTTAACACCTTAAGTCTCCCAAATATGGAAACCGATTTAAAAACTTGTTATGACATAACCTTGAGTTCTCATCCTTTAATAACTCTTAAGTAGTTTATCTAGCAGTCAACACCATCTAGAAATCACACACTAAGTAATTAAGTTGATGCAAATAAGTGAATGATCCTGTGGTTGATAAGAAATCTAAATAGGAATTCGCCTTTTAAGTTAGTTGACCCTCACCCGGTCACTTAGGCTAACGGTTGTGAAACCTTCAAAAAAAAAAGAAAAAAAAGTGGTTAATTTTGAATTGTTGAAAAGATATGGATCATAGTCACTAAAAAGCTTATTTATCATGTGTGTGAATAGACAACGTGCTTAATGTGATTGCATTAGAATGAAAGAGAGCAAAAAGGAGGATGAGTAAGTTAGACTTAAGCATAATAACATGATTCACATTGGTTTATATAGGAGAAAGGTTTATGACTGCACAATTACAGATTTGTGTTCTTATAATATCCTTAGTATGCAAAATTAGTAGCTATCGATACAATCTGAACCGAAGAAGAGTTTGTAGCATAGAATGAGTATCCGAATGCTATTGTTTTTCATGAGTCTTAATACTATTTTGCTCAGAGTGCAAAAGTTCAATTGTGGGGGAATTTGATCAGTACATCTTAATGCACATTCTCTTATATTTTTACTTAGGAATTTCCTTAGTTTTTTTTGTTTATTTTGTTGTTTTATTATGTTTTTATAATTAAGTCTTTGTTTGCCTTTAATCTATTTTCGCAGCTTATTTTCAACTTTAGCGGTTATTTGATATATGTCCATTATTTGGATCATAATTGGAGCTATGAGAATCAGATTTACGCTATGGAAAGCTAAGACAGAGAACTACAACTTTCATGTTTAAGGAAAAAGCTGATTAGGAGTGTAGTAGGCTTAAATAATTTGTTGAAGTTAGGACCCGAAATCTACCGTTAGAAATATTTAGTTTTGGGCCGGATTTTTTATGTTTTTCGACCCAGTTGGGTTAGAACCGGATTTTATGATGCTTCCATATACCCAGTAGTTGTCTTGCTAATACTCATTACCTTCTTTTCAAAATTTTAATTTGCTTTTTATAATGGTAATGGAGAACTAATTCCCACAGGCAAATCCTATTGTGTACGGTTCCATCGCTTTGATGTTATTCTAATACCAATTTGAATTCGATTCTTTTCAATCATTTTCTACGAAGTCATTTGCTTAATTTGATTGCAATTTCTTGCTTAACTCGATTGCTGTTCATAGGCTAGAATTAATTGAATTCGATTGTATGCATGTTCCTAAATTTAATTGCGTGTTATCGTTTGCTTAATTTGTTAACTCGTTATATTCTTAAATGTTTGCTTAATTCGGTAAACAAGAACATAATTCATTTGATTTTGATAAGCACTTGTCTAATTGATCTCATAATCGAATAGGATCGAAGCCGCTTAGGGATTATTGTTATAATAGCCGATGAAAATTCGGAATCTGAATCAGTAGGATTAGCCATTTTAGCTAATTTTTATAATCACTTATTTTAATCACTCATTTGCATTATTTTTCTATTAATCGAAACTCAAACACCCCATAAACTTTTACTTAGTTGGTTAATTCAATTCAAGAATCCTTGTGATATGACTCAAATCATTGTCGCCTTACTACTTTTTTCAAAAAATACTCGGTTTTGATCCGTGTCCGACAGCGGATCATTTATCACAAAGGAGAGAAAGGAAACAATCGAAGAAAACCTAAAAGAAAGGAGAAGACAAGGTCATTGCAACCAAACCATGGGTTCAGGATTCAGTTATGCGAGAGGAAGATATTAGCACCCCCTCGTATCTGTTGTACTCAATGGGATCCATGTTTGTTATCTAATAAAAGGGTGAGTTATCTAAAAGCTATTGCTAAACATAAACAGTAAAGGGAAAATAAAAAAAGGAGACTCGGTAGGACATCACTGCCCTATGCCTACTTATTCCCTCGTGCAACAGGAAAGTCAGAGTCAACGTAGTTCGAGAAACTATGGGTGAAAGGGGAAAGGTTGCTCGCCGAGACATCGCTGTCTTGTACCTACGTATCCTCATCTGGTATGAGAAATCGGAGCAGTTGTAGTTCGACAACTAAACCACGGGTTGGTTAAGTGTTTTTTATGAGCAACGTTAAGTTTCAATTCCAGCAGTTAGGGACGATGCCTGCTTGCAGTAGAACGGAAAAATAACGTACTCTTTTCTGAAAATGAGTTTGAAGAACAATCCCAAAGGATAAAAAGGTTTTAAATTTGTCTATGAGTTTTAGAGAAGTGAATTAACTGGGTTTGAGATTTACGTTGCACTAAAGACTATGATATAGGAAGGAATGTGTCATATATCGCCCCCAGACGGGACATACACTAAAAACTCTAGATAAGTATGGAGGGACCCCTCACTCGTCATTCCATATATGCTTAAGGCTCGTGGCGTACAATGTTCATCGTCTTTATTAGGTGTCTTAGAATTTTTTTGAGATGAGAAGAAAGAGGACACAAAGGTTGAAAAGAAAACACTAAGGGAAACTAAATCCTAATGTTATCATACAAAATGGTCCTAAGATTGAGATAAAAGGTAAGTCTACCTAATGTTATCATATAAATGATGGACCTAAAATGAGGTCAAAGAGGGACTATCCTAATTGTTATCATGTAAAGGATTGAAAGTCTAATGTCTTTCTTACTCCCAACTTAATCAGAAATTAAGTGGAACTATGAATCCTAAGGGATCATGTGAATAAGCACAAGTAAACACCATGCAATTTAATCACAATTGAAAACAAGATTGAAACTTTAAAAAGTCTCAAAAAAGAAGGAAAATGAAGAAGAGAGAAGAAGAATGAAGAAGATGCAACACCATGAACAAACATGGGAGTTCAAACCCAAAAGGTATCAAGCAAACATTGATCTCAATCACACAAGGTAAACATTAACATCATGTCAAAGCAACACGAAAGTATTTACATGTTAAGCCATACCCAAAGATTTGAAATCAAAACCAAATGGGAAAACAAAGTTCCCACACACCCACAAATGACTTAAAGTCCGACAAGAAGTAATTTTAAACATCAAACAAAGAGAAATGAAACCAAATGAGGTGAGAAACAAGGTAGGGAAGTAGCAATGTTATACCATATCATGTTCAACCCATGTCCATGGTCAAAGAGAAATCACAAAGAGTCAAGTCATACATCACATTCATATATAATCAATTGCCATACAAAATAAGCATGCATGACTGTCGCTTGCGCGAAAATAAGGTGCCGGCATGACAGAAGAGTCGCCACCTTTCGTTATTTATCCCTCAGAGTGGGAAAGGAAACGATCGGAAAAACTTGACGAATAAGGGTAAGACAAGGTCGTCGCAACCATTGTCTGGGTTCGGGAGTCGGTTACGCAAGGGGAAGGTATTAGCACCCCTCACGTCTGTCGTACTCGACGGGATCCTCGCTTGTTTGTTTACTTGGACGGGTTGGTTATATTCTATCTACCTATCAAGGCTGGCTGAAAAAGAAAAGAAAAATGACTCGGCAAAGCGTCGCACTTTATGCCTACGTATTCTCATCAGAGAATGAGAAATCAGAGTCAACGTAGTTCGGCCTACGAAGGATTGCGGGGAAAGGTTGAAGATTGCTCGCTAGGATATCGCATCCTATGCCTACGTACTTTCATCTGGTATGAAAGATCAGAGCAAACGTAGTTCGGGAAACTACGGGTTATCTCCTGAAAGAAATGTTTTTTATTATGTTTGCGATCTCAACCGCACTAGAGACTATGACCTGAGAGTGAATGCGTCGCATGTCACCCAAAGGGTACCATACTAAACATCTAGTCTCAGATAGCCTAAGGCTCGTAGCGTACGAAAGAAATCATTCATGATTACTGTATCTTAAACTGCTTCGAGATGAGAAGAGAACAGGCCCAACTAGGAGGGAGACTCTCAAGTCCTACTGTTGTCATGCCATGGATTCATCCTATGGTTGAGGTTTGAACAGGGAACTCCTAGATGTTGTCATGCATAGGTTTCAACCTAAAAGTCTATCATCAAATCCTCATCAGAGGAAATGAGAGTCCTAAGGGATCATGTCAATGATACACCAACAGACAAAAGCATCAGCTTTAACAATCAAAATGCATGCAATGCAAGTGAGGGAGGAAATATGTGTGGGGCTTCAGCCTCCACAAGCTCATCTCAACCTCAAGCCAGAATGAAATAACAGTAATCATACTGAAAATGAACAACATGCTATCAAGCAATATACAGATAAAAGAAATGAAGTGCCATCAGGCAAACAAAACATGCTGGAGAAAGAAAGAATCTACATCTACTCTTTAATCCTAACCCTAACACAGAATCCTGATCAAATCTGAGCAAAGCCCTAAAGCAAAACCTAACCAAAGGAAATCAATCCCAGTCTTCAAGCTTCAGAACAAGCTTACCAAAGAAAGGGAGCTAAGTAAGCAGACTCATAGTGTCTTCCTCAGGAAAGCACTAGGAGGTGTATACTCAGGAATCATATCCTATGTGGCTCAACCACTGTGATCAGTTTACATTCCTCCTCAGGAGAAATTAAACTCACAAGCAGGCTCCAACATCACTGGATACTTAGGAAATCCTATCCGAACTAGTGGAACTAAATGAACAGACTCATAGGACCTTCCTCAGGAAAGTACTAGGAGGCTTCCACTTAGGAGTTGTATCCTATGTGGCTCAACAACTGTGATCAGTTTACATTCCTCCTCAGGAGAAACTAAACTCACAATTTGGCTCCAACATCATTGGATACTTGAGAAATCCTAGATAAACTAATGGAACTAAGTGAATAGACCCATAGGACCTTCCTCAGGAAAGTACTAGGAGGCTTCCACTTAGGAATTGTACCCCATGTGGCTCAACAACTGTGATCAGTTTATATTCCTCCTCAGGAGAAATTAAACTCACAAGTTGGCTCCAACATCATTGGATACTTGAGAAAGAGGTGAGAAGAAAGAGTGAAAGTCATTCATAGTGCCTTCCTCAGGAAAGTACCATGAACTTCCTTCAAACTTCAGGATCTCAAACCTCACAGACAGGGAATAATCCCCAAGTTCTGGGTCTCTGAGTCTTGATCTCCACTCTTCTCTTCCATCATGCTCCTTCAACAAGCTCTTCAAGACAACACAAGCCCCACAACAAATTTCCAGAAATAAACCCCAGAGATGAACAGATAACCACAGAACAGACAAAATCAATAGCCAACTACAGAAAATACCTAAAAATACTAAACAAAAGGGGAAAAATCTATCAATTATTCACAAGGGTCTACCCATAACACCCACATATGCCCCTACCCAAAAATCAAGACAAAACTATCTAAAGAAAATGAATTTCCTTACCTATGCATAACATAAACCCTAATTAGGATACCCTAATGCTACCCTAATTAAACTAATCAAATTTTAATCTAAAAATCAAGAATTAAATCCTATGGGGAACTATGATTCAATATCTAATCACACCAAAAAGAATGAGTTAAAAATACTAAAGGAAGGTCCTAAAACAAATTCTACAAAATTGGATATCAAACTAAACATATTAAAAAGCTATTAAAATGAAAAATATACTAAAAATATGAAAAGAAAATAAAATGGAAATTTTATTTATTTATATTTTTCTAGACAGATTTATTAACCTATAGAAAAAACAAGGATTGAAAAATATTAATTTTTCTATTTTATATGAATTATTGAAAATGCAAGAAAATAAAGGAAGTTGAAATAAGAAAATAAAATTGAAAAGGGGATGGGGGTGCTAACAGGAGCTGCGCCCAGTTGATTCTCAGGATGGGCCCAGGAGGGGGGGTGCCATTAGCGAATGGCGCTAGGCCCAGGCTTTATTCAGAAAAACAAAAGAAAACAAAAGAAAAATGAAAGGGAGAGGGTGCATTTAGCAAGTTCTCGCAGTTCAAATGCTAACTGGGCCAACAGTGGGGGTGTCAATAGCAGAGGGCCTAAGCCCAATCCCAACACCTTCAGTAATCTCACGCAAAAGGGGGGGGGGGAGAACGAGTAATTGGGAGTATGCTTCAGTAACCAACTTTGGGCCTAACCCAACCCAGACCTAATCCAACTACCAAACCACAAAACCATTCTCCTTCTCTAATCTCAGATCACTGTTCACCCAACGGCAAACCCTAGCTTCGTCCCCAACCTCCATCCTCTCTTTAGTTCCTCACCAGAACTCTCCCTGAGAAATTCTCAAAACGAACTCAAACGATATCTCACCCAATCCACACTTGAACCTAAACGCGAAATTCGTTCAACTCAAACCCTAACCTAAACAAGCTTCCTCAACAACTAACACGCAAATCTCAAGCGAACCCTAATCCATCTGAATACTTAACTAAGAGGCGAAAAGAATCAAACCTGGATGAAGCGACGAAGCTGATGAAGTTCTTGAGACCTTCAATGGGGATCTGGGAACTATGAAGGTTGCTGGAGGTCGAAGGTCCTTGGGGAAGACGAAGACAACTGGAGGCTACCACGACCTGGAAACGGAGAAAGGTTGAAGGCGACGAACGCGAGCGTTCTTGCGCGTTGAAGGTAGTCAAGTATCAGGCTGATTTCTGGAGATCATTGCTGAGGATCTTGAAGAAAATGAAGAACAACGGGTGAATTTCTGGAAAATCCAGATGAACACGATGAAGGTTCGTCAGTTTTTTGGGCTTCCTTGATGAAGGTGCGTGGATTTTCTGGGGAGGAATTGAAGAATCATGAAGGTGGACGGTGATTTTGGGAATTTGTTCTTGAAGTTCCGGCGGTGGATGAGTTTTCCGGCGAGGGCGTGTGGCTAGGGATCGGAGGAAAGAAGAGGAAGAAGATGAAGATCCTGAGGGTTTTCTGCAATTTGCAGTTTCCGGTGACCTTATCGGTCTCCGGCGACTGTTACGGCGGAGGGGAATATCCGGGCCGGCGGCTGCATGGCCGGCAATTGGGGCTCCGGTGAGAAGGATGGCGTGACAAGTGTCACGGGATGGAGTCAGTGGGGGGCACGTGTGGAGAGAGAGGGAGTAATGGATGGTGAGGTGTCAGCGTGAGAGGGTGTTCTAAGTGGTGTGTTGGTGGGGTCTCCTGTGAACGCGTGGACCTTTTATATGCTTGACACCTGGCCTGTTCTGGACAAAAATTGAACAAAAACTGCAATGGGCTTCCCACCTGTGTATCTGGGCCCACGAAATTGGTTGTTAATGAACAAAAACTGAATAAAAAAGGATTAAACTCAATTAACCTAATTAAGACTACCCCTAATTAATCACTAATCAGAAATTAAACCTACTTATTCTAAAAACAATTAACTACTAACTGAACATTAAACTAACCTAATTAATCCTAACAAGTTCAATTAAACCTAAACCAAAGATTAACTCCTAATTAACCTAAAAAAAGATTAAGATCTAATTAACTCTATGTTAATAAAACCTCTATTAATTTCTATAAAATTCCTATTAAAATTTAAAAAGCTATTAAAATCCTATTTAAACTCTACCACTTATTTAAAATTCTATTAAAATCTATTATTAATAAAAGAAAAAAAACTATACTTTCCTATATTATCTAAAAACAATTAAAAACAACTTTAAAATCTATTATATTCTAAAAAATGATTTAAAAACTATTAAACCAATTAAAAACCTATTTAAAAAATCTATAAAATTCTAAAAACTTATAAAGCTCTAGAAAAAAAGACCTAAACTATTTAAAAAATGTTTTAAAAATTTATTTAAATCCTAAAAATGATTAAAAGCCTATTTAAAATCTACAGAAAGCTACTAAACCCTAAAAAATGCAGACAGAGGCCAATAACCAACATAAAAGAGCGTGCGACCAGATCAAATCAACCAGTAAACCCATGGCATCAGAATATCTCGAAAACCACCATGCAGACTGAAAATCCCGAGAAGCGCACAATTTCCCGAAATAAAACCCTGATGACCTAGACTGGATCTGAAATATCTGATAGATGAAACCCAAACTGTAACTCTGATATCCTCTGTCTGTACACACACATCATGCATCTGATGCGAACATGAATTCAAACCACGAGCCAGCTAGGAGAATCGGTTGGTCAAATTTTGGGGTGCAACAGCTGCCCCTATTCAAACGGCTTGAACCTGACTGGGTGAGAAGCGGACGACTCTCAACCAATCAAGGTGCGAGACGATTGAATACCGGTAAACCCGAAAATTTGCCAACTGCACGAGCACACGATATTCTGCGGGGAGCAAATCTTCGAATACTGCAACACTAGCTGCTCAACAACTAGCTGGAGAAATATCGATCTGACATCGCCGTCAGTTATCCACATTAAATTCTTCTGACATCATCTTCAGGCAACCAAACACCCAACATCGCCGCTGGAAGACTAAACCTGATATTGCCGTCGAACAATCAAAATACCCCGCCTCGCCGCTGGAGAAAATACAACACTGAACAAAATACCCCGCATCGCCGCTGGAGGACTACATCTGACATAAATGCCCCGCATCGCTGCTGGAGAACTAAATCTTCTGGCATACCCAACATTTCCGTCGGAAAACTGAATCTGACATCGCCGTCGGAAACAAACATCCTCTGAGAGACACTCGACATCGCCGTCGTACAAACATCATCTCTGCTGTGGATTAAGGAGTCTGACCTCGCCGTCGAAACAAACATTCAACCTCGCCGCCGAATAAACATCCAACCTCGCCGTCGAACAAAATATAATCTGAAAACGAACATTCGACCTCGCCGTCGAACAAACATCCAACCTCGCCGCTGGAGGAAATACAACCCTGAACAACTCTGACCTGGGGTTCACCCCTGGTAAATGGAACAAAAGGTACGCTTGCGTATTTGAAACTACTCCGCTGGGAATGAGAGACTTAACCGAGCACACTCTGATCTGGGGTTCACCCTCAAAACCATAACGAACATCAGAATACTGCTGCACACTGCCCGCCGTAGAACTTCAACATTAAAGATATATGAAACCCTGACCCCTGGCCATTTCCAGCTTCAGCTAGAAAAAATCTTCAAGTATTTCTGAAGATAGATGAAACCCCGGCCCCTGGCCACTCCAGATCCGCTGGAGAATCTTCAAGTATTTCTGAAGATAGATGAAACCCTGGCCCCTGGCCACTCCAGATCCGCTGGAGAATCTTCAAGTATTTCTGAAGATAGATGAAACCCTGGCCCCTGGCCACTCCAGGTCCGCTGGAGAATCTTCAAGTATTTCTGAAGATAGATGAAACCCTGGCCCCTGGCCACTCCAGATCCGCTGGAGAATCTTCAAGTATTTATGAAGATAGATGAAACCCTGGCCCCTGGCCACTCCAGATCCGCTGGAGAATCTTCAAGTATTTCTGAAGATAGATGAAACCCTGGCCCCTGGCCACTCCAGATCCGCTGGAGAATCTTCAAGTATTTCTGAAGATAGATGAAACCCTGCCCGTCGTCTATTCCAGCTTCAGCTATAAAAGACATCCTTGGCCTTCAAGGATGTAAACTTTGCCCGTCGGCAACTCTGCAGGAGGCATCTTCGACTTCAGTCTAAAGAAATGGTCCTTGGCCTTCAAGGATACATGGATCTGCCTTCAGGCAACTCCACCTCTGCTATAGAGCATACGTGACTTCAGTCAGGGATATACTTCGGCCTTCAGTCCGAAAAATGAATCCTAGGTCATCCATGACCTTGGGGATAACCTTGCCCTTAGGCACCTTCGCTTCAGCTTAGGAAATCTGTGACTTCAGTCAGAGAAATGGTATCCAGAGCCATTCATGACTCTACGGGGATTCAAACACTTTGCCTTCAGGCAAAACTCCGCTTCAGCTGGAGAAACATCTTCGACTTCAGTCGGAAGAAAAACTATCCACTTGATCGCAATCAATCATCTCCTCAGGACAACTGACTTGGTCTTCAGACCAACACGGATCACCTTGAATACAAAATTTGGAACCTTGTCTTCATCCACACGTTGATTCATCAACAAGGACATCTGAGCTCACAGGAACCTTCTGATATCGTCTTTAGGTATTTACGAAGTCAATCTTCATATTAGACATCACTGTTGGAGCAGACATATCACGCTGCTAAGGACTTCAAGAATCATCTTGAACAAACAGCTCCGTCGGGCACCTTCAAGAATCATCCTGAACCGATAACCATTCTGGAAACTTCATTCTGCTGGGTATTCCAGGAATCTTCCTGGGCAACTCTTGCTGGGGACGCTATTGGGGAGCTCAAGTATCACCCTAAGCGAACAACTCGGGAAGCTGCACTGAGGTCTTAAGAAACATCTTAAGCAAATGGCTCTGCTGAGGAATTCGAGAATCATCTCGAACTGAAGACTTCGCTGGGGATCTCAAAAATCATCTTGAGCGAGCGACCGTGGGGATTACACCGGGGTCTTAAGAATCATCTTAAGAAAGCAACCTTGTTGGGGAGAATATCAGGAACCATCCTGAGTAACTGGTCTCTTGGTGGAACTCCTGTAAAACAAGAATGATAATAACCTAGATCATGTTTATGATGCATATGCTTTGGTGCCATGCCCCACACGGTGGGAATGATATGCTAAATGCTGTGCAATCATGCACAATGCTATGCAATGCTACGCTATGCAGTGTTAAATGCTATGCGGCGTTGAATGCTATGCAGTCATGCACAATGATGCGATCCCGTCCGCAAAATAAATGCTGGGAGGAGGAAACCCTTTTGTCAAGGAGACAAGAACTACTCAGGTAGAGGAATCATCCTGCTGAGGAGAACGTGGACACGCTGGTATCAATTGGCCTCCGTCTGGGGAATTGATCTTCCGTTGACTGCTGCAGGGGAAACAACTTCAGCTGACTGCTGCAGGGGAACGAAGCTCTACGAGAACCTGGACTTGCTGATATCAATCGCGAGAGTGAACTGCGCGGCCGTCTCGGCTACTCTTCTGGGGATAACCACTCTGTGGGGAAACAACTTCAGCTGCTCAACGCTCCACTGGGGAAAAACCAATCATGATCTGATCAACTTCCAAGGACTCGGCTCTCTTGGATATCTGCAAACTCGGTTGAGGAAGGAGAAGTCATTCTGCTTCGCCGAAGAGAGTACGACTCTGGGGAGATACAGCATCAGCTATTCCAACACTCTACTGGGGAAGAGGGAATCATCCAACTTCAGGAGAGAATATAACTCTGGTGGGGAATCTCAATTCCGCTGGAGACTTCAGTCTGGCACCATCAGTTACTGCACATTTCGGTATACGAACATCTTCCTACGAGATTTGCACTTGTGACCCGGTGCTGGGGGAGACACCTGCTTCGGCGACTTTACTGGGGAAAACACGGGCTTCGGTACCCAAACATTTCTTATGAAATCTGCACTTGTGACCCGGTGCTGGGGAGAATACGAGCTTCGGTACCCAAACATTTCTTATGAAATCTGCACTTGTGACCCGGTGCTGGGGAGAATACGAGCTGCTGCGTGCGACTCAGCTGATGAGGTGACGTTCCTTCAGGATGCGTCTGCTTGGGTAAAAGAATCTTCTCTATCTGGGGAAGACATATCAATGCTCATTATCTTGCGTTCAGATTGGAGGAGACCACTGAACACTGCTGGAGAAGGAGGACTCGCCCTGCTTCGGGGATATCAATCCTGGTCTACTGAGGGCAATCTTGACCCTGATCTGATAAGGGATAAACGCCATCTCAATCTGCTGCAGTCTCAAACTGTACAGGGGGAACAACCTCAAACCGTATATCTCTGCTGAGAAACAATCCTGATTCAACAACGTCAACACAGGGAATACAGGCTACCAATCATGGAGTCAAGTAACAGGTTATGCTGTAGGATAGCAATCCAATGACCGCAAGGCTTCTTCAGAAGGGTCAGGTTTTGGCAGGGTAATGACACGATTCCCCAATACTCAATTCTTGCTAGGGTGAACAAACTCATTTGAACAACTTGCCCCAGCGCAATTCAACTTGCCCCAATCCGACTTTTGGGAATAATTCGTTCTGAGCCGAAGACAACTGGCAACAAGACAATCTTCAGAGGGCTTGCCCCAGCATCTGCACAACGGGAGGATTCATCCTCAACTAATCAACTCTCAGCATGGTCGGCTTCAATACCTCTGAAGTAGTTTGCCCCTGAACGAGCGATGAGCGACTCAACATGCTCTGATCGAACACTGGAGGGACCTGCCCTTAAATCGCAATAATTCTGGGTAACTGCCCCTGATTGGGTCTCGAGAAGATTCACTTCCGACCAACCGCTTCTTGCATAAACTGCCCCATAATCAACTGATGCTCCGGGACTTGTCCTCAGACAAACTGATTCTAAACTCGCTGGAAGTCATTGCCCCAAATTCACAGGGCCTCGCAGCATACCATTCTGATCCAGACCTCTGACGATTCAGTCCTGATTGACTATTCCCTGTTGAAGTCCCTTCATGTCGGCTACCGACTTGCAATTGAAATTGTTTATTCACGAATGGTAATTTTAATGCAGTGTTCATGCAAACTTCGAAGAAATGTTGTACTGTCACTCATTTACGTGCCATGATTGTGAGTGACGAGTGAAACAGAGTTCAAACGCAGTGCTTACGTGGTCAGTAAAAATACAACAAGGATGTGACTAGCAAGTCAAGAAGGAGTCAGGTTACTCGACCTTATCGTAATGCGCTTTCAGAATAACCTTACCTCAATTAGGTCTTTTAAGGGTTGTATCGTGGTCGGGTTCACGGTTCGTAAAACAAAGGATACTTGGCTCAAATTTTGATTTGTACCCACCCCTTTACGTGATGATCTCCGATCCTAAGGTTCAGTTAACCTGGCACAAGCGCTCGCCTCTTCGAGAGGTATGCTGAATGGTAAGACCCACAGTTTAAGGAATCCACAAGGTTTTTCCGGAGTGATAGTTACTCCTTCTCGTTTTTCGGTGTCTGTGTACACGACTTTGACTTGCTGGGGAAAAATTTCTTTTTAATCCCTCTTTTCATTCTTTTGATTCCCTAATTTTTGCCTGGACTGACTCATTTTGAGTTCTTTTCGATTTTTTCGATTTCTTTTGAAGTCCAGCGGGATGCCCTAATTTTTGCCTAAGTATTAGCTTTCTTAGCTTTTCTTTCTTTTTACTTAGCGGGCTTTCTTTCTTCTTTCTTTTGGAACAAAGTCGTGCGACACTGGTTGTCTTGATTGCTCCGAAAGGATTGTAACTGTCTCACTCCTGATTGGTGAGGTTTAACCATTGTGGTTGATGAGGTACGACCTCTGGAGAGGAATATGATGTGATTGGTCCTCGAAGGACAACACTCCTCTATAAGACTTGAACGCTCGATCAAGCTAACTGACAACTACCCTGCCCCGGGTTAAGATGTGAGGGTTCAAAAGTCCGAAAGAAACTCCTACTTCTCGGCTCGAAGTGGTTAACAAGGGATTCTCTTCCTTATCTCTCCGGTGTTTAGGGGATTTGAAACAATGCCTTGTACGTCATCGGCTAGGTTTTATCTGAAAGCAATACGATCATTGGCTATGAGTATTCAGTTTCATCATCCTCCCTCCGCTCATTGCTAATCATAGTAAGAAATCGGAGTAAATAAAATGCAAGTGTCAGTGTAATGCAGTAAATGAGTGACAACGACATAATTAGTTCAGAAAAAATGCATAGTCACTTTATTAACATCACCATTCGAAACATACAATGTTTAACAGCAAGTAGTAACTAACAGAAAAGAAACTACAAATGCAAAATGGTAAAAAGTCCGAGGACTGCCAATGCTGAGGACGTCTGCCTGTCTGGATCACTGGCTTTCGGAAATAACCCTCTGAATCTGCGAGCTCAAACAGCTGAGAGGTTGTCACGTACAACCAAAACTCCGTCTGGAAAGGAAATACACCCTTGGTCGATCAATTGTTGCACTTTCGCCTGGAAAGCCTTGCAATCTTCAGTTGAATGCCCCGGAGATCCACCATGGTAGCCACACTGAGCATGAGGATCGTACCCTGGAGGGTAAGGCTCTGGCACGGGCTTGAGAGCTTTCGGTTCCACCAAGGAATTCTGAATCAGCAGTGGAAGAATCTGGCTATAAGGCACAGGCACTGGATGGGAAGAAGCATTCCTTTGTTCTAAGTGGTTGCGAGGTCTCTTGTGATCCTGGTGTTGGTATTCTTTCCGCCCAGGAGCAAGAGGTCGTCGTTTCTGAATGGCAACGGTCCCTTGTTTAGGCGCTTGCGTCCTTGAACTTGATCCAGGTAGAAACTGCGAGCGAGGCGATTCAGTCACCAAAAGTCGCGGGACATATTCAAGATCTTTCTCAGCTTCAGGCAAAGGAGTGGAATCATTCACCTCTCCTGCAGGGTACGAGATAAACTTTCCCGATGCTCTCATGCCGCCCGGCACAAGCCTAATTGTTCTTGAGTCAATAAGGTCTTGAATCTTATTCTTGAGAGCCTTACATGTTTCAACATGGTGCCCTGGTGCTCTTGAGTGGAAATCACAACGTATGTTGAGATTAACGTCTGGTGACATGTCACCTGGTGGATCCGAGGTTCGAAGCTTGAGAATGCGGTTCTGAACCAACAGTGGCAACAGCTGGGCATAACTCACAGGTATGGGGTCCACAGCTCTATCCAGTAGCTTCTTCTTTTGATTATGACCTTCAGGGTTATTCTGAGATGCCTGGCGCAGCTGCTGACGAGACAGGTCTCGAGTTTCATGCTGTGTAGAGGATCCACGAGGTCCATTTGGCTTCAGCACAGGCGGCACTGACGGCAATGGGGGAAGCACTTTGGTCTCCTCCTTGGGTGCTTGACCACTCTCCTTTTTTAGCATACTTCTCACCACTCCCATGAGAAAGCTCAACTGATTCTGCAGCTGCTGATTCTCTTCTCTGAGTACCTGCTGGTCCAGACGCACTGCCTGTATGTCATTCATGACCTGCCCCAACTGGCTTTGGATTTTCCCCAGTTCAGCTTGTACCTGCTCCATTAGTCTGAGTTGCTCGATTCTGAGTCAAACCTGCAAACACAAGGGTTAGAAGACAAGTCCCGGCTTCTGTCATGCAAGATGAATTATGCTAATGCCATGGGTGTCTGTATGTTTAGGAGATCGCCCCTAATTCTGGTGTCAACGAGCCAACATAGTGTCAATGCAGTGATAAGACTGGATCCATTCATGGAAGAAAATATCTCATATTGCTCGGGACACCAGGATCAGGGTACGAAACGCGCCTGCAGCACAGACACATGCTAATGGAATGCAAACATGAATATGCAAGCTAATGCAAAATGCAGTCATGCAATAATATATCCCGGTAACTGCTATGGAGATTCGGTATCAACAATCACTGATGAGAAGAAAACCCCGGTGTAAGACCACTAATCGGATCTGCTAAGAACGACCCTCTGATAAGACCAAGATTCTGCTCTGTCAAGAACAAATGTCTGATAACAAGGACCCCGGATGTATGATCAAGAAATATCTGCTGATGAAGTCTTCAGACCCCAAATCAAAAATCTGCCCTATCAAGAACAAACAACATCTGCTGATGAGATCTTCAGACCCCACTCAAAATCTGCCCTATCAAGAACAAACCACTGACGACAATACTCTGATCAAAACCTGTTCCATCAAGAACAGACAAATCTGCAACTGAGAACTCTGGTACCAACATAACTGATTCACTGTCAAGAAAACCAGGTAGTCTGAAGGTCAAAGTTTCCTGCAATATCCCAACCCCACTCACAGGTATGGACCTAATCCACGGACAAAGGTACGGCATCCTATGCGGTCATCAGCGTCACAGACTTTCATGAGTGACGATACGATTCCAAGAAGGAGTGGCATCATCAAGTCATGAAGAGGCCTCTCTTAGCTGACTTCCAAATGATCGGTCCCCAGAGTCGACAATCCTCACGTCTGGACTCCCCTCAGATCCTCAGGACCGGAAAGGAGCACCTCTGCAAGAATCTCGTCTGAGCGCAGATTTTCGTAGGGAACTGTGCCTGCTCAGCAGACAGGTTCGTCTACTACTTCTCCGCAACTATATCTAGGTGTGCACTCAAGCCCAGGTCCGGCTTCTCACTCATAGTAACATCCCTCTCCCACAGCAGCACAAATAATCATATCAAACTGGAAATAACATGCGGGAAATAAAATGCGGGAAGTAAAAATGCGATAAATAAACGCAACCCAACAAGCAAACACACAAACGATAGGATTGACTCTCATAGGGAACCGGAGAACCAGAGATTCTGGGTTCGATCCCCAGCAGAGTCGCCAGCTGTCGCTTGCGCGAAAATAAGGTGCCGGCATGACAGAAGAGTCGCCACCTTTCGTTATTTATCCCTCAGAGCGGGAAAGGAAACGATCGGAAAAACCTGACGAATAAGGGTAAGACAAGGTCGTCGCAACCATTGTCTGGGTTCGGGAGTCGGTTACGCAAGGGGAAGGTATTAGCACCCCTCACGTCCGTCGTACTCGACGGGATCCTCGCTTGTTTGTTTACTTGGACGGGTTGGTTATATTCTATCTACCTATCAAGGCTGGCTGAAAAAGAAAAGAAAAATGACTCGGCAAAGCGTCGCACTTTATGCCTACGTATTCTCATCAGAGAATGAGAAATCAGAGTCAACGTAGTTCGGCCTACGAAGGATTGCGGGGAAAGGTTGAAGATTGCTCGCTAGGATATCGCATCCTATGCCTACGTACTTTCATCTGGTATGAAAGATCAGAGCAAACGTAGTTCGGGAAACTACGGGTTATCTCCTGAAAGAAATGTTTTTTATTATGTTTGCGATCTCAACCGCACTAGAGACTATGACCTGAGAGTGAATGCGTCGCATGTCACCCAAAGGGTATCATACTAAACATCTAGTCTCAGATAGCCTAAGGCTCGTAGCGTACGAAAGAAATCATTCATGATTACTGTATCTTAAACTGCTTCGAGATGAGAAGAGAACATGCCCAACTAGGAGGGAGACTATCAAGTCCTACTGTTGTCATGCCATGGATTCATCCTATGGTTGAGGTTTGAACAGGGAACTCCTAGATGTTGTCATGCATAGGTTTCAACCTAAAAGTCTATCATCAAATCCTCATCAGAGGAAATGAGAGTCCTAAGGGATCATGTCAATGATACACCAACAGACAAAAGCATCAGCTTTAACAATCAAAATGCATGCAATGCAAGTGAGGGAGGAAATATGTGTGGGGCTTCAGCCTCCACAAGCTCATCTCAACCTCAAGCCAGAATGAAATAACAGTAATCATACTGAAAATGAACAACATGCTATCAAGCAATATACAGATAAAAGAAATGAAGTGCCATCAGGCAAACAAAACATGCTGGAGAAAGAAAGAATCTACATCTACTCTTTAATCCTAACCCTAACACAGAATCCTGATCAAATCTGAGCAAAGCCCTAAAGCAAAACCTAACCAAAGGAAATCAATCCCAGTCTTCAAGCTTCAGAACAAGCTTACCAAAGAAAGGGAGCTAAGTAAGCAGACTCATAGTGTCTTCCTCAGGAAAGCACTAGGAGGTGTATACTCAGGAATCATATCCTATGTGGCTCAACCACTGTGATCAGTTTACATTCCTCCTCAGGAGAAATTAAACTCACAAGCAGGCTCCAACATCACTGGATACTTAGGAAATCCTATCCGAACTAGTGGAACTAAATGAACAGACTCATAGGACCTTCCTCAGGAAAGTACTAGGAGGCTTCCACTTAGGAGTTGTATCCTATGTGGCTCAACAACTGTGATCAGTTTACATTCCTCCTCAGGAGAAACTAAACTCACAAGTTGGCTCCAACATCATTGGATACTTGAGAAATCCTAGATAAACTAATGGAACTAAGTGAATAGACCCATAGGACCTTCCTCAGGAAAGTACTAGGAGGCTTCCACTTAGGAATTGTACCCCATGTGGCTCAACAACTGTGATCAGTTTATATTCCTCCTCAGGAGAAATTAAACTCACAAGTTGGCTCCAACATCATTGGATACTTGAGAAAGAGGTGAGAAGAAAGAGTGAAAGTCATTCATAGTGCCTTCCTCAGGAAAGTACCATGAACTTCCTTCAAACTTCAGGATCTCAAACCTCACAGACAGGGAATAATCCCCAAGTTCTGGGTCTCTGAGTCTTGATCTCCACTCTTCTCTTCCATCATGCTCCTTCAACAAGCTCTTCAAGACAACACAAGCCCCACAACAAATTTCCAGAAATAAACCCCAGAGATGAACAGATAACCACAGAACAGACAAAATCAATAGCCAACTACAGAAAATACCTAAAAATACTAAACAAAAGGGGAAAATCTATCAATTATTCACAAGGGTCTACCCATAACACCCACATATGCCCCTACCCAAAAATCAAGACAAAACTATCTAAAGAAAATGAATTTCCTTACCTATGCATAACATAAACCCTAATTA
The DNA here is from genome assembly GCA_963859935.3 of Lathyrus sativus. NCBI lineage: Eukaryota > Viridiplantae > Streptophyta > Magnoliopsida > Fabales > Fabaceae > Lathyrus > Lathyrus sativus. The sequence continues at coordinate 496,839,652 of OZ012735.1, forward strand.
GGATACCCTAATGCTACCCTAATTAAACTAATCAAATTTTAATCTAAAAATCAAGAATTAAATCCTATGGGGAACTATGATTCAATATCTAATCACACCAAAAAGAATGAGTTAAAAATACTAAAGGAAGGTCCTAAAACAAATTCTACAAAATTGGATATCAAACTAAACATATTAAAAAGCTATTAAAATGAAAAATATACTAAAAATATGAAAAGAAAATAAAATGGAAATTTTATTTATTTATATTTTTCTAGACAGATTTATTAACCTATAGAAAAAACAAGGATTGAAAAATATTAATTTTTCTATTTTATATGAATTATTGAAAATGCAAGAAAATAAAGGAAGTTGAAATAAGAAAATAAAATTGAAAAGGGGATGGGGGTGCTAACAGGAGCTGCGCCCAGTTGATTCTCAGGATGGGCCCAGGAGGGGGGGTGCCATTAGCGAATGGCGCTAGGCCCAGGCTTTATTCAGAAAAACAAAAGAAAACAAAAGAAAAATGAAAGGGAGAGGGTGCATTTAGCAAGTTCTCGCAGTTCAAATGCTAACTGGGCCAACAGTGGGGGTGTCAATAGCAGAGGGCCTAAGCCCAATCCCAACACCTTCAGTAATCTCACGCAAAAGGGGGGGGGAGAACGAGTAATTGGGAGTATGCTTCAGTAACCAACTTTGGGCCTAACCCAACCCAGACCTAATCCAACTACCAAACCACAAAACCATTCTCCTTCTCTAATCTCAGATCACTGTTCACCCAACGGCAAACCCTAGCTTCGTCCCCAACCTCCATCCTCTCTTCAGTTCCTCACCAGAACTCTCCCTGAGAAATTCTCAAAACGAACTCAAACGATATCTCACCCAATCCACACTTGAACCTAAACGCGAAATTCGTTCAACTCAAACCCTAACCTAAACAAGCTTCCTCAACAACTAACACGCAAATCTCAAGCGAACCCTAATCCATCTGAATACTTAACTAAGAGGCGAAAAGAATCAAACCTGGATGAAGCGACGAAGCTGATGAAGTTCTTGAGACCTTCAATGGGGATCTGGGAACTATGAAGGTTGCTGGAGGTCGAAGGTCCTTGGGGAAGACGAAGACAACTGGAGGCTACCACGACCTGGAAACGGAGAAAGGTTGAAGGCGACGAACGCGAGCGTTCTTGCGCGTTGAAGGTAGTCAAGTATCAGGCTGATTTCTGGAGATCATTGCTGAGGATCTTGAAGAAAATGAAGAACAACGGGTGAATTTCTGGAAAATCCAGATGAACACGATGAAGGTTCGTCAGTTTTTTGGGCTTCCTTGATGAAGGTGCGTGGATTTTCTGGGGAGGAATTGAAGAATCATGAAGGTGGACGGTGATTTTGGGAATTTGTTCTTGAAGTTCCGGCGGTGGATGAGTTTTCCGGCGAGGGCGTGTGGCTAGGGATCGGAGGAAAGAAGAGGAAGAAGATGAAGATCCTGAGGGTTTTCTGCAATTTGCAGTTTCCGGTGACCTTATCGGTCTCCGGCGACTGTTACGGCGGAGGGGAACATCCGGGCCGGCGGCTGCATGGCCGGCGATTGGGGCTCCGGTGAGAAGGATGGCGTGACAAGTGTCACGGGATGGAGTCAGTGGGGGGCACGTGTGGAGAGAGAGGGAGTAGTGGATGGTGAGGTGTCAGCGTGAGAGGGTGTTCTAAGTGGTGTGTTGGTGGGGTCTCCTGTGAACGCGTGGACCTTTTATATGCTTGACACCTGGCCTGTTCTGGACAAAAATTGAACAAAAACTGCAATGGGCTTCCCACCTGTGTATCTCGGCCCACGAAATTGGTTGTTAATGAACAAAAACTGAATAAAAAAGGATTAAACTCAATTAACCTAATTAAGACTACCCCTAATTAATCACTAATCAGAAATTAAACCTACTTATTCTAAAAACAATTAACTACTAACTGAACATTAAACTAACCTAATTAATCCTAACAAGTTCAATTAAACCTAAACCAAAGATTAACTCCTAATTAACCTAAAAAAAGATTAAGATCTAATTAACTCTATGTTAATAAAACCTCTATTAATTTCTATAAAATTCCTATTAAAATTTAAAAAGCTATTAAAATCCTATTTAAACTCTACCACTTATTTAAAATTCTATTAAAATCTATTATTAATAAAAGAAAAAAAACTATACTTTCCGATATTATCTAAAAACAATTAAAAACAACTTTAAAATCTATTATATTCTAAAAAATGATTTAAAAACTATTAAACCAATTAAAAACCTATTTAAAAAATCTATAAAATTCTAAAAACTTATAAAGCTCTAGAAAAAAAGACCTAAACTATTTAAAAAATGTTTTAAAAATTTATTTAAATCCTAAAAATGATTAAAAGCCTATTTAAAATCTACAGAAAGCTACTAAACCCTAAAAAATGCAGACAGAGGCCAATAACCAACATAAAAGAGCGTGCGACCAGATCAAATCAACCAGTAAACCCCTGGCATCAGAATATCTCGAAAACCACCATGCAGACTGAAAATCCTGAGAAGCGCACAATTTCCCGAAATAAAACCCTGATGACCTAGACTGGATCTGAAATATCTGATAGATGAAACCCAAACTGTAACTCTGATATCCTATGTCTGTACACACACATCATGCATCTGATGCGAACATGAATTCAAACCACGAGCCAGCTAGGAGAATCGGTTGGTCAAATTTTGGGGTGCAACAATGACACACTTCAAAGAAGTAACAATGTGAGATTAGGGTATTGAATCAAGTGAGGGCAGAAACATCATCATGAATATCAACTTAAACATCCACTCATGAACACACAAGAGAAATAACAAGGATTGAATCCAAGAACATGCATCAAGAAGCAAACACACACATCAAAGTCATTCTTAAAAGAAAGAAGATGTTCAAGAAAGGTACAAAACACAAATGATCAAATATACCATATCATCAAGGTCAGAAGCATGTTCAAATGATACACATCATATTCAAATCCAAATTAACAACCAAAATCAAAGTCGCAACGATTTCAATTATGGATCGGATGATCAACATCCCAGCACCGTCAAGGCCAGCTCCGGTCATTATTACCACTCAAGGACTAGTACCATATGAAATCACCAAGGCCATTCCCTGGAATGATGGGGTAGAGGTGTTTTGCAATGGAAAAAAATAGGAGTTGGTGGGGGCATCATATGAAGGTACTTCAGTTGAAAACATCGTCAGAATAGGAGGAATTAGCAGGAGTGGCAAGGTTTTCTCTCCGCCTGAAACTAGTGTTGATAGAAGTGATAAGGGTAAAGGAAAGGTTGTAGTGGAGAAGATGTTCAACAATAAGTTGACAAAGATTCTTTTGCGAAGGATACTGAAGAATTCATGAGGCTTATTAATAAAAGTGATTACAAGATTGTAGATCATTTACACCAGATGTCGTCAAAGATTTTTATTCTATCGCTATTATTATGCTTTGAGGCACACCGGAACACACAGTTAAAAATAATGAATTCGACATTGTGCCGCAAGAGATTTCGGTGAATCAGCTAGAAGGAGTGGTGGCTCACATGAATGTTGGTAATGGTATGGGTTTTACAGATTTGGGTTTGACTCCTTCCCGGAGGAACCATAATCATGCTCTACATATATCTATGGAGTGCAGAGGGGCTTTGTTGTCTCATGTCTTGGTAGACACAGGTTCGTCCCTTAATGTACTACTAAAGAAAGCCTTGATGAAATTGGATACTCAAGGGTTGATTTGCACGCCAAGCGACTTAGTGGTGAGAGCTTTCGATGGTTCTAAGAGGTCAGTGTTTGGTGAGATCACTATGCCCATACAGGTAGGGCCAAAAAGTTTTTGATGCAACATTTTATATCATGGATATCCAGCAAGCTTACAATTGTTTGCTTGGCCGGCCTTGGATACACTCTGCTGAGGAAATTACTTCCATGTTGCATCAGAAATTGAAATATATGATGGAAGGGAAAGTGGTTACTGTCTGCGGAGAGGAAGATATCATGGTAAGTTAGTTATCATCTTTTAAGTATATGGAAGTGGATGGTGAAATCCACAAGACACTTTGTCAAGATTTCAAAACTATGCAGATTCAGGAGAAGCCTCCTGTAGAAGCTAAAGGTCCAGAGGTCTCGATGTCGTCATTCAAGGAAGCCCGTGCTATAGTGGAATTTGGGTCTTCCCAGAAATGGGGCCAAGTACTTCATGTTCTTGCTAAACACGACAAGTTCGGTTTGAGATATAGTCCCTCTTCTTTTTCAAAGGATCCTCCAAAGTACAAAGGACCTGTTCGATTTACCAATGATGGGGTTATATTCGACAGGATAAATCGATGACAAAGGAGACAGTGATTGTGATATGAATGCTTGGATTCGTTCGTGTATCCCTGGGAAGAAGCTCTGCAACTAGAATGTGAAAAAAATCATCCAAGTCACATCATAAAAGTAATTTCTGTTTGTTTTTAATTATGTTTGGTCCTACGTTCTACCCAAGACTTCGTGACTCTTCTTGTAGGGCCCCATTGACTATTTTCAAACTTTTGTCATAAATGAAAAGACGTCTTTTTTGCATTCATATATTTTGATCCCTGTTTTCTTTCCTTTTTGTTTTTCTTACATTTTTAATTAAAAAAGAAAAATGGCAATGTGTTTGTGTCTGCTTGCATATCATAATAAGCATAAAACATTAATCATGCAGGATGCACATCACTGATACCATCGATCTAGATTCGGCTATGGCTCGATACGATTTTGATAACCCTATTTACCAAGCTGAAGAAAAGACTGATGAAGATTATGACCTACCTGAAGAACTGGCCAGGCTTTTGAAGCAAGAGGAAAGGGTTATTCTACCTCATCAGGAGGATATTGAAGTCGTCAATCTGGGTACCGAAGACGACAAGAAGGAAGTCAGAATTAGGGTTGCGTTGGAAGACGGTTTCAAGGGAAGGTTGGTAGAAATGCTTCGTGAGTATAAAGATGTCTTCGCTTGGTCTTATTAGGATATGTCAGGGTTGGATACTGATATAGTAGTGAACCGGCTACCTCTTCGAGAAGAATGTCTGCCCGTGAAGCAGAAGTTGAGAAGGACCAGAGCTGATATGGCAGTCAAGATCAAAGAGGAAGTCCAAAAGCAGTTGAATGCTGGTTTTCTTGCCGTTACCAATTACCCTCCATGGATCGCTAATATTGTTCCTATACCTAAGAAGTATAGAAAGGTCAGGATGTGTGTCGATTACCTAGATCTGAATAGAGCGAGCCCGAAAGATGATTTCCCGATACCCCACATTGACGTGTTGGTTGACAACACTGCTCAGTATTCTGTGTTTCCCTTCATGGATGGTTTCTCTGGGTATAACCAAATCAAAATGGCCCTAAAGGACATGGAGAAAACTACTTTTATCACACCGTAGGAGACGTTTTGCTATAAAGTTATGCCTTTTGGATTGAAAAATGTAGGGGCAACTTATCAGAGGGAAATGGTGACTCTTTTTCATGATATGATTCATCATTCGATTGAAGTATATGTTGATGACATGATTTTGAAGTCACAGACAGAGAAAGGACATCTGGTCAATCTTCTAAAGTTGTTTGAAAGATTAGGGAAATTCAAGCCGAGGTTGAATCCTAACAAGTGCACCTTTGGGGTGAGATCTGGGAAGCTGTTAGGCTTCATTGTCAGCGAAAGAGGAATTGAGGTGGATCCTGCAAAGATAAAAGCAATTCAAGAAATGCCTAAGCCAAGAACAGAGAAAGAGGTCTGTGGTTTTCTTGGGAGATTGAATTACATTGCAAGGTTCATTTCTCACCTTACAGCTACTTGTAAGCCTATTTTCAAATTGTTGAGAAAAGATCAGGCGGTTGTGTGGAATGAAAACTATCAGAAGGCTTTTGAGAAGATAAAAGAGTATTCGCAGGAGCCTCCAATATTGATGCTCTGTCGCAACTGCGAAAAAGGGCCGGCGAAAACAAATAGAAGAGTCGACACCGAACATTAATTATCCCAAAGAGAGGGAAAGGAAATAATTGAAGAAAACCTAAGAGAAAGGAGAAGACAAGATTATCACAATCAAATCTTGGGTTTGGGAGTCGGTTACGCAAAGGGAAGATATTAGCACCCCTCACGTCTGTTGTACTCAACGGGATCCACGCTTGTTGTCTAATTAAAGGGTGTGTTATCTAAAAGCTACTGTTAAACGGGAGAGGAAAAATAAAAAAGAGACTCGATAGGACATCTTCGCCCTATGCCTACGTATTCCCTCGTGCAATGGGAAAGTCAGAGTCAACGTAGTTCGGAAAACTACGGGTGATGGGGGGAAGGTTGCTCACCAAGACATCACTGTCTTGTGCCTATGTATCCTCATCTGACATGAGAAATCATAGCAAATGTAGTTCGGGTAAACTAGACCACTGGTTGGTTAAGTGTTTTTTTATGAGCGACGTTAAGTTCCCATTCCAACAGTTAGGGTCGATTCCTGTTTGCAATAGAATGGAAAAGTAACGTACTCTTTTCTAAAAATGATTTTTGGTTTAAGAGTTTTAGAGAAGTGAATTTAATTTGTCTGAGATTCATGTTGCACTAAAGACTATGACATAGGAGCGAATGCGTCACATATCGCCCAAAGGGCATACACTAAACACTCTAGACAAGTGAGGAGAAACCCCCCACTCATCATTTTCCATGTGCTTAAGACACGTGGCGCACAATGTTCATCGTTCTTTATTAAGTATCTTAAGATTTTTTGAGATGAGAAGAGAAGACACAAAAGAACATTAAAGGGAAACTGAAGACCTTAATGTTATAATATAAAATGGTTCTAAGGTTAGGATGAAAAGGAAGTCTACCTAATGTTATCATACAAATGATGGACCTAAAGTTGAGGTCAGAGAGGGACTATCCTAATTGTTATCATGCAAAGGATTGAAAGCCTAATGTCTCTCCTACTCCCATCTTAAACAGAGGGATCATGTGAAAAACACAAGTAAACACCATGCTAATAAATCACAAATGAAAACAAATCCCAAAACTCAAACAAGTCTCAAGACAAAGGAAAAAAGGAGATGAAAGAAAAGAAGTAACAACAAACAACTTCTCAAGGAAGTTCAACTTAAATGACAAGACAAACACACAAGTAAGCACTAAATTCAATCACATACAAAGCACACATCACATCATATCAAAATGAAATAATAATGCATATATGTCAAGCCACACTCAAAGATTAGAGGTTAAATAAAAATGGCAAGACAAAGTGCCCAAACACACACAAGTGACTCAATATTTAACAAAAGGCATCATCAATCACCAAACAAAGTGGGGGTAAAGTCAAAGGAGATGGAAAACAAGGTAGGGCAGTAGCAAGATCATATCACATCCAAATCATGCCAATGATTAAAGAAGAAACACACAATCAAGCCATACATCATACTCATAAACAAATCCAATGCTACACGAAACAAGCATGCAAGATATAACCTTAAAGGAAGAGACATGAGATAAGGGCATGAAACCAAGTATGGGAAGCAACACCAACATGAATATCAAGTCAAAGATCCACTCATGAACACACAAAAGGAAAATAGAGGTTTGAAATCAAGACATGCATCTAGGACAAGTTCAAACACCAAAGTCATTCTCAAATAAGAGAGGTACTCAACAAGAATACAAATGATCAAGTTTCAATACATCAAAGGCACAAAAAAACTCAAATTATATGCATCATGCTCAACAATCAAATTCAAGAAGAGACAAACTCAACTTGAAGCACAAAAGTCAATCAAACATCTCTTAAGTTAACCCATGGAGGAAACAAAGGATCATGTGAAGCATATGAGATAAAATTATCATGCAATGAAACTTCATACATGAAAATCAAAACCTCAAACATGCCAACTAAAGCATACAAGAACCATCAAACATCCATTGAATCATTCAAGAAACAAACTCCAAAGACTAGGACAAGTCATACACAAAACATGGTCAAAGTAGCAACAACTTGATGCACCAACCAAAAATAGAAACAAAAGAAAATAAAATCCAAATAAATTCTCAAACTCATCATATGGAAAAGCATCAAAACAAGAATGGCAAGAGAGCATCATCAAATGCATCAAACAAGGCATAACAAGCAACTAATCGAGGGCCAAATAAAATTAAATGAAAACCAAACAAAAGGTGATCATCAAAGCATTCAAACATTCATCAAATAGGTGCCTAAGTGTTTGCAAAAGATTGAGCCAAAAATCAATTGGAAATGGCAAGAATTGAAGTCATGTTTCAATCTAGGTCAAACAAAACACACATAACCAATAATTCAAAATAAAATATTAAAATAAAATAAAAATGAAAATAAAAAAATGTGAAAAACTATGTAAGATATAAAAATATCAGAAAGGTATTCTTTTTGGAAATTTAGGATATCTTGAACTATTTAAATAAAATCAAAATAGAAATTAAAAAGAAAATAAAAAAAACAAAGGGAGAGGGGTGCATTATTAATAACTGGAAGAACTAGTTTCCAGTTATCACGTACATGGGCCCAACAACTGGGGGTGTGAAAATCAAAACGGCTAGGCCCATGATCAACTCAACACGCATGAGACACACACACCTGGACGACACACATGAGACACGCAAGCATTCAACTGGTCAGATCCTTCCACCTCAGCTAAACACCTAAGACGCTGGAGCCCTAGCTCCGATCGTCTTTCCCGGTGAGCGTCACCGGTGGTCATTGTAAACCTTAACAAAAATGCCTAAACTGGACATCATTTTGAAGGAAATTTCATGTAGGTCATGAATCCAACCTAAAAAATCATTTATCGATGCTAAAACACAGTGAAATCACGCAATGAAAATTTGGTATCCAAACTAAAACTCCATTAAATCAACACAACAATTATCAGAAACACGCATACACTAGTGTAGGACTTCAGAAACAACAAAAACAAACTTGAAATAAGCCTAACATGAGAGGAAACAGTAGGAGGAGCTTACTTAATGGAGAGGCTCTGTTGGCCCTTGAAACTGTGCTTAACCTTAAACTGAGAGCTTCCAACAGCTTCCTTATGCTTTGGTGAAGATGAACTAGGCCAGAAATGTAGAGAAATTTGAATGAGAAAAGAGTTTAGAAGAGAGAGGTTTTTTTGAGGAAAAGTTGAGGAATTCCAATCTGATTCTTGCAGTAATGAGGTTCTCTCTGCTTGCTAGAGTTTTTAGAGTTTATATATGAGAGCCTTGAGGGTTAAAACAAAAAATAACTTAGGTTAAAGCTTGGTTAAAAAGTTTGTGAAATTTTGAAAATGAAGAGTGAGTGAAATGAGGTGGCTCATGTTAGCTCTTTGTGGGTGGTATGGTTGTCCTTTTATGGTGTAGCATAGTGAGCAAAAAGAGACAGAATGAGCAGCAAGTGGAATATTGGTATCATTCTTGATGAGCAAGCTTTACAAGTTGCTTCTTTTGGCAAAGATGTGGAATGAAAGCACATGATTGGTATAAGGTTGGTTGGCACTTATTTGGCAAGATTTTGGACACAAACTTGAGGATTCATGCGCATGAAATAAAGTTGTTGCATGATCATGTCAAGAAACTTATGTTATGCATGAAAATGTGATAACTTGAAATGTATAATCACTAATCCGTATGGCTCACTTTATCCAACCATAATTCAAGGAGTTTTAATCCAAATTGTGCAATCTTGAGTTCAATGGAAAGCTTAGAGAATGGTGACCAAAACTTATGTTCAAGGAAAGTTGAGATAAGGCTTGGAAGATCATGAAAGAATGGTTGGAAAACATGTCCTCAAAACTGTCTAAGATGACTTAGAAAAATTCTAAGTCATGAGCCTTTTTACATCATTGAGACCTCAACTTTGAAGCTACATATCTTGTTGAGTTTTGATCCAATTAAAGAATTCTTGTAATGGATGGGAAGCTTGAAAAATGATCTTCAACTTTCATGTTATGGGAAAATTCATTTAAGGTTAAAGGCTAGATGAAAAATGCTTTGGAACCTTGGTTGAAAAATCTGCCTAACAACTTGCCAAACTTAACATCTTTGGAACCTTAATTTGGGAGCATCATAACTTGAGCTCTTCACATCCAATGCAGATGATCTAGTACTCAAAAGAAAACTTGGAGAATGTTCTAAAATTCTCATGTTGTAGGAAAATCCATATGAAGCTTGTATCACCATGAAAAGTGGGCTTGAAAGTAGGTACTTCAAACTGATTTTTATATACATAGAAAAATTCTAAGTGTTGAAATATCACAATCTCCATTTTTCTAACTTTAGCTCATAATATCTCCCAAACCATGAATCTTTTGGACATGATTCCTTCCATAAACTTGTAGTTCATGATGTCCTCTTTAATTTGATAGCAAATTTGCCTTCATTGGATCAAAAATGAGAAAGTTATGGAAGTTACAAGATGGCTAGAATTAGGGTTTCTACACTTAGAAAATTTTCCACCAAAATCCCAATTTAATCAAACTCTTGATTTTATGTTTCTCCTTGATTCTTTTTGTTCCAAACACATGAAATCACTTGAAAACATCTATCATGCTCTTAATTGATCTTGAGATCCAAGGTTTTGACCTAATTGAATCACAATTGAATTTTGTTGACCAGATGAAACCCTAGGACCATTTCCACTGACTGAGGCTCTTGTGATGGCTTGTGATGACACATTGATCCGGTGTCGCGCACGGATCAAAAACGAGTAGATTGAAAAATGGTAGTTTAGCGACAATGACTCGAGTCGTATCGCAAGGATTCTTGTATTATTTCAACTAACTAAAGAAAAGGTTTATGGGGGGTTTTAAGTTTTAATTTAGAATTCGATTAAGAAAATAAGCAATAAAATAAGTGATTTTGAAATAAGTGATTTAAAACAGGTTAATCTACTGGTTCGACTCCAAAGTCATCATTGGTTATTACAATTACAATTCCCCAAGCGGTTCCAATACCTATTCGATTGCAATATTGACAAACAAGCGTCGACAATACCACACGACTTATATTCCTAATTACCGAATTAAGCAGACGGTTAAAGATGGCGTAAATTAATGAAAAAGCTAAGTAAATCCACGATTAAGTTAAGGAACATCAATCAATCGAATTAAATCCAATTTATTTTATAAGAACAAATTAAGCAAACGAAGTTATAAAACGAATTGGAACGGAATTAAATTAAATCAGAATTATAATAAACCTCAAAGGATTACGGGTTTCGAAACCGGCAGATTTTTCCTCAGGATTAGTTCGCCATGGAAAACATGAAAGCCAAAGAAAAATTCGTGAAAAACTAGGGTAGTCGTCACTGTAGCACAGCAGCAACCTTATAAATAGAATAAGGTTTGCATTACACACTCAACTAGGTCGGAAACATAAATCAGGCCCAATAGGGAAAACACTAAATTATCACAGTCAGAAACTTCAACGAATTTTTCAAGACTCAAGCAATCTGAATCAACTTTTTCGTGCAACAAGAAAGTTGTATATCTTTTCCTTATCTTTCCAACGACTGGTAGAACACCTTGATCTGATTCCTGTAGCTCCAGTTATGAATTTTTTATTAAAAGCTGCTAATGCTGAAAATAACAAACGAAAATCAAATAAGGCTGAAAACAAATTGAATTGTAAAAACATTATAAAATAGTAAATTAAACAAACTAAACTATAGAAATGTCTAACTCCAAACATAGAGAAAGGTGCATCAAAATAAACTGATCCAATTCCCCCACACTTGAACCTTTGCACTCCGAGCAAAGTATTATCAAAACGCATGAAACACAAAAACATTTAGATACTCATTCTAGGCTGTAAACTCTTCTTCGGTCAAGATTGCATCGATAGATACTAATTTTTCATACTAAAGATATCGTAAGAACACAAAATCGCAATTGTGCTGTCACAAAGCTCCCTCCTATACAAACTAATTTAAATCATGTCATAATGCCTAAGTCTAACTTACTCATCCTCTTTTTTACTCTCTTTCATTCTAGTGCAATCATATTAAGCCATTTATCTATTCATACACATGGTAAATAAGCTTGCTAGTGACTATGATCAACATATTTTCAACAATTCACAATGTTGCACCCCAAAATTTGACCAACCTTTTTCTTAACATTTGGCTTATGTTTCATTGCATTTTAGCATTCTTGCATTTGCATAGCATAGTTCTTACAGGGGATCAAGTGTTTGTTTGTGTATCATCCAAGAGGAAAGTCTTTATTGGTTTCAAGCTCAAGCAAAGGCACTAGTACAAACCATCAGAAGATTGTCAAGGGGTCCATAAGGTCTTATCACTGGTGTGAACATGAGGTAGAAGTTTGTTGAATACCTCAGAGGTCATAGAGGAGTGGAATGGTTACTCAGTTCATCTGCACAATGCCCAGGGCAAAAAGGTTGGAATTAGGGTTTCAATTTTAATCAGGATAAAACTTGTTTCTTGAATCAAACTTGTTTCCATGGCTCTCAATATGTCCTAAGATGTTCGGGGATGGGTGATTAACTATCAACTTTAATCAGAAGAGCTCCAATTGATCAGTTGATTGAAAATTGGGAATTTTGGAGAAAAGTCAACTGTGCAGTGAAAAAGTCAACTCCTGACTTTTTGAAGTCAAGATCATGATCCTTAATTTCAATATGACCAATGGGTGGAATTTTATCAAGAGAAGCCAAAGGAAATCATGAAAAATCAAAGGTTGTTGAAAGTTGTCATTTTGGGAATTAGGGTTTTAGAAACTTTCCATTTTTGGAAAGTTTTATGTTTGGAACAACCATCTTCAAGGCCATTTTTATTCATGATAAATGTTTCAAATGAACTTTTGGCCAACATAAAAGTTGTTCCTTGTATCTCAAGCTTTCCTTTGAGTACCAATTCATAGTCATATGATATTTTGAGCTCAAGTTATGATCAATCAAAGTTAGGGATTTCAATGATTTCAAAATTGTTAAGTTTGAACAGATTTTTGCACCACTTTGCAAGCCAATTTTCATCACCTTCTTGATGTCAAATGAAACTTTGTCCCAAATGAAAGTTGTAGAATGTGTTCCAAGCTTTCCAAAGAGTACAAGAAGTCCTCCATTGAGTTTGAGAAGCTCAAGTTATGGATGTGTAAAGTTGAGGAAAAATAAGGCAAAATCTATACTTAGAATTTTTTCTAAGTTATTTGTGAGCAGCTTGCATGACATACTTTTCAACCCCAATTTTAATGCCCTTCCAATGATCAAATGGGACTTTCATCAACATGAACGTTGTTCATGGATATGCAATCTTCATTTCTTGTTTAAACATCAAATCATTTGCTTGAGTATTTATTCACTTATGGTGGTTTGAAGTGAGCTTCTTGGAATTTTGGCAAAATGCCATCCATGAAACATTTTAGGTCTCCACTTCTTGCAGCACACAAACCACACGTGATATATTTTTCCTTGTGTATTTTCTATGTAACAAACATTACCCAAACAAGAGAAACAAAGCTTGTACCACTCATGGATGTATTTTGAATCTTTTACCCAAAGAGGAAAAGACAAGCCACCCTCTTGCTGTCCACTATGCATTCCATCCAGTTTGTTCCCTCCACTGCAGAAAACAACAAGAAAGCAAGCATGCTTGTGTACTATTGCTTGATCCACCATTTGATTCAAAAACCTTGAATGTGTAGCATCTGATCCATCCATCTTTTACCACTGTTAAACTCTCATTTTCATGTTTCTCACTTGGTATTTAAGCTAAGCAGCAGCTGTAACAAAACCCTAGCCACCACTTTTGTGAAAATCAGAACTTGTGTTTTGATCCTCAGCAAGCTTTCCCACGAAATCCCTTAAGTTGTCGAGCCATTTTGACAAAATAATTCCATTTCATCATCACCTAAACACAATTTTGAGACTGTTTGCAAAAAGAAGAAGCTGTTGCCTTTTCTCTAAAACTGCTCTGAAAACCAGTTGTTGCATCAAAGGAAGATATTTTGCTAAATCAAAACTTCAAAGTTTGCTCAAGGGACATCTTGCTGCTAGCTTGCTGTAAGGAGGCTGCAAGAGGTATGTTATTTCCAAACCCCCCTGTTTTCATATGCACTGAAATTATTAAAACATGTTTGAATGTGTATGTGCTCTTGGGATTGGTTAATGTTCATTTAAAGTGTTGATGTTGTTTTATGGTGACAAGACTGTTTTGTCTGTATGCAACTTTGTTCTGTTAAATTGTCATGCGTTTTTGTTTGGTCATGTGAAACCTATGTTGATGTCATGCTTAATACTGTCATGTGAAAGTGTTGGAGTTAATCTTGTTTTGAATTTGGTTTGTGGTGCTCACTTTGAGGTAGCAACTGTTTTTGAGGTATTTATTGAGTTTGGTTCTTGGAGGTATTAACTTGGTAGTGACAAGAGCTTGCTGCTATTTCTGTTTGAGGTCTTTAGGCTTTGAGTTTTATGTGGTGACTTTAAGTTTTTTTTTGATCGTATGTTGTCCATTTTGTTTTGAGATTGGAGTCTGCCAACATTGTCTTGTTTGTGTTTGGAGGAAACCTTAAGTTGTGGTGCTGCCCTTGTTCATGTTAGAGGCTTTTGTATGCTAGTTGTCAGCTGCTGTTGGAATTTGTAGTAAGTTTGAACCTGTCAATTGGGTTTGATATGCTGTGAGTACTTTATCCTTGGCTTGGTACTCTTTAGTTCTAGGTTGCTTTTGTTCTTTGAGTGTTAGCTTCCTAGTATGTTTGATTTAGATTGGACCCTGGCAGTTTTGTTTTGTGACCTTGTTATCAGTAACTGTTTTGAGGGCTGAATGTTGTCAAGTGCATTTCTATTGTTGAGATTTGGTTCATGTTTTGGTTTTTATCCAAGAGTTTTGGTTTGGAGCAGAGGTGAATGGTCAGATTACTATCATAAGGCATTATTGGATCTGTCCAACATTACGGGCTGCTGATCAGTGCATATTTATGCATATTCTCCTACATTTTTACTTATGCGTTTCTTTATTTTATTTTGCTTATTATTATATTTTATTATGTTTTCATATTTTATTTTATTTTTGGTTTAATTTAATTTTCGCACTTATTTTTCAACTTTAGCAGTCTGCACGGAAACGATCATAACTGGAGCTCCGGGAATCCGTTTGAGGCGTTCTAAAAATCGCCGGAAAGCTAAGAGAGAGAGCTATGACTTTCGTGTTGGAGTCGAAGTCAGATTCGGAGCCCAAAATTCCAGAATTCCGTTTGAAGTTACAGCATTAGAAATTTATTTCGTGTTGGGTCATGTTTTGGGCCTGGGTTATATTTTTGACCCAGTTGGGTTTTGAACCAGATCCATTATTTGTATTTTTAAAGTAAAACCCGTGTTACTGTTCACAGGGTCACTATTCATGCAAAAATTGTTGAAAGCTTGTAAACTCATGGAGAACTAATACTCTCTGGATGGATTCACTGTACTCAGGTTCAAACTTTGAGATTGTTATGATATTTACAATTTAATTTCTATTCCTTTCAATTATATCATGTGATTGTTGTTTGCTTAATCCAATTATCATATAGTATATTTGATTGATTTGTGTTCCTAATTTTAATCGTAGATTAACTCTACTTAATTGTTAATTTGCGCTATCATTTACCGTATGCTTAATCCGGCGATAGGAACATGTTCTCATAAAATCAACCACACTTGTTGACTGATTTTTTCATCAAATAGGATAGAAGTCCCTCTTGGGAAATTGTATTTTCATCGTTCGATGATTAGTAAGAACCGAGGCAGTGGATCCGTTACTTTAATCACTTATTTCACAACAACTTATTTCAATAATCAATTATTTTAAGTATTTTTTCTTCTTAATCAGAAACCTAAACCAAACCCCCCTTATTCCATTGGTAATTGGTTATTTCGTTACAAGAATCCTTGAGAAACGATATTTCGAGTCACTGTCGCTATACTAACATTTCTTACACCAAACTTGTTATTGATCCGCGAGTGACCGCGGATCAAATTGGCGCCGTTGCCGGGGATTCTTGTCGTTATTAATCAATTTTAGAGTCATAGTGTTAGTTTCCTCGAGTCCAGACCTTAGTTTTCTCACGGTTTCGTCCAATTCGCGTTTTAGAGTCCAAAACGTAAAAAAATTCTGTTTTTTTGAAAATTTCGTTCGAATCAAAATCTGTTCTAGGCATTTGAAGCAAAAAAATTAGAGAAACGTTTGTCCCTAACTACAAAGTAGTTATAGGAGGTGTGCTTTCAAATTCCCAAATTTATCATTTTTCTATTTTTTATGAATTATTTACTGTTTTCATCGGGTCGAAAAAATTCAAAAAAATTCTCAAAATTATCTTTTTAAGCCATTAGACCAATTCTGGTGTTAGTTTATTTTTCTAGATTTATTTTGATCGATTTCCTTCTTTGTGTTTTTTTTTTTACTTTTAGGGACATTGCTGGCATTTTGAGTATTGTTCCTGCATTGTTGTGCATTAGTCCTGGCAACTAGGTCATCTTGTTCTGATATTGTTGCTTTTGATCCTGAAATAGAGAGAACTTTGCACACACGACGTAGAACAATCCAGGCTACCACTAGTTCACCACACATATCTGAGTCTGAACTTGATATCAATATGGCTGATAATAGAACTCTAAGACAATTAGCTGCACCTGATGTGAATTACAACGGTTTGTGTATTGAATATGCTGCTGATGCTGTGCCTTTCGAATTAAAATCGGGTTTAATCCATTTGTTGCCCAAGTTTAGTGGTTTTGTAGGTGAAGATCCTCATAAACATTTGAAAGAATTCCAAGTGGTGTGTTCCACGCCATTGAAGCCTGAAGGGATCACTGAAGATCATATCAAACTTCAAGCTTTTCCTTTTTCATTGCAGGGTGCAGCAAAGGATTAGATATATTCCCTTGAGCCAAATTCAATTGCAAACTGGAGTGCTCTGAAAAAAGTGTTCCTAGAGAGATATTTTCCTGCATCCAGAGCTGCCTCGATAAGAAAAGAGATATGTGGTATTAGACAGGGTAATGAGTCTTTGACCGAATATTGGGAGAGATTTAAACATTTGGTATCTAGCTGCCCTCAGCACCAGATCACCGAGCAACTACTCATCCAGTACTTTTATGAGGGGTTGTTACCGATGGATATAAACATTCTTGATGCTGCTAGTGGTGGAGCACTTGTCGATAAGACTCCGGCTGCTGCCAAGGCTCTAATTGAGAATATGTCACTAAATTCCCAACAGTTCACCACAAGAAATAATTCTGTCCAAATAAAGGGTGTGAACGAAATTCACGTATCTTCTCATGTTTCTCACTCCGACAAAGCCTTCGAAAATAGAATGAATGAGCTGAAGGATTTAGTGCAGCAGATGATAATCGTAGGTAAGGCTCAAGCCACCCAACAACTTCAAACACCACCAAGGTTATGTGGTATTTGTACCTCTTCTGATCATCCTACTGATACATGTCCTATTTTGCAAGATGATAAGCCTACTGAATTACCTCCAGTTTATGATGCATCCCTTTACAACCAAAGTAACAACCAGAACCAGTACAATATTCCCAACCTGTCCACTAATAAGTACCACCCGAATTGGAGGAACCATCCCAACCTCCGATATGGAAACTCACAAACGAGCCAACAACCTAACCCACATCAAGCGGCTGCTCCTACACCTTCCAGACCTTCTTTAGAGGAACTTGTTAAACAAATGGTCGTCAACAACCTTCAGTTCCAACAAAGGACCGATGCTAGCATCCAGAACTTGAACACGCAGATGGGACAACTTGCTACTCAAATGAATAACATGCAAGTCCAAGGGTCGAACCAACTTCCAGCCCAAACAGTTGCCAATCCAAATGGTCCTAATGCTAAAGTGAGTGCAATTTCTTTAAGATCCAGAAAAGTTACAGAACCAGCCCCTGAAAAAAATAAAAAAATCATTGAGGTAACTTCTGAACTTCCTACTTCTGAACCGTCTGCTGAACCTCCTTCTGCTGTTGTGGTCGAAACTAAAAATATTAAAGAAAAAGAGTATGTACCACTAGTCCCCTTCCCACATAGAGTTCTGAAAAATAAGAGAATTGAGGAGGGAGACAAAGAAAGAGAGATATTAGATGTTTTCCGAAAAGTTGCGGTAAACATCCCGTTACTTGATGTGATTAAGCAGGTTCCTAAGTATGCTAAGTTTCTGAAGGATTTGTGCACCAACAAGAGGAGGATGAAGGGAAGTGAGAGAGTCAATTTGGGAATAAATATTTCTTCCTTTATTCAGCCCCGACCTTCATCTGAAAAATTTACAGGCGAAGGAAATGTTTCAGCCCTCACTATTCCGGTCTTGCCACAAAAGTGGAAGGACCCGAGAACTTTTGCTATCCCTTGTACCATCGGAAATAGTAAATTCGATGACTGCATGCTTGATTTAGGAGCGAGCATTAATGTTATGCCTACTTCTGTTTATAATAACCTTTGTCTTGGTCCTTTGCAGCCTACATGTTTAATCATTCAGTTGGCGAACAGGAGCAACACTCGCCCTGCCAGCATAATCGAAGATGTCCTTGTTCAAGTTAACGATTTGATTTTTCCTGCAGATTTTTACATCTTGACATGGAGGGAGAAACAAGGTCCAACAAAGCTCCCATCATTTTAGAAAGACCATTCATGAAAATGGAAAAAACGAAAAATTGATGTTGATGATGGAAGCATGTCCATGGAGTTTGGCGACATTGTCGCAAAATTTAACATTTTTGATGCCATGAAACATCCTTTGGAGGAACACTCTGTTTTTCGCATTGAGTTGATTTCTGAATTAGTTGATGACATTTTTTCTGAATTATTTTCTCTTGATTTTCCATCTGGTTTTGATGATGTTTATTCATGTTCTGATTGTACTGACACTAACCTTTGTGTTGTGTGTGTGTTGAGATTGATGCTGCCCTGCAGGCTGACGTATTTCCTACAGGTGAAGCTTTCGCCGATGAATTTGTTCTTGCAGCTGATGCCCTTGACATCCCGGCTGCCCCAAGCGCTCCATCCATCGAGCAACCCCCGTCCTTAGAGCTAAAGGAGCTCCCTGAAAACCTTAAATACACTTACTTGGAGAGTAATGAAAAACTCCCTGTTATTATTTCTTCTAACCTTGATTTCGATCAAGAAAACAAACTTTTGCAGGTTCTAAAGAAGCACAAAAAGGCAATCGGGTGGACATTAGCCGACCTTCCAGGAATTAGTCCTTCCATGTGTATGCACAGGATTTTACTTGAGGATGGTGCAAAAATAGTAAGGCAGCCCCAAAGGAGGCTTAATCCTTTGATTCTCGATGTGTTGAAGAAAGAGGTAACCAAACTTTTGCAAGCAGGTATCATTTATCCTATCTCTGACAGTAATTGGGTAAGCCCAGTGCAGGTTGTACCTAAGAAATCTGGACTTACAGGTTTCAAAAATGAAAAGAATGAACTTGTTCCCACTAGAGTACAGAATAGCTGGAGACTTTGTATCGATTACAGGAGACTAAACCAGGCTACTATAAAGGATCACTTTCCTTTACCGTTCATCAACCAAATGCTTGATCGGCTAGCTGGTAAATCACATTATTGTTTTCTTGATGGCTTTTCAGGTTACTTTCAGATTCATATTGCACCGGAAGATCAAGAGAAGACCACTTTTACTTGTCCTTTCGGTACTTTTGCTTATAGGCGAATGCCTTTTGGTCTTTGCAATGCTCCTGGCACTTTCCAGCGTTGCATGCTTAGTATTTTTTTTTTGATTTTATTGAAAATTGCATGGAAGTCTTTATGGACGACTTCACTGTCTATGGTTCTTCTTTTGATGCATGCTTGAGCAGTTTAAGCTTGATTTTAGAAAGATGCATCGAAACTAACCTTGTTTTAAATTATGAAAAATGTCATTTTATGGTTGAGCAGGGAATTGTTCTTGGTCACATAATTTCTGAAAAAGGAATTTTTGTTGACCCTGCTAAGATTGATGTGATTTCTACACTACCTTACCCATCTTGCATTCGCGAGATTCGTTCTTTTCTTGGTCATACATGTTTTTACAGGCGTTTCATCAAAGATTTCAGCAAGATAGCTCTTCCGCTGTCAAACTTGTTGAAGAATGACGTCACCTTCCACTTTGATGACAAATGCAAACAGGCATTTGACTTCTTGAAGAAAGCATTGACCTCCGCTCCTATAATCCATCCCCCTGACTGAACCCTCCCTTTTGAGCTTATGTGTGACGCTTCGAATTATGCTGTCGGGGTTGTCCTTGCACAAAGAGTTGACAAGGCTGCCCATGTTATTTACTATGCTTCTAGGACTTTAGATTCTGCACAGTCAAATTACACTACCACTGAAAAAGAACTTCTAGCTATTGTTTTTGCTCTTGATAAATTCAAATCTTATTTGCTAGGTACCAAGGTTGTTGTTTTTACTGACCATGCAACTTTAAAATATTTGTTGAAGAAGCTGGATGCTAAACCGAGATTGATTCGGTGGATGTTGTAGCTCCAAGAGTTTAATGTAGAGATTAAAGACAAAAGTGGAGCTGAGAACTTAGTGGCTGACCATTTGAGCAGGATAGAGAGAGATGAAGATCTTTTTCCCATTCAGGATGACTTTCCTGATGAGCAGCTTTTAGTTTTACATGGTATTACACCTTGGTTTGCTGATATTGTTAATTATCTTGTTGCTGGTGTTTTTCCTACAGGTGCATCCAGATCACAGATTCATAAACTCAAAAGTGATGCCAAATATTATGTTTGGGATGATCCATATCTTTGGAAGTTTGGTAGTGATCAGGTTATCAGAAGATGTGTCCCCGACTATGAGATTGAATCCATTTTAAATTTTTCTCATGCGTCTCAAGTCGGAGGACATTTTGGCCCTCAAAGAACTGCAAGAAAAGTCCTCGACTCAGGTTTCTATTGGCCAACTGTTTTTAAAGATGCTTATGAGACTTACCGCACTTGTAAAGAGTGACAAATAGCAGGTACAAACATCACTCGCAAGAGTGAAATGCCTCAGCAACCTATGCTTTTCTGTGAGATATTTGATGTATGAGGAATTGAATTCATGGGTCCCTTTCCTGTATCGTTTAGTTTCCTTTATATTCTGCTTGCTGTTGATTATGTTTCAAGGTGGGTAAAAGCTATCCCCACTCGAACTAATGATTCTAGAGTTGTTGCAGATTTTGTCAGGTCTAATATCTTTTGCAGGCTTGGAATACCGCGAGCTATCATCAGTGACCAAGGCACTCATTTCTATAACCGCACCATGGAAGCTTTGCTCCGAAAGTATGGAGTTGTGCACAGAGTCTCTACTGCATATCACCCACAAACTAATGGGCAAGTTGAGATCTCAAACAGGGAGATCAAACAGGTTTTAGAGAAAATGGTGCAACCAAACAGGAAGGACTGGAGCCGTCATCTAGAAGACGCACTTTGGGCTCAGAGAACAGCTTTCAAGACACCCATTGGGATGTCTCCTTATCGACTTGTTTTTGGTAAGGCATGTCATCTTCCTGTTGAGATAGAACACCGTGCCTATTGGGCAGTGAAAAGTTGTAATTTGGAGATGCAACAAGCAGGTATTGAAAGAAAACTCCAATTACAACAGTTGGAAGAGCTTAGATTAGAGGCTTATGAAAGATCTAGAATTTATAAAGAAAAAACTAAGCACTTCCATGATAAAATGATTTCTAGGAAAGAGTTTTCTGTGGGCCAACATGTTTTATTGTTTAATTCCCGCCTTAAGCTTATGGCTGGGAAACTTCGACCCAAATGGATTGACCCTTCGTTGTTACTAATGTTTTCCCTCATGGTGCAGTAGAAATTAAAAGTACAGGTACTGACAAAGTCTTTAAGGTTAACGGGCAGCGTCTGAAGTTATTCTATGGAGGTTTGATGCCTGAAGATTTCGGTATAGAGGATCTTTCTTTGGAAGCGCCTAACTACACTGCAACTTGATCAGGGAGTTGTTCTTTCCTTCTCTTTACTTTAATAATTATGTCCTTTCATTGAGGACAATGCTTGTTTTAAGTCTGGGGGAGGGAGACCTTTGTTTTATTTTTTTTTTTTTTTTTAGTTATTATAATAAAAATATAAAAAAATTTGCATCTTTTTGAAAGTTCTGGGCTATAGTCTAATTTGGGATTAGTTTGCAGAGACTTGGGAACAGTTCATAAGATCGATATCATTTTAACACATTGAGTCTCCCAAATATGGAAGTCGAGTTAGATACTTGTTATGGCATAGTCTTGAGTTCTCGTTCTCTAATAGCTTTTAAGTAGTTTATCTAGCAGTCAACACCATCTAGAAATCACATGCTAAGTAGTTGAGCTGATGCAAATAAGTGAATGATCATGTGCTTAATAAGAAGAAGAAAAAAAGAAAAGACAAAAAGTGAAAAAGAAAAAAAGAAAAGACAAAAAAAAATGTTTAATTCTAAATTGTTGAGAAAAAAATATGAATCATAGTCACTAACAAGCTCAGTTACCATGTGTGTGAATAGATAAAGGGCTTAATGTGATTGCACTAGAATGAAAGAGAGCAAAACAGATGATGAGTAAGTTAGACTTAGGCATAACGATATGATTTGGATTGGTTTGTATAGGAGGGAGCCTTATGACCGCACAATTGTGGATTAGTGTTCCTACGATATCCTTAGTGTGTAAGATTAGTACCTATCGATACAAACTTAAGCGAAGAAGACTTATAGTCTGGAATGAGTAACTATTGATGTGTGTGTGCTTCCCTTGTTTTGTTTTATTTTAATTTTTCTCGGAGTGCAAAAGTTCAAGTCCGGGGGAATTTGCTCAGTGCATATTTATGCACATTCTCCTACATTTTTACTTAGGCATTTCTATATTTTATTTTTCTTATTATTATATTTTATTATGTTTTCATATTTTATTTTATTTTTGGTTTAATTTAATTTTCGCACTTATTTTCAGCTTTAGAAGTCTGCACGAAAACGATCATAACTGGAGCTCCGGGAATCCGTTTGAGGTGTTCTAAAAATCGCCGGAAAGCAAAGAGAGAGAGCTACAACTTTCGTGTTGGAGTTGAAGTCAGATACGGAGCCAAAAATTCCAAAATTCCGTTTGAAGTTACAGCATTAGAAATTTATTTCGTGCTGGTGAAGGTGAGAAAAACACTTAGAAGGGGGGGGGGGGAGGGGTTGAATAAGAGTTTTAAGAAATATGGCAATAAAAATAACTCAAGATTTTTATCCTGGTTCGTTGAACTCAACTACTCCAGTCCACCTTATCAAAGACGATTTGTCTTTCTCTACAAGGACTTAATCCACTATTGATCAACTGATTACAATATAAAGCACTAAGAGCAACTGTCTTAGTATTCTCAAGAACTACTGACCACACCTTGGTCTTCTTAAGGAACTTCTTACAAATGAATGTAAACTAACAAGTGTTTGAATGCTTCTAATAAGCTGTATCACAACTGTGATGTTTACACTTACGATTAAGTACAACAAAAACTATATGGTTTTATGAAAGATCAAAATGAATAAGATCTTGTGAGATTTTCTCTTTTATGAATCAAGCGTGTATTTCTTTCTGAGTGAACTTGCAGTGAGTAAATGGTGAGTAGTGAATTAGCAACCTCAAAATGTTGAAGTAGTTCTCCTTTTATAGCTTTTTCCAAATGCTTTGAATGATGTGCAGCTGAATATAATATTAAATTTGTAAGACTTTTCATCACCAAAAGTATGGGCAGAGATATGCTTTCTGCAGAAAGGTATAGTTGTAGAAGCATTGGGATTTGCACCACGTCACTTCTTTGGAAAAATTAGTCGTTGGTTACTTTGGAAGTAGCACCACATCTAATCAAGTTTACAACTTCTTCAACAAGCTTCCTTCAAGATGAAGTCTTCATAATCTGCACTTCAGAACTTGTAATAAGCTTAAAAGGTATGGAATGCTTTAGAATGATCAGAGCTTAAGATGAATGAGAAGTTCAGAGTCTTGATAGATGATCAGATCTTAATGTATCAGAGTCTCAATCTTGATCAGAATATTCATCAGAGTATGCAACAGTATGTGCTAAGAGCGTGAATATAAATGATAAGAGTCTGATTTATCAAAGCCTCAACTTTTGTACACTCCTTTCATTAACGCTTCAGATCATTTTGTAACTTCTGCTTCAGATCCTTCTGGAAGCGCTTCAGAATCTTCTGATAGTCTTGCATCTGATGCTTTAGAGCTTTGCATAATTTCTTGTACTTATATATTTTGCTTCTTTAAGAGTATTTAATTTTATACCTGAAACAATAATACTTGAACAAATTTTAGAGTGTATATTTTCTTAATACAAAATTCTATAAAAGTTATCATCAAAACATAGAGATATAAGAAACACCAATCTGTGTTCTAACAATCTCCCCCTTTTTGATGATGACAAAACATAGGGAATTTTGTTCAATAAAGAGAAATAAAATATATAACTCCCCCTGAAATTAATACTCTAATAGAAGAGAACACTTCCCTTTTTGCTTGAGTATAATTCATAACTTGGTAGAAATCCTTGTTTAGAGAAAGAATCAGAGCCTGGATGCTTTCCAGAATTAGAGTCTGATGATTTCTTTCAAAATGAAGGATCTGGTAGATCTTCTAGATTCAGAGTCAAATTTGCTTCAAGGATCAGAGCCTGGTTGGGTAATTCTCAAGGTAACTTCAGATCATTTTTGTCAGATGAATTAATAAGATCTGAAAGTCTTAAGATTCAATGTTAGATTAAAACAATGTCTGAATTTCATTTTAGTATTGCTTATGGATTGAACAATCAAATTCTCTTTCTCCCCCTTTTTGTCATAATAAAAAAGAATTGTAAAGACAGAAAAGATAACAGAAGAAGAGAAAAACACAACACATAAATGAAAAACATAGCAGCTAGATTCATTCAGATCAAAGTAGCACAAAAAGCATAAGATGTTCATACAACAGATGGTAGAAAGTAGAACAACAGAAAACAAGTGCAAAACAAGAATGCAAAGACATGAAAAACGAAAACTAGGGCTGGCGAGAAGCAATCAAGGTCAGAAGATCAGTAATCTTGGAAGTGGACTCTTCTTGCTTGGCCATCCAAGTCTTGATCTCTTCAGTGGTTTGTTCCTGTTTTATCATCCATGTTTTGATTTCCTTGACTTCTTGGACAACATCTGGAATCTCAGTCTTCATCTCAGATGCAGAAGGTTCAGAAGCAGATGCAGTTGCCATTGGATGATCAATCTCCATGTCATATGCAGGAGTATCTTCTATCATTGCAGAATCTTCAGCAGGAGCATCTTCCAGAAGAAGCACTGGGGTTGTGATAATGCTCAGCAGAGTCTGTCTGACCATTTCAGCAAACTTAGCCTTTGCATCATCAGCACACAGTGTTCTGAGGTCAGATGCAGCAGAGTTGAACTTAGATATGAATCTGTTCCAAGAAGCTTCAGACTCAGCAGGATCCATACTAGCCATGCACTCTTTCTCCACATAAGGAATTCCCATACGTATTTCCTTCTTGAAATTCTTGAACATAGTAGAAACATCTGATCTGGCTTTGGGGTTCAGAAAGTCTTCTATGGTGATTGGTTGTGATGGTTCAGGAGGTGTTTGGTTTTGTTCAGGAGATGGGTGATCAGTTGATGGTTGTTTAGATGGTGGTTGTTCAGATTGTTGGGGTATGGATGGTTGTGGTTCAGATGGTTGTGGTATGGAAGTTTATGGTATGGTGAGTTGAGGAATGGAGGTGTCATCATCAGATGGTGTTGATGTAACAACATCAGATGAGGGTGGTATAAAATCTGTGAAGTTGAATTTAAAGCGAAGAGGGTTGTCAGAAGCCGGTAGGTCAGATGGTAGTGGTTTATAAGGATCAGGAATATGTAAGCTAGTTGGTGAGGGGACTTATGAGTCATTAGAATCAGATGATTCAGTTGAATGACATGAAGTTGAAGAGAGGACATACATGGTTGCAAGTGGTGATACATCCAGAATGTCTTCAGATGGTTGTTGGACAAATGGTTCAGGATTTTGGATGGTTGGTTCTACTGGTGGTTGAGTAGTAGAGAGTGGTTCAGATTGTTTTTGTTGTTCAGAGGATTGTTGTTTTTGTGGTTAAGATTGTGTTTATTGAGGGGGTTGTTTTTCAGAAGATTTTTGTTGAGGGGGTTCAGATGGTAGTTGAACAGAAGATGGTTGAGAATGTTTGTGAGGAGATGAAATGGGTTCAGATGATTGATGTTCAAATGTTTTAGGAGGAGATGGTGGAGATGAAGGTGAGGATGAAGGTACAAATGGTTTGGGATCAGATGTTAATGCCTGGTGAATTGTTTCTCTAATTTCTTCCATAATAGCTTCTGGAGGATTTTCCTTCTGCTTCTTGTCCTTCTCAGGTTTGTCACCAGCATCAGAGGCTTTCCTCTTGGGCTGTGCAACAGATCCTTCCTCAACTTTTCTCTTCCTGCGCCTTTCTCTCAGAAGATTTGACAATACTTCTCCTTCCTTTTGTACTATGTTAGCAGGCAGAGGAATACCATCTCTTAAACATTCAGCAATGTATGTTAGAATGATTTCCCTAGGTTCATCTGCACTGAACATGGGAAAATATACTAAAGGAATTCTCCTTCTGCTGACGTCTTCAGAGTGAAATTTCTTGGGTTTTCTAGCAAGCTCTGAAATGACCTTCATTCTTTTCAGAGTGTTCCCATTGATAACAGATCTTATAACATAAGACAGATCATCTGTCACTCCAGCATCAAACAGATGTTTCACAAGACCATTCTATGTTAGAATGTCTGATATCAGTCTTCCCATAGGGATCCAAGTTCTGATTTTTCCATCTTTAACCCTTACTTCTTCTCTTGTTTCTTTGATATGGTTCAGAAGATGACTGAATAGAAGATAAGGTAAATCCACCTTCTTTCCTTTACTCATATAGAACATGAAGTACATTTGTTCTGAGTTCACATAATCTGGTGAGTTAGAAGATTTCTTGTGAAAGATAGAACTCATGAAAATCTTAGCCCAAATTCTGTAAACAGGCTTCAGATCTCTAACCTTGTTGGATGGTTCCCTAGAAACACAAACTTCTTGAAAAATGTCAGCCAAATCCACACGATCAGTAGCCATACATGTGATTCCATCAGTTTCCTTATACTTAAGTAGTTGTCTGATTAACTTTTCAATGATGACAATTTCCTTCCCAAGAACAGATGAATGAATGAACTTAGGGCAAACTTGAGCGTGTATCCAGAATTCCTTCAATAAGGTTGGATAAACAGGACCCATCATCCTGTCAAAATACTTTTCCCAGTTCTGAGTTTTGATGGTTGAATAGAGATCAAAACCATTTTCTTTGATGGATTGAAAATCCACAAAGTTCTCACACAGAACTTCAAGTTCTTTGATTGGATTGAGAAGAGTTCTTACAAGTGCCTTGTATACAACAACAGTTTGAGATGAACCAGCAGCATTTAGAGATGATGCAACAGCAGTTGAAGTTTGCATTTGAGCAGATGTTGAAGATGGTGAAGCCATTGATGTTCTTGAGTTGCGTCTGGGTTTACGAGAGGGTTTGGGTTTTGAAATAAGATGGAAGCAATAGAGAAGACAGAAATGCATATGATAGATGAAAAGAGTGTAAAGTGTGAATTGTGAAGTGTTGTGAGAATTTATAGAGAAATTTTGGCATGCAAAAAGACACACAATCTCACGCGTACACACAAGCATTGAATGAAGTGAAACATAATAATATCAAGCAATTAATGCAAAGAATAAAATCATATCAAGCATTTAAGATTCTGACAAAAGGGGGGAAAATCAAGAGATTTTGGATTTTCAAAGCAATACCTCAAACGTCAATTCAGTATGGTGCACTCTACCTTTCCAGATTCTGAGCTACACGTGTTTGCTTGCATGTGCCTCTGAAACTCTTTAAGAAATGAAACGTTAGGCAACGTTCAGATCCTCTGAGCCTTGTTAGTTCAGATTTACACACAAATAAATAAACACAGAATTGAACAGAAGAAATACTTCAGAGTTTAGACATTTATCATCTGAAAAAAAATTTCATCTGATGAATATTTTATTCTGGACAGAAGTCCATTTTTATATTTTTCAGAATAAATTTAAATCTATCTTCAGCAAGTGGTTTCGTAAAGATATCAGCCCACTGATGATTTGTATCTACAAAATTTAAATTTATAATTCCCTTCTGAACATAGTCTCTGATGAAATGATGTTTAATCTCTATATGCTTAGCTTTAGAGTGTAAAATGGGGTTTTTAGATAAGCATATAGCAGAAGTATTATCATAGAAGATAGAAATGTTACTCTCAAAAATCTGATAATCTTCCAGTTGAGTTTTCATCCAGAGCATCTAGGTGCTACAACTAGCAGCAGCAATATATTCTGCCTCTGTTGTTGAAAGTGCAATTGTGGGTTGCTTCTTGCTGAACCAAGAGATCAGATGACTTCCAAGAAATTGACAGCTTCCAGAAGTACTTTTACGTTCTACTCTGTCTCCAGCATAGTCAGCATCATAGAATCCAACTAATTTATACTCATCAGATCTTCTGTAACACAGACCCACATTAGTAGTACCTTTCAGATACCTTAGAATCCTCTTAACAGCTGTTAAGTGAGATTCTCTAGGATCTTATTGGAATCTAGCACACAGACACACACTGAATAAAATATAAGGTCTTGAAGCAGTCAAATATAAGAGAGAGATCCAATCATACCTCTGTAAAGTTTTTGATCAACTTTCTTACTTACCTCTTCCTTACCAAGTGTGCTTGTAGGATGCATTGGAGTCTTTGCCAGTTTGCTTTCATTCAGATTAAATTTCTTTAGAAGCTCTTTGACATATTTAGTCTGGTGAATATGTGTGCATTTTGGAGTCTGATTTACTTGGATTCCTAGAAAGAATCTAAGTTTTCCCATCATGCTCATTTCAAATTCAGCCTGCATAGACAAAGCAAACTCCTTTCCCAGCATAATATTGGTAGATCCAAAAATAATATCATCCACATAAATTTGACAAACTAGTAAATCATTCTTAAATGTTTTACAGAAAAGAGTTGTGTCCACTTTGCCTCTGATAAAGTTCTTTTCCAGAAGAAAATTACTTAATCTTTCATACCAAGCTCTAGGAGCTTGTTTCAAATCATAAAGAGATTTTTTGAGTTTGAAAACATGATCTGGAAATTTATCACTTTCAAAACCAGGAGGTTGATGGACATAAACTTCTTCTTCTATAATACCATTTAAGAAGGCACTCTTAACATCCATCTGATATAGAGTGATGTTATGTTGTGCAGCAAATGAAATAAGAAGGCGTATAGATTCTAACCTTGCCACTGGAGCATAAGTTTCAGTGTAAGCAATACCTTCTTGTTGACTGTAACCTTGAGCTACCAGCCTTGCCTTGTTCCTAACAACTTCTCCTTGCTCATTTAGTTTATTTCTGAATACCCACTTTGTTCCAATAATGTTGAAACGTTTTGGTCTAGGAACCAGATCCCACACATCATTTCTTGTAAATTGATTTAGCTCATCTTGCATTGAAAGTATCCAATCATTGTCACTCAGAGCCTCATCCACAAATGTTGGTTCAATAATAGACACCAACCCAAGAAGTGATGTTCCAGATGATCTGATAAATGACCTTGTTCTTATAGGTCATCTTTCTTCCCAATAATCATTTCTTCTGGATGAGAAGCCTTGATTCTGGATGATCCTTTAATTGTTGGTTCTTCAGAGATATTCATGTTATTCATCTGAGCACCTAATGGAGTTGCATCTGGCGTAGCTTCTTCTTGAGCTTTCTCTACCTCTGGTTTCTCAGATTCTATGAGAATAACTTCTCCATCTGCAGAGTTTTCAAACTGCTTTGGCTTTTGATTGCCAAGCTTATCATCAAATCTAACATGTATAGATTCCTCCACAATCTGTGTCTCAGTATTTTATACTCTGTAGCCTTTAGAGCGTTCAGAATATCCAAGCATGAAACACTTTTTTGCTTTAGAATCAAACTTGTTAAGATTCTGTTTAGGGTTCAGCATAAAACAAATACATCCAAAAGGATGGAAATAAGAAATGTTTGGCTTTCTATTCCTCTATAATTCATAAGGAGTCTTTTCAAGAAGAGGTCTAATTGACACTCTGTTCTGAATGTAACATGCTGTGTTAATTGCCTCTGCCCAAAAATGTTTTGCCATGTTAGTCTCATTGATCATGGTTCTGGCCATCACTTGCAAAGTTCTATTTTTCCTCTCTACAACTCCATTCTGTTGTGGAGTTCTAGGACTGGAGAAATCATGAGCAATGCCATTTTCATTAAAATATTTTTCAAAAAGTTTGTTTTCAAATTCACCACCATGATCACTTCTGACTTTAACAATTTTGAAATCTTTTTCAGTTTGGACTTGTTTGCAGAAGTCAAAGAATACAGAGTGTGACTCATCCTTGTGTTTTAGGAATTTTACCCATGTCCATCTGCTGTAGTCATCAACAATGACTAATCCATACTTCTTGCCTCTGATGGATGCAGTTTTCACTGGTCCAAACAGATCAATGTGAAGTAACTCTAATGGTTTTGAAGTTGAAAGAACATTTTTGGATTTGAAAGAGGATTTTGAAAATTTTCCTTTCTGACATGCTTCACAAAGAGCATCTGAGTTGAACTTCAGATTAGGAAGACCTCTTACCGGATTAAGCTTATTAATCTGAGATATACGTCTCATATTAATATGACTCAATCTTCTGTGCCAGACCCATTGCTCCTCATTAACAGACATAAGGTATTTAACATTCTGAACCTTAAGTTCTGAAAGACTAATTTTATAAATGTTGTTTTTCCTTTTACCATTAAAGAGGATTGAGCCATCCTTTTGACTAACAGCTTTGCAACACTTTTGATTGAAGATAATGTCATAACCATTGTCAGTTAATTGACTTATGGACAATAGATTATGAGCTAACCCTTCAACAAGCACGACATTAGTTATGGAAGGAAGTTTACCATTACCTATGGTTCCAGAGCCAATTATTTTGCCTTTCTAATTCCCTCCAAACTTGACATCTCCTCCAGATCTAAGCTCCAGACTTTGGAACATAGACCTTTTTCCCGTCATATGTCGTGAGCATCCAGAGTCCAGGTACCATGACTGGAGTCTTGACTTTGCTGCTAAGGATGTCTGCAACATAGATTATCTTATCCTTAGGTACCAAGATTTTCTTAGGTCCTTTTTGGTTAGTTGCCTTAAAGCTTTTTCTGAACTTCTGTCTTTCAACATAAGAATTGTTCTGATTAGCTTTAGATTTATTAAACACAGGTTTGTTCTGATTAGAACTTGTGTGTTTAATATCATTCAAGTGACCAAATGTAAATTGAGAATATAAAGGAGGATACTTGATATCCAGTTTATCTATAGATTTTTGGATTTGAATCTTCATAAGAGAAAGACTTATATCCAACACCTTTTCTATAGTTTCTGCTAATACCATAGATCATTGAAGCCATTTTGCTTCTATCTAGGCTTTTAGTTAGAAACTTCCTAAAACTATAGTCATACTCTTGTAAAATATTTTTAGAGCATGGTTCAGATTTTGAATCAGAGTTTAGTTGAGCAAATTCTAAATTATTTTACAATTGAAGATTTTCAGCTTTTAGTTCAGCTATTTCTGATTCAAACTTGTTACTCTCAAATTCAATATGCTTTAGAAGCGTTTTGTATTTGAGTTTAACTTTACTATAGTTTTCAAGAATATCAGATAAACTTTCAACAAGTTCCTGTCTAGAAAGTTCAGCAAATACCTCCTCAGAATCAGATTATGATTCTGATCCAGATGATTCAGCACTGTCCTCAATGTCAACCATGAATGCCACATTTGCACATTCCTCTTTTGACTCTGATGACGAATCAGATGCATCTGAGTCATCCCAGGTAGCCATCAGAACTTTCTTTTTGTGATCTGACTTTCTTTTTGGGTTCTCCTTTTGAAGCTTTGGACATTCACTCTTGTAGTGCCCAGGTTCTTTGCATTCATAGCAAACAACCTCTCTTTTTCCAGATCGTCTGTGTCTAGAGGATTCTCCAGATCTTCTGTATCCAGAGTGTTCTCCAGATCTTTTGTGCCCAGAAGATTCTTTGTGTTGATCTAGTTTTCTAAAGTTCTTGAACTTCCTTTGCTTATTCTTCCAGAATTTGTTGATTCTTCTGGACAGCAAGGATAGTTCTTCTTCATCTTCAGAAGCAGACTCTTCAGAGCTTTCTTCTAATACCTGCAATGCTTTAACAACTTTATTAGATTTCAACACAATTGACTTACCTTTCTTTAGAGGCTCATCTTCCTCTAGTTCAATCTCATGACTCCTTAGAGAACTGATTAGTTCTTCCAGCGTAATCTTTTTCAGATCCTTTGCCAACTTCAGAGCAGTGACCATGGGTCTCCATCTGGTTGGCAAGCTTCTGATTATTTTCATGACATGATCTGCTGTAGAGTAACCCTTGTCCAGAACCTTTAGGCCAGCAGTGAGAATCTGGAATCTGGAAAACATTGCTTCAATAGATTCAAATTCTTCCATCTTGAAAGCTTCATACTTCTGGATCAGCGCCAGAGCCTTGGTTTCTTTGACTCGAGAGTTCCCTTCATGAGTCATCTTCAAGGATTCAAATATATCAAAGGCAGTTTCTCTGTTGGTTATTTTCTCATACTTAGTATGAGATATAGCATTTAGCAATATAGTTTTAGCCTTGTGGTGATTTCTGAAATCCTTCTTTTTCTCCTCAGTCATTGATTTTCTGTCAACTTTCTTGCCATTCCCATCAGTGGGATGAACATATCCATCAATAACTAAGTCCCAAAGATCAGCATCAAATCCTAGAAAGAAACTTTCCAGTCTATCTTTCCAATAATCAAATTTCTCTCCATCAAACATGGGAGGTTTTGTGCTAACTCTTTCTTCATATTTGTTGTTGTTGGGTGTTGAAGTTTCAGCAACCATAATGTATATCAACCAAGAGTATCAAGAGTTTTTCCCACTGGATCTTTTCTGGTCACGGTTAAGTGATAGCACAAACAGAACCGGAGCTCTGATGCCAACTGAAGGTGAGAAAAACACTTAGAAGGGGGGGGGGGGGTTGAATAAGAGTTTTAAGAAATATGGAAATAAAAATAACTCAAGATTTTTATCCTAGTTCGTTGAACTCAACTACTCCAGTCCACCTTATCAAAGATGATTTGCCTTTCTCTACAAGGACTTAATCCACTATTGATCAACTGATTACAATAGAAAGCACTAAGAGCAACTGTCTTAGTCTTCTCAAGAACTACTAACCACACCTTGGTCTTCTTAAGGAACTTCTTACAAATTAATGTAAACTAACAAGTGTTTGAATGCTTCTAATAAGCTGTATCACAACTGTGATGTTTACACTTAAGATTAAGTACAACAAAAACTATATGGTTTTATGAAAGATCAAAACGAATAAGATCTTGTGAGATTTTCTCTTTTATGAATCAAGCGTGTATTTCTTTCTGAGTGAACTTGAAATGAGAAAATGGTGAGTAGTGAATTAGTAACCTCAAAATGTTGAAGTAGTTCTCCTTTTATAGCTTTTTCCAAATGCTTTGAGTGATGTGCAGCTAAATATAATATTAAATTTGTAAGACTTTTCATCACCAAAAGTATGGGCAGAGATATGCTTTCTGCAGAAAGGTATGGTTGTAGAAGCCTTGGGATTTACACCACGTCACTTCTTTGGACAAATTAGTCGTTGGTTACTTTGGAAGTAGCACCACGTCTAGTCAAGTTTACAACTTCTTCAACAAGCTTCCTTCAAGATGAAGTCTTCATAATCTGCACTTCAGAACTTGTAATAAGCTTAAAAGGTATGGAATGCTTTAGAATGATCAGAGCTTAAGATGAATAAGAAGTTTAGAGCCTTGATAGATGATCAGATCTTAATGTATCAGAGTCTCAATCTTGATCAGAGTCTTCATCAGAGTATGCAACAGTATGTGCTAAGAGCGTGAATATAAATGATAAGAGTCTGATTTATCAAAGCCTCAAATTTTGTACACTCCTTTCATTAAC
Organism: Lathyrus sativus; assembly: GCA_963859935.3. NCBI lineage: Eukaryota > Viridiplantae > Streptophyta > Magnoliopsida > Fabales > Fabaceae > Lathyrus > Lathyrus sativus. The sequence goes on from OZ012735.1 coordinate 496,873,753, forward strand.
GCTTCAGATCATTTTGTAACTTCTGCTTCAGATCCTTCTGGCAGCGCTTCCGAATCTTCTGATAGTCTTGCATCTGATGCTTCAGAGCTTTGCACAGTTTCTTGTACTTATGTATTTTGCTTCTTTAAGAGTATTTAATTTTATACCTGAAACAATAATACTTGAACAAATTTTAGAGTGTATATTTTCTTAATACACAATTCTATAAAAGTTATCATCAAAACATAGAGATATAAGAAACACCAATCTGTGTTCTAACAGTTGGGTCATGTTTTGGGCCTGGGTTATATTTTTGACCCAGTTGGGTTTTGAACCAGATCCATTATTTGTATTTTTAAAGTAAAACTCGTGTTACTATTCACGGGGTCACTATTCACACAAAAATTGTTGAAAGCTTGTAAACTCATGGAGAACTAATACTCTCTAGACGGATTCACTGTACTCGGGTTCAAACTTTGAGATTGTTATGATATTTACAATTTAATTTCTATTCCTTTCAATTATATCATGTGATTGTTGTTTGCTTAATCCAATTATCATATAGTATATTTGATTTAGTTTGATTGATCCGCGTTCCTAATTTTAATCGTAGATTAACTCTGCTTAATTGTTAATTTGCGCTATCATTTTTCGTTTGCTTAATCCGGCGATAGGAACATGTTCTCATAAAATCAACCACGCTTGTTGACTGATTTTTTCATCAAATAGGATAGAAGTCCCGCTTGGGAAATTGTATTTTCATCGGTCGATGATTAGTAAGAACCGAGGCAGTGGATCTGTTACTTTAATCACTTATTTCACAACAACTTATTTCAATAATCAATTATTTTAAGTAATTTTTCTTCTTAATCAGAAACCTAAAGCAACCCCCCCCCCTTTATTCCGTTGTTGTAATTGGTTATTTCATTACAAGAGTCCTTGAGAACGATATTTCGAGTCACTGTCTCTATACTAACATTTCTTACACCAAACTCGTTTTTGATCCGCGAGCGATCGCGGATAACCTGCATTGGTGGCTGTCTTTAGATTTAGGGTTGTTACTATCTTGAGATGAAAGGGGAGGGGTTAGCTGCTGTCATCAAGTTTTCTGTGTTCAGTGGATTTTTGGTACAATAGACTGGTTCACATTGTTGTAAGTAAGGAGGTTTGTTTGGAACAAGATGTGTAAGCCAAGTTTGTTGTCATGAGGAGTTTACTTTTGAGTGTCTCAGGCCTGTTTGAGTTTGGTCTAGGTGTAGTAGGCAGTTTAGTTTGGGCTATGAGGATATGATCAGTAGGTGAGCTCTGATGAGAGGAGGACTGTCATCATGAGTCTAGTTGATTTCTTAGCAAAATGTTTGATTTTGGTGATTTATATTTTGAGTTTGCATTTTCTACTAAAGTAGTTCCTAAGGCTGGTTTATCCCAAATTTGCATCATTGAGGTGACTGACTTTAAGGTTGTTTTATTAAGATGGAGTTGGATAACCAATTGAGAGCTGTCATAAGAGTTTAAGGTTGTGTGCCTCAGTCTGTGATAGTCCTTGGAGGAAGATTTGTCCTGGCTGGCTGTTAGTTGTTTTTAGGTGCAGTCCAGTTTTGCTGTTAGGATGTGTTAGTTGGTTTCTCATCAAGTTTACCTCTTTTCTATTCAAAACCAATTTAACTTGACCTCAGATTTTGCTACAGGCTGTTGGAAATTGTTGTATTAGCATGATGAGCTTGAACACCTCATTGAGAGTTGTGTGTCTACATTTGTAACCATTATCTAAGGCTAGACTTTAGGCTTGCTGTCTGGATAGTTGAGGGTTGCTATTTGTCGTTGTCATGTTAGGTTTGTTGAGTGTGTTGTCAGTTTGTGTGAAAGCCTACACCTTGTTTGCTATGCGGTTGGAATTAATTTGCTGCCATAATCCATCAGTGGATGTTGATGTTGTACAAAGCCTGCTGCTGCTGTTGACTTAGTAACTAGTAGTCTAGGATTGGTGGATCTTGTCAAGTAAAGAGGTCTTGTGAATGCCTCAAACTGTTTGAGCTGTGTTGATAGGTTATCATTAGGGGCCTGTTGGTATTCTAGGTGATATGTTTGAGTTTGGATTGTTAGGACTCAATATGTATTCCCTATTGTTGTGCTAGTCCTGTTGGAATTCATAGCATATTGGTTAAATTTTAGTCTGAGAAGTATTCTACATAGGTGTACACCTTGCTGACAAGATTCCACTTTTATAAGGACACAATATCCCGAATCCATCTATGACTGCCCTTAGAGACTAAGTTTGCTAACTCATTGGTTTTGAGAGAACCCCTCTTTGGTTTGTAAGTCTGTTAGGTGATTGAGAGGTTTAGGTGGATAGATGATTTGATAACTGTCTTCAGGAGCAAAATGTGAATAAGTTTTTGAGGTTGGCATTATGATGACCAAGATTTGTTACTGTCATGAAATGTGTAGACTGACTTTTGTCATCAATTTCCTACACTTGGTGAGTTTGTCATGTGCATAAGGGTTTTGCCAATCAGTGAAGGCAAGTTTTAGACAGTGTAAGGGAGTTTAGTAGATTTTGTCATGAGAGTTTAAGGCTATTGTGTGCTGGCTAGATCTTTGGAGGACAGTTTTGTTGGTCTGACTGTTTAGCCTGAATTTGGAGGTGATTTGTGTTGAGCTCATGATGGATAGACCATTAATGACCTGATGAGACTGTTGTTGTTGGTTGTGTGAACTCAGGCCAAGATTGTTGCCAAGTACCATGACATTTGGTTTCTCTTATTGCCCTATTTTGCTATCCACAATCTGTTGAGGAGTTTACCATTTGGGATCCTTATCAAGATTTCTTTTAGGATTCATCTAGCTACTTTGTGTCTAGTTGTGGAAGTTCAGTATAGGTTCTGTTGTTGTCAAGCCATTGGTAAGTTTACTAGTACACTGTTATGCCATTAGTACTCAAGGCTTGGTGATCTTAGTTTGCATTTCATTCTCCTTTGAAGTTTGTGTGTATGTGTGCAGCTGATGCCAATTATATGGATTGCAGTTGCTGTCTTGGTTTGTTGTTTATACATTGTTGACACACAAAACACAAATTTCATCATTGGCAACTCATATACCATTTCTTGCTCTGTTGTGTTTTATACAAATGCTCCTGTTGGAAATCATCCCTCACCACATTTGAAGTTTGCTCAGACTCTCACTTGCTTTAATTTGCATTTGTTTTGATCTAGAAATCCCAAAATGCATCTCAAAAGCCACAACTGCATTTTCATTCGAATTTTTATCTGTGTGTGTTATTTGAAAATATGGTTGATGCCATCCTCTTCCTTATGAAATTCCAAGTGAGTTTGACTAAAATTTTGTTAAATTTAGTGAAGAATTGAGAGAGTTATGTCGAAAACGCATGTTGATGTTTTGCTTTGCTTGCCTTGTATTGTTGCCCAGAATTCATGTGTGTTGAAGCTTATTTATTTAAGGGGTGGAATTAATACACGGATGTATCGCCACCCCAGTGGTTAGAAGCTCACTCATAAGACCTTGCTTGACCGCCTGTACCTCTATTCGACCCCTGTTGGGGCGTTTTTTCTTTTATTCCTTTTATTTTTCACGCTTTATGTTTTCTTTTTCCTTTTCCATTGTTTTTCACGTGTGTATGAGTGGTTGGAGTGGTTTGTTGTTCAGCCTTGAACCCTAAGGTCAAGGGTTCAACTCCTTTTGTAGCCATTTCTATTTTTCATCACTTATTTGTTTCATTGCTTTTTCTTTTTCTTTTATTTTAATCTCCCTTTGTTTTATCCTTATATCATAAAAACCAAAAATCTTATTTTATTATTTTAGTGTGTTGTTTTATTTTTCATCCTTTTATTTTATTTTATTTTATTTTATTTTATTTTTCATTTTATTTTATTATTTTTATTTTGAATTTATCAATTCCTTTTCTTTGTCATTTCATTTGTGAGTGAATTTATTTAGTGTTTACTTGCCTTTGTGCCATGATCCCCCTAGGATTCCTAGTCCCTCCGTTTAGGATGGGAGTAGGAGAGACATTAAGTGTTCAATCCTTTGCATGATAACATTAGGATAGTTTCATTCCCTTTCATCTCGACTTTAGGAGCATTGTGCATGATAACTTTAGGGTCCAGTTTCCCCTTAGTTTGAGTTTTTCTCTTCTCATCTCCTAAACATTTCAAAACAGCTAATAAAGAAATATTTTTGTCGTACGCTACGAGCCTTAAGTACTCGAGGAATGATGGTTGGGGGGCCTCCTCTCAATTGTCTAGAGTTTTTAGCATATGCCTGTTGCACCCTAAAATTTGCCCAACCTTATTCACTGGGTCTATGTTTCAATATCATTAGCATTTGCATATAGAGTCATGTACATAGCCTAACCATCTGCATAACACAAGCATAGCAAGTCATCCAGCAGGGGCCAATCATTATTATCATCTCTAGAGGCCTATCAAGAGGTTATTATCCTAATTCAATCTCATTCAAGTCATCAGAAAAGAATTTGAAAGCAGGGGGTTCAGTGGATCAAGCATTGAGTATATCCCCTAACTGAGGGTGTCTGAGGGTCAACAAGGGAATTATGAGTTGTGAATTGAGAGCATGAGGAGTATCTAGACATCTTGGAGGACTTAGAAAGTCATTTGGAGAAGAAAACAAGTTGTTGGTGTGATCACAAGAATTGCAGTTGAAGACAGTCAACTAGGGTTTCATCTGGGTCAACCCTGGGTCAACCCTAGGTCAAAGGATTGTTGGAGAGGCATTAAGGGCTATTGAAGGGATGTGGGGTTCATCATTTGACATGGAGAATAAGGATATGTTGTTATGCTAAGAAGAAATCAAGAGAAATCAAGGAGAAGAGGAGGGTCTAAATTAGGGTTTCTATGTAAAATCCCCTAGTTTAGGTCAAATTTCCAGGCAAGATAAGTCAAAATGCAAGCTTCAAATGGATCCTTGGCCAACATGAAACTTGTATAGGATCTCAAGACCTTTAATTTGAGTGGTGGAAGACATCAAGGAGATTTATAGAACTCAAGTTATGGTCCTTGCAAGTTACAGGTCATCTGAGGTATCTGAAATTTTGTCTGTGAAAGTGACTTGACTTCCAAGCAATTTTTACCCATCAAGGAGATTTCAAATAGATTTCTTGCCAACATAAGAGTTGTTCCTTATTGTCTTAGCTTTCTAGAATGGTATAGTATGCCTTCATATGATTTGGGGAACTCTACTTATGGTCTTGGAAAGCAAAGGGTATTTTGGTCATTTGTGAATTACAGGTCATTTTAACCCATACCCAAAACTCATACAAGGAGGCCTCAAATGGAAAAACTTACAACATAAAACTTGCTCCAAATGACATTTTGAGTCTAGAAAAGTGATCATGATATATTGGAAAAGTTCATAGCACAAGGTTTCAAAATTGTTGAATTTAATGAAGAAAAATGGACTTAAAAATGAGATTTTTCATATTTTGGCCAAATGAAGAAAAATTATAGGTCATTTTGAATGGAAAGGTCATTTTAAAGACATTGGCTAAAGTGGAATTTTGAGCTTAGTTCATGTTTTAAGAGTTATCCATGGTTGCTTGCAGTGTAAGAAACATAATCAAAATCCAAGGGAATTTGCACAAGGGAAACTTCTCCAAGTTTCTAGGAGGTTCTAACCTCACCTATATATTGGTATGAGAAGGTTCATGCAAGGGTTGGTGACTTCATTTGCTCAAAAATCCCAAGTTTTCCACATTTTTCCATTCTTGCATAAGCTTCACAAACTATCTCAATTTCTCACCAATCCTCCTCATTCTTGATCTGAACTTCATCACCATCATCCATAGGTTGCAATTCACATATTCATTTGGCTGAATCAATCAAGGAGAGTGCCATATAAGTTTCATCATTCAAGGTTCAAGAAATTGGAAGAACAAAATTCAGAAGGTTTGCACACGAATTATTGCATACAGAATTCATCACCAAGCTTATTGATCACTTTCCATTCATCACAAGCATCTGATCCAAAGAGTTGCACACCTGTTTTCACCAATTGCACTAGGTTTGTTTTCTACTCGATTTGCTTAGTTTAGGAAGAATCTTAGGGTTTTGGCAGTGTAGAATGGTTAAGCATAAGTAGATGATTGATTTTGATAAGTTTGGTTGAGTTTCATGGAGGTTGAGCATGAGGTACCAAATCTGTTAGAACTTGTAATTCCTAAGATAAGGCACGAAAATGTCTTTGGATTAGCATGTTGTGATCAGTGCAAGCTGTAGATAAGTGTAGGACACATTTTGGAGAGAGTTGGAGAGGTTTGATATCAGGTATTAATGGTGGTTTCCATCTGTTCTACCTATCGAATTGGTTGATTGGATGAGTTTCAGTGCAAACTAAGGATATAGACTTGTAGAGGGGAAGAAATGGATGAATTTTGGTTTTTCAAGGGTGTGATTTCATGGCGTATTGGAGGAGAATGATGAGCTCGAAAGTCATGCATGGAGCTGGTTTTTTCTGAAACCCTAGAAGAGGTTTGGGGACGATGATGGATGGCCGTAGGATCCCTTGTTTGACCACGACTCCAATCTCGATCCAATGGACCACGTTCAAAGTGAGAAATGGAGGGAGACTCTGGGGTGCCAAACGCACCGTTTTATTTAAGTATTCTGAGTGGGCCTGAATTGCATTGCTATACACACCCCTCAATCAATGAGCCCAAACATTTCAACGTGATATTGCTGCTATTTACACCGAGTCCCTTTTTATTTTCCTGGTATTTTTCCAACTGATTTTCTGAGCGCATGGGCCTGATGTGATTACAACGCGCACCCCCACTTTTCCAGCCCACTTGGGATTTGAACTGCAGCGAGCTACTATTCTCACCCCCTCCATCCATTTCTTTATATTTTATTTTTTTTTTATTTTCTTTTCATTCTCATGCATTTTCTAAAAATCATATAAAATGGAAAAAACATTATTTTTAATTCATTCTTTTTGCATTATTTTCTTTAAAGAGTCAAGAAAATTATAAAAAATAAAAATTGCATTTTATTTTTTATTTGATATTTTTCCCATATTTTCCAAATAAATAGCATTTTAAATAGTTTCATTTCATGCATGATTTTGCTAATTTTTGTTCTATTAGATGCTTTAATATTTTTTGTCCATTCTTTTTAGGTTGTTTAGTTTAGACATTAAACTTGTAGATACAATTTAGTTCCCATTTTTAGAAATTAATTTTAGGTGTTTAGTTTAGGTGTGAACAACATGAACAAACTAGGGTTTTAGGTGATGACTTAGGAGAAGTAATTCACTTCCCTTAGGACTTAGAGATTGAATAGTTTAGCTATGGGACTATAGGGGCTATGGGTAGTTCTTAGATCCCCTTAGGAAAAAGTCAGGATTCCCCTACTGCTATTAATGTACTGTATATATCTGATTGACTGGTGTGGTGTGCCCTCTGGGGATTATTGCTTGTCTGTGTGGGTATTGGGATTGTCTGGGGACTTGGGGAGCTGAAGACTTGTGAAGATGAAGCCATTGGAGATCCAGAGATTGAAGATCAACTTCCAAAGTTGAAGAGGAGATTCCTGCTAGCAGCTGTTGAGGAGACTAGGGTTTAGGAGCTAGGCAGAGCTCTAGATTAGAAAGCTTGTTTCTCAAACATGGATTGCCTTGTCTGCATCCATTCTTCTCTGTGATACAGAGTCTCTCTAAGATACTCACCCCCTTCCCTTGGAAGGCTTGGTGATAGTGTCTAAGAGATAGAACTCTTGAGAGAAAATGTCATATGTGTTAGAAGCAGTCTGTTCACCACCTTTGGTAGTCAACTGATTGCTTAACACCCAATTCACTCTTGTGACTGATCCCTCATCCTGGAGGTTTGAACTTGAAGAAAAGCCATTGCAGAGAGAAGACTGATGATCAAAGCCCTTACCTGAAGGCCATGAAGATGGAGATTGATGCTTGTTGAAGCCTGTAGCTGATTGGAGATTACTTGGAGCCAGATGTTGATTCAGAGCTGCTGATGCTGTTTATGTTTCTGTTGTATTTCATTTCTGCTGTATTGTTTGGTTTTCCTGATTGTATTGTTTGCTGTTTACCTTGTTGGGTTGAAAGTGAAGGCTGTTCACTTTTGCCTATTGTTTTCTAGGTTCGAGGTTGAGTGGGACTCCCTTGCCTCGCTTGTATTGCTGCATTCATGCATTTTACTGCTTTACTGTATATATCTGATATTGTTTCTATTTTCGTCTATTCCCTTAGGATCTCTGTTTCTCTCTACGCAAGAGAGGAGCATGATAGACACTAGGTCTTAACCCATGCATGATAACATTAGGTTAGTTTGATTCCCTTCGCAGCCATAGGATAGAGTTCTGTCTCTTCTCATCTTAAAACAAACAGAAAAATACCATAAAGATTTCAAACACAATAAAAGACACTTCTTTCGTAAAAGAATGTGAACTCATCAGGACGTCATTTTTGTCCGCTGGGACTAATAATCAGAAAAACCCTTTTTCAGAAGGAATAAAATCAACCAAGACAGACTTGTGTCGTACGTGGCCCGAACTACGTTTGCTCTAATCTTCCATGCTGTGTGGAAGTACGTAGGCATAGGATGTGATATCCTAGCGAGCAACCTTCCCCTCCTTTCCCGTAGGTAGGCGAACTACGTTGACTCTGATTTCTCGTTCCAGACGGGAATACGTAGGCATAAAGTGCGATGCTTTGCCGAGTCATTTTATTTTCATTCTCTTTTCTTTTTAACCCCTGACCTTTAGAGTAGATAGAATAACAATCCATACCCGAAAACAAGCGTGGATCCCGTCGAGTACGACGGACGTGAGGGGTGCTAATACCTTCCCCTTGCGTAACCGACTCCCGAATCCAGGTTTTGGTTGCGACGACCATACCTTTCCCGTGGGGTGCGAGGTTTACTCTGAGCGTTTCCTTTCCCTCCCGTGGGATAAATAACGCACGGTGGCGACTCTTCTGTTCAGCCGGCGCCGATTTTCGCAGTAGCGACAATGCCCTTTGGGCGATATGCAACGCATTCGCTCTCGAGTCATAGTCTTTAGTGCGACGTGAGTTTCAAACCATAACTCAATCCAATTCTTGTCTTAAAAAACACAAAAACAAAAACATCAAATCTTTTTTATCCTTCGGGATCTTAATTGGAAAACCATTTTCAGAAAGAGTTTTGTTAAGCTTTGATTCTACCGCAAACAGACATTGTCCCTAACTGCTGGAATCACTGTTTGACCCTACTCAGTTTAAAACGCTGGAACCAATTTGTGGTCGTGTTTGTAACACCCATTTTAATTATTTTTGGTTTCTGTGATTATTTTATTCGTGGGTGTATTTTGAGAATTATTGTGGAGGTCAAGAACTCATAATATTAATAAATTGTGATAAAATGTGATAATTGATAGTAATGTAAAAATTATTATTAATTATTATCATTATTATTGCTTAGAAAAAATTATTATTGTGATAAATGAGAAAATGTTATTAATTGGATTTTTGAATTAAAAGAATTAAGAGAATTATATTTATTTTTGATTAGAAAGAAGATTAATTGGGATGAGGGGTAACATTGCCATTTTGGAAGAAATAGAAGAGGAAAGGAACGCGTACGAACACGAGAAGAAGAGAAAGAGCACGATCACGAATAGCAACTTAGCAAGCGGATTTCGTGTGGATTGAGGAGCTTGTTCATCATCAAAGCTTGAATTGAGGTAAGGGCGGAGAATAATCGGTTAAATTGGGTAAATGCATGATTAATCGGTAGAAAGGGGGAAATCCCTAATCCCTATAGATTTCTTGATGTTTGATGTCGATTGCATGCTGTTATTAATGTGAATGTTGTATTGTTTGATGATTAATTCGTTTGCATGTGCTGGGAATATCGGGTTGAATGAATTTGGGGTTTTATAGTAGTTTCGGAGTTATGCCGGAAGTCGGTAACTTGAGCAGATGATGTGTTTTAGTGGATAGAATCGGGAATAGACCCGTAGCTCAGTTGTAGCATGTTGTTAGTTGCGAGTTTTGATTTAATCGGGCGGAATTGGGAGTGGATGATGTTTCTGGTGCGCAGAATTTTTTTTCCTGAGTACGCAGTTATTCGCTGGGCGAATAAGGGGCGAGCCTTCGCCGGGCGAGCTAGCCAGCGAGTGCTGGAAGAAGCTTCTGTCTAGCTTCGGCAGAGGTTTCGCCAGGAGAATGACAGCAAGTGTTCGGTGCGGGGCTTCGTCGGGCGAATGAGCCAGCGAGCCCTACAACAGTTTTGTATTTTGCTACTGTTGTTGTGTTGTTCCGCTGTGGACTTGGATCCTCGTTGGTCTTGTACGATGAGAGGCGTGCTGGAGATGCTGATGCGAGAGTATGTTGTTGGTTGTAGGGTTGTTTAGCCTCGTTTATCGCAAGTGGCCTAATTGGTGGAGTACGCATTATGTATGAATCGGTGTGGATGCGTACGTGAGATGTGTGAACCGTGGGTGTGCTGTGTGTGAGATGTGAAGATCAGTATGATCGTGACACCTTGAGCGCGTTTTGTTGGTGCGTTGTGGTGAGTGGATCCGTGAGGATCGATACGCTTATTATGCGTTGCAATTGTGTGCTGTTATGTGATGCATTAGGTCAGTATGACCGACATGCCTTGTGTGCATTGTATGTGATAAGTTGTGTGGTGAATGGACCCGTGGGATCAACGCACTGTGTGTGCTTATTATGTATGTATTTTGTGATGTGAGTGGATCCGTGGGATCGATACGCCTTGTGCGTCGTGTATATGTATATGTTGTGTGAGGGTGGATCAATAGGATTGGTGTGCACTTGGTGTGCTAGATGTTTGATGTGTGTGAATATTGTATTGTGCTCCCGGTGGGGAGGGTGATGGCCATGTGTTCATCGATGTTAATGTGTTGTGCTCCCGGTGGGGAGGATGATGGCCATGTGTCCATCAATGTTAATGTGTTGTGCTCCCAGTGTGGAGGGTGATAGCCAAGTGTCCATCGATGTTAATGTGTGGTGCTCCCGTAGTGGAGGGTGATGGCCAAGTGTCCATCGATGTTGATGAGGTGCTCCCATTTTGGAGGGTGATGGCCAGGTGTCCATTGGAGATGTGCTCCCGTTTTGAAGGGTGATGGCCAGGTGTCCATCGGAGATGTGCTCCCGTTTTGGAGGGTGATGGCCAGGTGTCCATCGGTATTGTTGTGGTGCTCCCATTGAGGAGGGTTGATGGCCAAGTGCTCATCGGTGATATGTGCTCCTGTGAGGAGGGTTGATGGCCCGATGCCCGTCGTGATTGTGAGTCGGTACCGTATGTTTAGAGTTGTGTGATTGCATTATTGCGTGATAGTGTGTTGTGGTTGATGGTGGGACCGTGAGTCCGGATGATATGTATGTGAAATAGTATTATTATTGATTTCTGCCTTTTATTTCATGTACTATTATACCATTATCATTTAATCATAATTCTCACCCCTTTGTTGTTGTTGTTATGGTCTGTGCTTCTTCGGAAGTACAGACAATCCAAGTGTTTAGCTTGTTAGATTGTGGTGTCTCCGTAGGGCTGCTCTGATACGTAACATCGGGGCGTTTTGAGAGTTTTATTGTGTATTTTTTATATGTGTGCCCCCATGGCGTATATGATATTTTGTGAGATATTTGATGATGTTCGGTGATGATGTTGTGTATTTTAGGGTAGATGGTCGTTATTGTACATATGATGATGATGATGGATATGAATGATGTATGTATATAATATTTTGTGTTATGACAGACCATATCTTTTTCCGCTGCACTTTTATTGAAAAATTCAGTTAAATTTTTTGGAAAAATATTTGTGGAAATTTGACGTGTATTGTGGCATCCCGTTTGGGAGAGAAACTCTGATATGTGTTTTATTTGTTTGTTTTATTTTATTGTGGGAACGGGATGTTACAAGTTGGTATCAGAGCAGGTCGGTCCTTCCGGCCAGTGTAGTGTGTTAAATCTGTCTATAGGATAGAGTTGCTTGTTTTCTGTTAACCTGGATTGTTGTTGAGCAGAATGGCTGGGAGAAATGACACGGTGTTGGCTGCGGCGATGCAGGCTATGGCACAAGTGGTGGCCAACCAGAATCTGGCTGTGGGAGCTCAGTTTAGAGACCTGACGCAGTTCCAGAGCAACAAGCCACCAAAGTTTGATGGTGGAATTCTGGATCCGGTAGCTGCACAGAAATGGCTGAAGGCAATAGAAAAGATCTTCAGGACCATGGGGTGCAGTGACGAGCAGAAGGTGAGGTTCGGTACTCACATGCTCGAGGGGGAGGCCGAAGCTTGGTGGGATAATTGCCGTCAGAGGATGGAAGCTTCAGGGACTCCGATTACTTGGGAGGTGGTTCGGTTTGGATTTCTGGAGAAGTATTTTCCAGAAGATGTCAGAAGTGCAAAAGAGGTGGAATTTTTGGAATTGAAATAGGGCAGTATGTTGGTAGCCGAGTATGCGGCTAAGTTTGAGGAGCTGGCCCAGTATTTTTCCTCATTACAATACTGAGGAAGCTATGACTTCGAAGTGTATGAAATTTGAGAATGGGCTAAGGCCAGAGATCAATATGGGAATTGCATGTCAGAAAATCTGGAGCTATCCTGAGTTGGTGAGTAGGAGCCGTATCTATGATAACGATAATCGTGCGAGGATCGCACACTACAAGGCGGCAAATGATCGTAAGGGTAAACAAAGGTTCAATGGTACTCCTTACAGTGTTTCGACTGGTAAAGGGAAGTGCAAGGGTGCTGTTGATACGAAGCCCAGAGAGGGTAGGGTGTTGGCTGGTATGAAGTGTTTCCGGTGCGGTGGCATGGGTCATCGTGCCAATGATTGTCTTCCTGATGCGAAAAAGTGCTTCAAGTGTTGGAATCCGAGCCATGTGATGGCAGATTGTAGGACTAATATGCCTACTTGTTATAACTCTAGTGAGAAGGGCCACATTAGTACTCATTGTGAGAAGCCGAGGAGGGCTCAGGCGCCTCAGGTGGTGGGTAAAGTATTTGCAGTTGTGGGAACTCAAGCGGAAGATGGAGAACGTTTGATCAAAGGTACTTGTTTTATCAATAACATTCCTTTGACTGCTATGATTGATACGGGTGAGACCCACTCGTTTATCTCTGTTGATTGTGTGAAGAGGTTAGGTTTGGTGCCGACTACTCTTGAGCGGCGGATAACTATTGAAACTCCCTCGATTGGTTCAGTGACTACTTCGCTAGTGTGTTTGAAGTGTCCACTTACTATCTTTGGCCGAGACTTCGGTGTGGATTTAATTTGTTTGCCACTTGGTGGTTTGGATGTTATACTTGGTATGAACTGGTTGGAGTTCAACCGAGTGTACATCGATTATTTTCGGAAAGTGTTATTGTTTTTGACTCCTGAAGAGGAAGCGTTGGCAGATTCCTTGTCTGGTAAGGAATTGAGAACCTTGTTGGAAGATGAAGCGCAGGTGTTTGCTTTATTTGCATCACTGTCTGTTGACAACAAGGTATTGTTGGGTGAGTTAGCTGTGGTGAATGAGTTTCCGGAAGTATTACCGGATGATATTACAGAGTTGCCTCCAAATAGAGAGGTTGAGTTTAGCATTGATCTTGTTCCTGGTACGAGGCCTATTTCTATGGCGCCGTACAGGATGTCGGCAATGGAGTTAGCCGAGTTGAAATCTCAGATTGGCGAGTTGTTGGATAGAAAGTTTATTAGACCAAGTGTGTCGCCGTGGGAAGCTCCAGTATTGTTAGTGAAGAAGAAGGACGGTAGCATGCGTTTGTGCATTGATTACTGACAGTTGAACAAAGTGACCATCAAGAACAAATATCCTCTACCAAGGATCGATGATTTGATGGATCAGTTAGTGGGAGCTCGTGTGTTCAGTAAGATCGACTTGAGGTCGGGTTATCATCAGATAAGAGTGAGAGAAGGTGATATTCAGAAGACGGCGCTTAGGACTCGATATGGACATTACGAGTATGCAGTAATGCCTTTCGGAGTGTCTAATGCGCCGAGTGTGTTTATGGAATATATGAACCGTATCTTCCATTCTTATTTGGATTAGTTTATTGTCGTGTTCAATGACGACATTCTGATTTATTCTAAGTCTGAGGAAGAGCATGCAGAACATTTGAGGATCGCTTTACAAGTGTTGAAGGATAACAAGTTGTTTGCTAAGTTATCGAAGTGTGAGTTCTGGTTGAAGACGGTGAGTTTTCTGGGGCACGTTATTTTGGGTGATGGTGTTTCTGTGGATCCATCTAAGGTGAGCGCGGTGTTACAGTGGGAACCGCCAAAGACGGTAACAGAGGTTAAAAGCTTTTTGGGCTTAGTAGGGTATTACCGAAGATTCATTGAAGGCTTTTCTCGATTGGCTTTGCCGTTGCCTCAGTTGACCAGGAAAGATCAAGTGTTTGTGTGGGATGCTGCTTGTGAAGAGAGTTTTGAGGAACTGAAGAAGAGATTGACTTCAGCGCCGGTTTTGGTGTTACCGAGTCTGAGTGAGCCTTTTGTTGTTTATTATGATGCGTCCAAAATGGGATTGGGCGGAGTTCTTATGCAGAATGGAAAAGTGGTAGCCTATGCTTCGCGACAATTGAGGGTGCATGAGCGGAACTATCCTACTCATGACCTTGAATTGGCTACAGTAGTTTTTGTGTTGAAGATTTGGAGACATTATTTATATGGTTCGAGGTTTGAAGTATTCAGTGATCACAAGAGTTTGAAATATTTGTTTTATCAGAAGGAGCTGAATATGCGGCAGAGGAGATGGTTGGAATTCTTGAAGGATTATGATTTTAGTTTAAGTTATCACCCCGGGAAAGTGAATATGGTTGCGGACGCGTTGAGCAGAAAGGCAATTCATATGTTGGCATTGATGGTAAAAGAGATGGAGCTTATTGAGCAGTTTCGGGATTTGAGCATGGTTTGTGAGTTTACATCGGATGGTGTGATATTGGGTAAATTGCAAGTGAAGAATGATTTCCTGGACATGATTAAGGAACATCAGAAGTTGGATGTGAAACTTGTGGATTTGACGCCATTTGGGTGATTGTGGATCGACTTACGAAGTCTGCACACTTTGTACCGATCAGTATTAGCTTTTCATTGGAGAAGATGGAAGAGATTTATATTCGGGCAATTGTGAAGCTGCACGGTATACCGTTGAGCATTGTGTTGGACAGAGATCTGAGGTTCACTTCTGTGTTTTGGAAGAGTTTACAAGGGGCTTTGGGTACTGAGTTGAAGCCGAGTTCAGCTTATCATCCGCAGACGGATGGGCAGTCGGAGCGGACTATTCATACTCTGGAGGATTTGTTGCGGGCTTGTGTGTTGGAGAAAGGTGGTACGTGGGATACTCAATTGCCTATGGTAGAGTTCACGTACAACAATAGTTACCATTCCAGTATCGGGATGGCACCGTTTGAGGCTCTTTATGGTAGGAGGTGCAGGACTCCTTTGTGTTGGTATGAGTCAGGTGAGCGTGTTGTGTTGGGACCAAAGTTGGTACAACAGACTACTGAGATAGTGTAGATGATCCGTGAAAAGATGAAAGCGTCTCAGGATCGGCAGAAGAGTTATTATGATAACCGCAGGAAAGAGTTGGAATTCAGTGAGGGTGACCATGTATTCTTGAGGGTTAACCCAGTGATGGGTGTTGGACGTGCTTTGAAGTCCAAAAAGTTGGATCCGAAGTTTATCGAACCGTATCAGATTTTGCAGAGGATTGGTGCTGTGGCGTATAGGGTGGCGTTGCCGCCAGAGCTTTCGAACTTGCATGACGTGTTTCACGTGTCGCAACTTCAGAAGTATGTACACGATCCGTCTCATGTGATTCAGAGAGATGAAGTCCAAGTTAGAGAGAACCTAACTGTGGAGACGTTTCCGTTGAGGATCGAGGATCGCAAGACGAAGCGACTCAGAGGGAAAGAGATACCGTTGGTGAGAGTGGTTTGGGGAGGTGCTGCAGGTGGCAGTGTGACCTGGGAATTGGAAAGCAGGATGCGGGAAGCATATCCGGAGCTGTTTCCATCAGGTATTTTCGAGGACGAAAATAATTAAAGTGGGGGAGAGTTGTAACGCGCATTTTAATTATTTTTGGTTTCTATGATTATTTTATTCGTGGGTGTATTTTGAGAATTATTGTGGAGGTCAAGAACTCAAAATATTAATAAATTGTGATAAAATGTGATAATTGATAGTAATGTAAAAATTATTATTAATTATTATCATTATTATTGCGAATATTAATATAAATGAGAAAATGTTATTAATTGGATTTTTGAATTAAAAGAATTAAGAGAATTATATTTATTTTGGATTAAAAAGAAGATTAATTGGGATGAGGGGTAATATTGCCATTTTGGGAGAAATAGACGAGGAAAGGAACGCGTACGAACACGAGAAGAAGAGAAAGAGCAAGATCACGAACAACAACTTAGCAAGCGGATTTCGTGTGAAATGAGGAGCTTGTTCATCATCAAAGCTTGAATTGAGGTAAGGGGGGAGAATAATCGGTTAAATTAGGTAAATGCATGATTAATCGGTAGAAAGGGGGAAATCCCTAATCCCCATAGATTTCTTGATGTTTGATGTCGATTGCATGTTGTTATTGATGTGAATGTTGTATTGTTTGATGATTAATTCGTTTGCATGTACTGGGAATATTGGGTTGAATGAATTTGGGGTTTTTGAGTAGTTTCGGAGTTATGCCGGAAGTCGGTAACTTGAGCAGATGATGCGTTTTAGTGGATAGAATCAGGAATTGACCCGTAGCTCAGTTGTAGCATGTTGTTAGTTGCGAGTTTTTATTTAATCAGGCGGAATTAGGAGTGGATGATGTTTCTGGTGCGCAGAATTTTTTTTCCTGAGTATGCAGGTATTCGCTGGGCGAATAAGGGGCTAGCCTTCGCCAGGCTTCGCCGGGCGAGCTAGCCAGCGAGTGCTGGCAGACGCTTCTGTCTAGCTTCGCCAAAGGTTTCGCCAGGCGAATGACAGCGAGTGTTTGCTGCGGGGCTTTGCCGGGCGAATGAGCCAGCGAGCCCAGCAACAGTTTTGTATTTTGCTGTTGTTGTTGTGTTGTTCCGCTGTGGACTTGGACCCTCGTTGGTCTTGTGCGATGAGAGGCTTGCTGGAGATGCTGATGCGAGCGTATGTTGGTGGTTGTAGTACACTATATGGAAAAGGAATTGTATACTCTTTTTCAGGCTCAACAACAATGGAAGGTTCAGGTTCAGGTCCAGGTGTAGGTTCAGGTGTGACCTCAACAACTTCTTTATATTTCTCTAGGGCTGGTTCTGCAACTTTTGCGGATCTTAAGGACATTACACTCATTGTGTTGGTGACATTAGGATTTACTTCTATTTGGGCAGGTAGTTGGTTTGATCCTTGAGCTTGTTGTATGACATTCATTGAAGTAGCAAGCTGTCCAATTTGTGCCTGTAAGGTCTGAATACTAGAATTTGTCCTTCGCTGAAATTGGAGATCATTTATAGCCATTTGCTTGACAAGGTCCTCTATGTTGCACCCCAAAATTTTCCCAACATCTCTTTACCTAGCTTATGTTTCATTTCATGCACATTAGCATTATCATTTGCATTTCATTAACATGTATGCAAGAGATCAAGAGGTATGGTTACCAATCAAGAGCTATACAAGACTAGGAAGCTAGCTAAGAAGGTTATTCAGATGTACAAGGGTTGATATCCTTGTCAGAGAAGTTAAAAGATCCTCAGAGAGAGTGATTGAAGCCAAGTGTGTGGGTCTCCTAACTTGAGAGTTGTGGGAAGTCATCAGATGATTCTGAAGCCATGAAGTTAGACTTGAGCTCTTGAGAGAGCTCATGAGAAGTTTTTAAGATCACTTTGAGGCCTAGGCAGGTCATTGTGCAAGATTAAGAAGGCTCAGCCATGAGTGGTGCAGCTAGGGTTTGACTGGGTCAACCCTAAGTCAACTGAGGATTTGAAGGAGGTTGAGACTTAATTCAAGAGCCATGTGATCATGGATTGATACATTGAGATGTTATAAGGATTATTCCAAGGTTAAATCATCATGATTGAGGAGTTTGAGAAGTTTCAAGCTAGGGTTTCTAAGACTTGACAGTGTAAAATCCCCTAGTTTGACCCGTATCCTCAAGGCAATTTAGCTCAAGATGTGAATGTCATCTCATCTTGGCCCCAACATGATTGTTGTAGAACATGATCTTAGATTTAATTTGAGTGCTAGAAGTCCTTTATAGGTTTTGTAGAACTCAAGTTATGGCTTTGACAAGTTACAAGTCATCTGAGGTATGTGAATTTGGAGCTTGAACGTTACCCAACTGGCATGATACTTTTTCCCTAGAAGGACGATTCCTATGAACTTTTGGTCAACATTAATGTTGTTCCTTATCCTCTTAGATTTCCATAGAGTACTAGAAGTCCTTGATAGGATTTGTAGAACTCAAGTTATGGCTTTGACAAGTCAAGGGTATGTTGGGTATTTGTGATTATAGGTCATTTGTGATCATAGGTCATTTTCACCAACTTAGATGTCTCAAATGAAATTTTGTTCAACTTGAAAGTTGCTCAAAATGGGGTTTTAACCTTGACCATGCATCAAGGAGACATTTAAATGGCTCATGGAGAGACTTGGTTCAAAGAATTTTGAAAAAAGGAGAATTAAAGGGATTTAATGACCAAAAATTGAAATAAATCATTTTGTGTCCAAACAAGGCAAAATTATAGGTCATTTTGATTGGAAAAATAGTTTTAGAAACTTTGGCAATATTGGAATTTTGGTTTGAGGTCATTTTCATACCATTCCATGTTGTTTCTTCATGATGAAGCAACACATCAAACTCACACCATTGGCTTGCAAGCAAGGAAATTAACCTAACAAGCTAATCCAATATCTCATGAGATGATGATTACAAGCATTTTCATGCCCAAAGGGAGCCAGAATCGTGACTGGTGTGAATGACATTTTGGAGAGAAATTGAAATTGCAAAATCTCCTATGGAAGGTTACAGAACTTTCTAGATGATTCTAATGAGTTCTATATAAGCATTAGAGTGTGTTCAGCCATTTTTTTTGGTGAAGATTGATCCTTGAAGCAGAGAGAGCCATTGAAAAGTCAGAGGTGCAAGTTGAAATCGTATTCTGAGTTCAAGGCCAATCCAAGAGAATTTGAAGTTTGCATTAGCTTTGGAAGGTGATTTAGAGTGAATCTGCATCATCTTGAAGGTTGAATCGAGCAAGAAGTGCATCTGTTACAAGCTCAAACACAGGTTTTAACTTCTTGAAATTTCTCTCTAATTATGTGTTTTCAGTAAACTAGAAGCATGTGGTTAGGTTCCCCTATTGACATAGATGGATTTAGGATGATCAATTGCAAATGTAGAGACAATTTAGGTGGAAGTTCATTTTCGGTTGAGATTGTTATTTCAAGATTCAGGCGTTTTGAGGATGAATTAATGGCATGGTTGAATTGCTTGTGGAATTTTGAGCAATATTCGTTTAGACATCGTGGCAAATGGTTGAGTGTAGACGAACTTAGGGTTGTACAGGGGTGGCCGGAAAAGCCACCGACGATGTCTGGTTCGCGCGCACGTTTCAGGTTTAAAATGGAGAAGACGTAATCATGGCCATCCATTCACAAGGAAGACTTGACTCAGTCTCTCAATCCAAGCGCCCTTGATGAGCCACGTACCCTCCCCCTTAAACTCACCGTTTCACTTAGTGACTGTGTGAACTGAGCGTGCCTTGGTTCGAATCCTGGCTTGTGCTATTTTTCTCTCTTGTGTGAATTTCTGAAGAGAAGGCAAATGAGTTGAAGCGTTTGGGCTTGGGATTTTAGTTACTATCAACACCCCTCCAGCCAAGCCCAACATGGATTTTCAACGTAGATTGGTTACTGAATGCACCCCTCCTGGATATCTCTCTTGACTGAATTTAGATGGGCCTATGAACTCCTTGCTATTCACACCCCCTCTTGGCCCAATTCCTGAATTGAACTGCAATGAATTGCTATTTGTCACGCGTATTTTATTATTTTCATTGTTTTTCCTTATTTTTTCATTATTTCATATGGTTTAGAAAATAATTCATAAAAAATAGGAAAATAATCCAAATTGATCCAAGTTTTTTTCCCTGACTCATGAAGGAGTCTAGAATTTTATTGAATAAAAATATTAGGAATTCATGCATTTGTGATTTTATGTGCATTCTTTACATTTTAATTGATATTAAAATCATTATGAATGATACCTTGTTTTGCTGAATTTTGTGTGATCAATTGGTGATGATTCTTGAGCTAATTTTTTGTGTATGATTAGTTTTGACATGCATGCTACTCTAGTAATTTTCTCACATTTTTGTGATGAAATTAGGTAGTAGTTTTAAGTTGAAACTTTAGGTGCTCTAGTTTTAGGGTTTAAGCTTAGTACCTTATGATTTAGGATTTATTTCTAGGACTTTGTGGATGATTCAACCCCTGGGTTTTGTATGGTAGATTCACGATTGAATTACGTTCCCATAGTTATTTTTGTAGGATTTTACAATTGGTTTTAGTATTTTACTTAAAATTAACTTTAGTACTAGGTTTTAGGTGATCCTAACTTGCTAATTCTACTAGAATGATTTCTTTAAGTTCCCTTAGATTAGGGTTTTGCCTCTCTTGCTCTTGGATGATGATGAAGACTTGTGTGGGCTGCTGAGGAATGCTTGAAGAAGCTTGGATGTGAAGATTTCCCTTCTTTTGATTTAGTTTTGTTTAGGTGTTAGGATTAGGGTTTGTAAGTAGAGCTTCTAGATAGATTCTCTTCTTTCATAAACATGGAAGGTGTTGATCACTTCCATTCTTCCCTATGATATAAGGTCCCCTTGTGAAGGCCTCATCCCTCCTTTGGTAGGATGTGTGGCTCTTCACAAGTTGGTAGAACCTTTGAGGGTTCCTTTCTCTAATGATGGAGTGCTTAGTGGTGACCTTTGGTCTTCACTCTGCTGTCCACTATCCAAACCTTGCTCTTGTTAGATGAATCTTTCTCCCTTGCTAGAGGATGGAATTCCTTGTTAGAAGATTGAAGATGCTAGAAGTTGCTACTTCTCTTTGTTTGAAGACTGCCATTGGAGCTGAAGCTTGAAGACCAAGAAGAACAAGTTGACACTTGTGAAGGAAATCCTGCTGAGATCAAATGAAGAGCTGAAGCTTGAAGTTGGAGAACAAGTTGATACTTATGATTGATGCATTGAAAGCTTGAAGAAGCAAGTTGATATTTTCTACGGAAGAGAATAGCCCTGAAGAACAGTTGAAGACTGAGGACTGAACTGATGTCAGAGGAGCTTTGCTGTGAAGCTGTGGAAGTTGTTGATCTGTTTTCTTTCCTGTCTGTTTGCTTGCTGTGCAACTGTATTGATGTGACTTGTTTGATTTGCTTGATGCATTAGAATAGGTTCATACTTAGATTGTGTTAAGCTAGGAGCATGATTGCATTAGAGGTTGAGTTGCTCCCTCTTCTTGTATTTTTACTGTATGGCTTTGCTTGCGGGTATTCGGTAGAGCCCAGCTCCCTTGCCCATGTGGTTTGTGTTTGCTTGATGGAATTTTACTTCTTCTGTACGATTGCAGTTATTGTGTTTGCTTGATAGCATGTTATTTCTTCCTGTATGATTGCAGTTATTCATATCTGGCTTGAGGTCGAGACGAGCTTGTGGAGGCTGATGCCCCACACACCTTTCCTCTCTCACTTGCATTGCATGCATTTTACAGTCGTTTGCTGTTTACTGCTTAAGCTGATGCTTTATCTGTTTCTGTTTATCATTGACATGATCCCCTAGGAATCACACTTCCTTTGATAAGGACGTGATGATTAGAACTTTAGGTTGGAACCTATGCATGATAACTTCTAGGAGATCCCTGTTTCAAACTTCAACCATAGGATGAATCCTTGGCATGACAACATTAGGACTTGATAGTCTCCCCTTAGTTGAGCCTGTTCTCTCTTCTCATCTCAAAACAAATTAAAATACAATAATAAAGGTTAACTGATGTCGTACGTTACGAGCCTTAAGCTACCTGAGGAAGGATTGTTGGAGAGTTTCTTTTCAACAGTCTGGATGTTTAGTATGGCACCCTTTCGGTGACATGTGACGCATTCACTCTCAAGTCATAGTCTCTAGTACGATATTGGTTGCAAACATCCATAAAAAACAGTTCTTTCGTAAAAGACAGAAAACAAACTTCAAACCTTTTTGCCCCGTGGGCCCATAATTCAAAGGAAGATTTTCTGAAGAAAAGAGTGTCGTTAACTCCCAGTTCTACTGCAAACGGTAACGCTTAAGTCTCCAAGGGTCGAGCTGCGTACGCCAAACTGCTGGAACTGTTTGTTAACCCTACTCGATAAAACAGATGAATCTGAATCCCCGTAATCCGTATTATCCTGAGCTACGTAAGCTCTGATCTCTCATACCTGTTGAGAGTACGTAGGCACAATACTGACGTATTGGCGAGCCACCTTCCCCATAACCCGTAGTTAGCCAAACTACGTTGACTCTGATTTCTCATTCTCTGATGAGAATACGTAGGCATAAAGTGCGATGCTTTGCCGAGTCATTTTCTTTTCTTTTCAGACTAGCCTTTATAGGTAGATAGTAAAACCAACCCGTCAGATAAACACAACAAGCGTGGATCCCATCGAATACGATGGACGTGAGGGGTGCTAATACCTTCCCCTTGCGTAACCGACTCCCGAACCCAGACAATGGTTGCGATGACCTTGTCTTATACCTTTTCGTCAGGTTTTTCCGATCGTTTCCTTTCCCGTTTTGAGGGATAAATAACGAAAGGTGGCGACTCTTTTGTTTTGTCGGCACCTTATTTTCGCGGTAGCGACACTCTAGTGAAGGTGCAGAGGTGGTTACTTGTGGAGGATTATGTGGTGGTGGTAATTATAACATTAATTGTGGTTTCACTAAATAAGTTAGCCCATCAATTCTAGTTTCTAGAGCTTTATTGTAAGAAGAAACCTGAATCTCATTCACACCTTTTGTTTGGACAAAATTGTTTATAGTTGTAAATTGTTGGGAGTTGAGTGACATATTCTCAATCAAGGCTTTGGCAGCAGCCGGGGTCTTATAAAAAAGTGCTCCACCACTAGCAGCATCTAAAATGTTTCTATCCATTGGTAGCAATCCCTCATAGAAATATTGGATAAGTAACTATTTGATAATCTGATGTTGCAGACATCTGGACACTAATTCTTTGAATCTCTCCCAATATTCAGACAATGACTCCATGTCAATCTGTCTAATACCATATATATCTTTTTTGATTGAGGTAACTCTTGAGGCAGGAAAGTATCTCTGTAGAAAGACTTTCTTCAAATTGTTCCAAGTTGTGACTGAATTAGACTCAAGATAGTAAAACCAATCTTTTGCAGCTCCCTGTAGTGAAAGCGGGAAGGCTCTCAGCTTGATGTGATCTTCTGTGATTCCTTCAGGTCTCAAAGTTGTAGAGCAGACAACCTGAAATTCTTTCAGATGCCTATATGGGTCCTCACCTGCAAGACCATTAAACCTTAGCAACAAGTGTATTAAACCATGTTTCAATTCAAAAGGTACAGTAACAACATGATATTTAATACATAAATCACTATAATTCATATCAGGAGCAGAAAGTTCTCTAAGAGTTCTTTGATCATCCATGTTATCAAAAGGGAAAAAAAATTAACAAAGAATTAGAAATCACAAAACTAATTTAGCAATGTAGTAAACAATTTGAAAAATACCAACAATGTCCCTAATTAGAAAAAGAATGGAAAAATAGAAAACCGAATAAAATAAAATCTAAAAATTATGAAAATATAACTAAAAATCAAATCAAATCAGAATGAATCAATAAAAATTTTTTTTGGATTTTTTTGAAAATATGAAAATAGAAACTAAATCAAATAAAATAGAAAAATAAAGAATTTGCGATTTTCAGGATCATATTCTTTTAAAATTCTATTCTAAAAGAGTATTGTTTGTAGATTTTTTTTTCGAATTTTCTGGAAAAAATTCGGAGCAAATCAAAAGAGTAACTTTCAACTTACTTGATAGACTGAAACGCTTACCCCTATTATGTAACCCTGAAAATTAACATACAAAAAACAAAAACCAAAAAACAAAAAGCAAAAAACAAAAAAACAAAAAC
Organism: Lathyrus sativus; assembly: GCA_963859935.3. NCBI lineage: Eukaryota > Viridiplantae > Streptophyta > Magnoliopsida > Fabales > Fabaceae > Lathyrus > Lathyrus sativus. The sequence continues at coordinate 496,897,888 of OZ012735.1, forward strand.
TCTAACAAAACTCTAAAACTAAAATTCTAAAATTGACTAAAATTAACAAGAATCCCCGGCAACGGCGCCAATTTGATCCGCTGTCGCGCACGAATCAAAAACGAGTAGTTTAGCGACAATGACTCGAGTCGTATCGCAAGGATTCTTGTATTATTTCAACCGACTAAAGAAAAGGTCTATGGGGGGTTTAAGTTTTGATTTAGAATTCGATTAAGAAAATAAGCAGTAAAATAAGTGATTTTGAAATAAGTGATTTAAAATAGGTTAATCTACCGGTTCGACTCCCAACTCATCATCGGTTATTACAATTTCAATTCCCCAAGCGGTTCCAATCTCTATTCGATTGCAATATTGACAAACAAGCATCGACAATACCACACGACTTATATTCCTAATTACCGAATTAAGAAGACGGTTAAAGATGGCGCAAACTAACGAAAAAGCTAACTAAATCCGCTATTAAGTTAAGGAACATCGATCAATTGAATTAAATCAAATTTATTTTATAAGAACGAATTAAGCAAACGAAGTTATAAAATGAATTGGAACGAAATTAAATTAAATCGGAATTATAATAAACCTCAAAGGATTACGGGTTTCGAAATCGGCAGATTTTCCCTCAGGATTAGTTTGCTATGGAAAACATGAAAGCCAAAGAAAAATTCGTGAAAAACTAGGATAGTCGTCACTGTAGCACGAAAACAACCTTATAAATAGAATAAGGTTTGCATTACACACTCAACTGGGTCAGAAACATAAATCAGGCCCAATAGGGAAAACACTAAATTATCACAGTCAGAAACTTCAACGAATTATTAGAGACTCAAGCAATCTGAATCAGCTTCTTCATGGAACAAGAAAGTTATATATCTTTTCCTTAGCTTTCCAACGACTGGTAGAACACCTTGATCCGATTCCTGTAGCTCCAGTTATGAATTTTTTATTAAAGGCTGCTAATGCTGAAAATAACAAACGAAAATCAAATAGGGCTGAAAATAAATTGAATTGTAAAAACATTATAAAATAGTAAATTAAACAAACTAAACTATAGAAATGCCTAAGTCTAAACATAGAGAAAGGTGCATCAAAATGAACTGATCACACATAATCCATGTAGAGGACCCTCAAGGTGTGTGTTGAACTTTAGAATCATGTCTTGCCCAAAGAACTAACCATAAATCTTCTTTGAACCAAAATCCGAATCAGTTATCCATGAGATAGGAGGAAGAGAATCAATGCTTATGTTCTTGATTCAAGTGGTTGAGTGACATGCCTTGATGATGATGGAGACCTTGTGACTTGAGATTGCCACAAAGTTGAGCTTGAGATCTTGGTTGAGCTTTGAATATGAAGCTCTCCTCTTGATTGTTGGATAAGATACCTTGAACCTCTGTGTAAGATCAATGTTATGCACAAATGCTAATGCAAAATGGTATGAAACATAAGCCAAGATGAAATAAAAATGATGAAGAGCAGCCACTTTAAAACATTCAAGGTAAAAGGTGATTGAATACTAAAAGAACCCAGAAATTTGTAACCTGCGGGGATGTACATGGTATAAAGTGATTGCCAGCCGAAGGTGGGCTTAAAAGAAACGGGTACCAACCAAAAGTTAGGATAACCGAAAGGCACAAGATACCAACCAAAATTTGGGATGGCAAATGGTAACTATTCACGAAGATAATAATGGGTACTAACCAAAAGTTAAGATCAACAGAGAGAACAAATGATCCAAAATTCATGAGACACGAGCTACTAAGCAAAAGTTAGGATCACCCAAATGCCGACCCAAGGTGAATATACAAACAACAAAGACTACCAACCAAAAGATGGGATCGCCAGAAGGAATACCAAATAAAAAATTGGCACAAAGGCTACTAAACAAAAGTTAGGATTGCCAGAAAGGAAGACTATCAACCAAAAGTTGGGATCGTCAACAAAACTATACCAACCAAAAGTTGGGATCAAGCAAAAGGTTGCCAACCAAAAGTTGGAATCATCGAGACACCGAATGAAGACGAACTTACCGAAACGAAGACTACCAACCAAAAGTTGGGATAATGACTCTGTCAGGGAAGCAGTAGAGGACAACCAACCAAAAGTTGGGATAACATCTAACAAATAACAAACTCCCAACCAAAAGTTGGGATAACATTCATAAAACGATGGACTACCAACCAAAAGTTGGGATAACATCCACAAAACAACGGACTACCAACCAAAAGTTGGGATAACATCCACAAAACAACGGACTACCAACTAAAAGTTGGGATAACATCCAGAAAACGACGGACTACCAACCAAAAGTTGGGATAACATCCATAAAATGACAGACTACCAACCAAAAGTTGGGGCAAGATCCACAAAACGATAGACTACCAACCAAAAATTGGGATAACATCCACAAAACGACTAAGCTGGGGATTACTAACCAAAAGTTGGAATACAACACCTGGGATAGATAGGAAGTATAATCAACCGACTCACGACCTGAAAAGAATACTCCGCTAGGGAAAAGAGAAGCTTAAACAAGCAAGCTCTGTCGGGGAGGAAAAGTAAGATGGATACATCTATCAATGATTTTCGCTGGGATTAAAGTACCATAAAGTCCCATGAATTATGTTGTTTTCTACTAGAGAGATGTTTGGCGACAAAGGTATCAAACTTGGTTTATGCTTTAGATGCATATGTTTGAATATGGTGTAATGCTCCATACAAAATGGAAATGCTACGCATTTGGAAGGATGCTATGCAAAATGAAGAATGCAAAAGAACACCATCTGAAAAGGTGCCGAGAAGATATCAGTTGACCAAACCTGCTAAGGAAAAAATGCCCTGAACGGCCTTCCTGAATAGAACTCTTATGGGGAGAATTTCACTCTACTGAGAATTGAGAAAGACAGCTCTTGGGAAATCATCCCAAAAATCTTACTTTGAAGAATGCCAATGATCTTTGGACTTAGTTGAGGACATCAACCATTGCTGATTTACTCGTCGAGGGAATCAACATCAATTTATGCTTGGGGAGAGAAGTCAATAACATAGATCCTGTCGGGGAACAGCTTTCAACTCTACTCTGCTGCTGGGGAATATGCCCAATTTTAAACTGCTGAGGATAATTGCACATTACTACTGGTGAGTGTCATACCCTAAATTTGTCCTACATGTGTATAATTTTCATCTTTTTATATCTACCTATTATTATCCAGAAAATTCAAAAAAATATATACCCACAGTGTTGCTAGGGTAGAGTGAAGTACTTTTTCAAGGCTTACAAACATGAATCATGATTTTAATGGCCAAGTTTTGATGCAAACTTTGTTCATCACCTAATATAGAGCCATCAGTCAAAACAGAGGAAGTGTCCAGGAGCTTAAATCATCAATTCACATATGTTACTATGCTTTGTAGAGGATGAATTCAAGTGAGCAAACTGCCATATGAACCAGATCAAATGCTATGTTGAGTTAAATTCAACTCAGAGTTCAAGATTGGCGAGGAGTTCAATACTGTTGAAATTTGGTTGTCATGTTATTTTAAGTCAAGAACTAGAGAATTTAAGACAATTGCGAGTTGAGGACTGAAATTGAGGGCCCATTATCCCAAAGTACTACAAAATACCAATTCATTTCAATATACAAAAAATTCTCATTATCATCTCACGATAGGAAAGTTTATTATATTAAATGCATAAGTCCCAGCCCATGATTCTTTTTCCATCCCATTTGCAATTCTTTTTTTTTTGAATTATTCTTGAAGACCTCATTTCAATAAAATTCTAAATTTTGAAAGGTCTACAATTTTGTCTTTTTCATAAATTTTATTACCAAATTCACAAAAATTCCATTGTCATTACTAATCACCACCAAAATATAAAAAGGAACAAATTGTTAAGCCCATCTAAATGAGCCGATATTGATGGGAGAAATTTTCAAAATGACATCTCACAAATTCATCAAGCATCCCCATGAGATGTCAGTCGATTTCCAATGTGGTACATACAGTAGGTTGGCAAAATGAGAAACTTTGGTAGCTTGCTTATTTAGGCCAGGATGGTTTCTTCGTTCAACATTTTTTGGAGGCTTGTGATGAAGAGAAAGCAAGAGGGAGTGTATGTGGGCCTGAACACAATATACAATCCAATTTAAGTAACCAAACCATCAACATAAATTGTCAAGATCCACCAGCTCGCGATTCTCACCATAGTACAACCACAATTCGTACGTAAATAGTGTTGCAACCTGCAAAACTTGGAATTGAATTCACACAACATACATTATAATTAATCCGGATTTACAATGATTTTACATCAGATATTGAAAAAAAGAGACACTACTTGACAAACTTGATCCTTAAGACTACACACCTCAAGACCGGAACGCACAGCCTGTGCCAATGTATTACACCAGCTACTTTCACCTTCTGAATAATACTCAAAAAAAGAAAGGTAGCCTGTTACACCACATAACAACCTGCAACATCATGACAAAAAAATTGCAGCTAACACAAATCCACACCAGACAAAAACTGCAATAAACCCAATAACCAGCTACTGCAAAAGAGACCTGTACCTGTATGAATCGCAGCAGGGATTCAGAACTTGCCCCCATGCGAGCGAATAACAAAGGTGCTACTCGCCCACTACTTGTGTACTAGGTACCTTCTTCATCCAGCTAGCTTTGTTTGTCTCATGGTATACACATCCAAATAACAACTCCTACAAGAAGGACCACCAAAAACCATTCTCATAGCAAAAAACGGACCAAACATCCTGTTTTAAGGAGATTGAACCTTAAACATATAAAAAAAACACCAACATACCAGGGGGAGGCTCAACTTCGCATCTTTGCTGAGTAAACAAATAAAAACTCCTCATACATGAACCACACAACAATGACCAACATTTTCCTCTAAAAATACCAAAGTGAAATCACTCTTGATTTGGAGAAGACACCAGAACTTGACTTCTCTTCCCTTCTTCAAACATCTCCAATGACAAAATCCCATCCTTTTCTTTCAATCATCTGAAACTGAAATCCATAAACCCCATATCATCTTTCGAACCAATACACTCTAATCTCCATCACCTTCATTCAACTTTGATTTCTCATTTCAACTACCTTCAACCTTCAATACTCTTTTAACATCTTTGAACCCTCTTCTTTTCTTTTTCAACACATGTCTCCACCAACCTTTTAAACTTCATCAAACCATTGTTAACAAAACCTCATCCCCAAGCTTCAATCAAACTCAACACCTCCCAACCGTTTTTCCATTTTTCGACCAGAGATGTTCATCACCTAATCAAACAAACTCAATAAAAAAAACTTCAACCAACAGCTTCCGTGAACCTTCAATAACACCGCCTCTAGAAAACCACGAGCCGCTAATCTTCTTCTTCCTTATCAATCTCCATTTCCATCCACCGTTAGCCACAAAAAAGAGAAAGAACCGATGAACTGTCATCTCCACAATTGAAACTCCTCTTTAAACATCATGAACTCACTTAGAAAACTCACAATCTCCATCCTCAACTTTCATCATCTTTATCGTTTACATCCATCGTCCTTCCAAAGCTTCCAAACAAAGCTTTCAGATATTCAAACCCTCATCACTATTTTTTCCTTAACAACCTAGAAAATCTCCAACTTATTCCTTCAAACCTCAACAAAACAAATTTCCCCGCTTCCACTGAAACCTCCATTCGCAAGCTTCACTAAGCCATAACCTAGGCACAAATCTCGTCTTCACTTTTAAACCTCCAACCCTCAAACAACCTTCACCTTCCAAATCCGAATTAACAACAGCTACCAAAACTTCATCAGCCCTCAAACCCTTAATCCCCTTCGAAACTCTCACCACAACTACATCATCCGTGAAAACCCTATTTCCTTCACCGATCAACATCAAATTTCATCACTCTTCACTCACCGACCTCCACCGATTACTAGTAAACAACCACTTGCAAATCCCTAGATTCGAAACTTCACCCTGTTCAAACCCTAAATCCCCAAACCTTTAAACCCGAACATAAACTAGAAACAAGAAGAATAGAAGGGAGATTCGAACGAACCTATTCGAATCAAGAGAGCGAGACCAGATTGAAAGAGTGGGTTGAACAAAGAAGGAGGTCGGTTACGTCTTGTTTCGTTTGAAGAAGGTTGTTAATGTTGCCTTGATGTTTGACTGATGTTTTGGGGAAGAAACGGGTCAAGAGCTCAGGCGGTTCTTGGATCCTCTTTATTTATTTATTTTTTTAATAAAAAAAACCACTTTGGCTTTGAGCGGATGAGGGCTATGTCTGAAGCCCGTTCATTTCTACACCCCTCTATTGCTCACTAAGTTTCTTAGATGAATGGGCCAGAAGGCCCGTAATGATTCTACATTTTTTCTATTTCACACCATCCTGTTTTCAGCATACCCAGTCTGTTTTTTTACTAATTTTTAATATAAGTTTTTTTTGAAATTATTTCTTTAAAGTAATTTTATTAAACTTTTATTGAGAGTTTCATTTTAATTCCTTTTTTAGTTTTGTAAGATTTTTTTTTTGGGTCGATGACGAGACTTCCACCGTTTAACCGTCACATTAGTGGCGTGAAACAAAGGATCCGAGACCACCTTTGTTCTTTCGATTTTATTTCGGTAAACTAACATTAAATTTAATTTCAGTCAAACATTATTCATATTATTTCATATTATCATATTTATTCATATTATTTCATATTATCATATTTATTCATATTATTTATTATCATATTTATTCATTCTCATTCAGCTATATTCGAAAACACTTAATAAATTATCGAAACCGTTAAAAACCAAATTGGTAGACTGTTGTATCATTGGTCATTTGCAGGTATCCTAATTTTAAGTCGTGCACGACTTTGCTTAAGGCGTAGTTTAGGACATTAATGCACACACACGGCTTTCTCTTAGGCTACCTGACAATGAGACCCCTTTATTTCGTGCAATCCCGTGTAACTTAAATGTACCCCTCTCCCATTCCGATGTATGTTTCGCATTTCTTTGATTATTAGTTTATCTCCTAGGAGCACCCATAGGGACTAGAGCGGATTCAAACTATTTTCAAACTGATTCTCGATTCATCATCGAGCCATTTTCAAACAACCCGTAAGTCGAGTGCTCATACGCATTCGCCATCAACCTATTACAACTCGACCCTTGATGCGTAAGTCAAGTCGGTCTCTTTTTCAAACAATTTCATTTTCAACACGCTTTGCATGCGATAACGAGTCAAACCCTTGATCCAACGTCAAGCGGATTTTCGAAACAAACCATCAATCAATTAACAACTATTTAATTCTTTTCAAGGTGTAAAGAGTAGGTTCAAGTCTTTGATCTTGCTTTCAGTTGTTTACATGCGAGTTATCTTATTCGGGTGTGAACAATTGACGCCTCTAAATAACATTAACAACTCGACATCGTTCAACTATCTCCAACTCAAACAACTTTCCATTCACGATGAAAAAGAGAGTGTTCCAAGTCTTTGGTTCGCCCTCCCGATTATTTTGTTCCGAGAAATCTTTCTTAAGCTAAAGTAATCGTCATCAGTTCAAACACCATTTAAACATGACATTATTCTTCAAGATGAAAAAGAGAGTGTCCCAAGTCTTTGGTTCGCTCTCCCGATTACTTGGGTACGAGAAGTCTTTCTTAAGCTTCGAGTAATCGTCATCCGTACTCACTTCAAATCCAATTCAAACCCATTTCTTTTGTGGTCGTAACCACGAACTACGAACGCTCTGATTCTTCATTCATTCTTGAATGTAAGATACGTAGGCACAAGACTGCGATGATCTTGGCGAGCACAATTCCCTCCATTTCCCATTTCCCCCATCCTTTCCGTAGTCAAACTACGACGCTCTGATTTCTCATTCTCATCTGAATGAGTATACGTAGGCACAAGGGCCCCAATCCTTGGCGAGCACCCTATCCTCTAGCCACCCCCTTTCCCTCGCATCTTTATCCCCTTATAGTATCCTTTAGCATTTAGTAGTGAGAAGAGAAGAATTAAGTTTAGCTAACATCCATCACAACTCGAATTAAGAGGTTCCCGTCGAGTACGACGGACATGAGGGGTGCTAATACCTTCCCCTCGCGTAACCGACTCCCGAACCCAGGAATATGGTTGCAACGACCGTGTTCCTTCCACGTTTATGAGGTTTTCTCGATATTTTCCTCTCCCGTCTATTCAGGAAGAATAAAGTTCGGTGGCGACTCTGTCGAACCTCATTTTCCGCGCCTTTCGCGCGATGGTCGTATGTTCGAAATGAATATTTCGAGGTGCGACAGGTGGCGACTCTGCTGGGGACTATTGCTCCATGCAAAAGAGAGTCGATCCTATTTTAGTTTGAGTTGTTAGCTTGTTGTTTTTTTTATTTCTTCTCGTTTTCTATTTGTATCCGTATCTTGGTTACTTGTGCTTATGGCATTGTGGGGTTGTTCTGCTTATGGTTATTTTGTGAGATGGCTCTACACCCGAGTCCGAGTATAACCCTAGGATTAGGATGGTGGTTGTGTAGTGGAGACTTGCGTGGAGTCTTTCACGTTAAGTTGAAGCAAAAACCCCGCTTGGAGTAGATTCCTTGGAGATGTTGTTGTTGTGGTAAGTCTTTGCCATGAAAATAATGTTTTCGAGTTTGAATCGTTGATCCCAAGGACCATAAACTGTTTTATCCATGGTGGTTGGTAGTGTTAATTCTTTGTGAATTAATACGAACGCCCCAATCAGATGAGATCCCTTGAACGTATTACTTCCTTACAGTAATATTTTCAACCTCGATCTATGACTCTGAGAACCTTTTCTAGAATCCGTGTGTCGATGGTTGTGTAGTTGATGCCCCCGAGAAGTCTTTCTCGTGTGGAAGATACAAGAACCTCACCTAGAGGAGATTCTTTTGAGGATATTATCATCGTGATGAGGCTTTGTCATGGCAGTAATGTCTTTGAAAGATGTCCATGACTCTAGGCACCTACCCATTTTAGAATCTTACCTGTGGGGGTTTCTTTGAGCAGTGACTGCGATCCTTGAACCGTTCACCCGGCTAATCCTCAGAATTGTTTGAATTTGTGATCCTGTGATCCTGGATCTTGCATCTTGCATTGCATATCATTTGCATTGCATCTCATTTGTTATGCATCTTGCGTTCTCCTTCCCTCATCAGTTTCTCATGTTTCTCTTTCCTTCATATCCAGTAAATCAAGCTGAGTCCTCGACACCAGTACGCAACTAGAGCCAATACAAGACGAATGATGGAGCAGATTCAACAGGAGCAAGCTACCTTCAGGGAAGAGTTGGATTCTATGAAAGGAAAGATTGACCAGATCCTCGAAGCCATCCTCGCGGCCAGAAGAGAGGAAGAACAGCGTGAAGCCGCTGCTGTCGTCAACAACAATGGTCAAGGACAAGGGTCTACTGCCATCCCTTTGATTCCGATTCCAAATCCTTATGGGGTGCCGTTGAACTTCAATAATGCAGCCGAAGGGAACGCTTCTCATCCAACCCCAGCGCCCGGAGTTACCATTGGAGTTATCCCGCAGGCCCAGCCTACTGCTGTGCAAATCCAAGCTCCCCATACCGAAGATACTCTGATGGATCATTACGACGACGTTCAGAATTATCATGCTGCTATCCCCATTTCCAGTCCTGTTGCTGTTCAGGATTCAGAAGCCATGAAGATGTGCCGAGATCTAGCCGAGAAACTCCGAGCCATGGAAGGGCACTGTTCAAATTCCTTCAGTACTTTGGAATTATGCTTGGTGCCTGATGTTGTCATTCCTCCCAAGTTCAAGGTGCCTAAGTTTTCGAAATACAAAGGTCTCAGTTGCCCAAACATTCATTTGAAGATGTATTGTCGCAAGATGGCTGCCTATGCCAGAGACGAAAAGCTCATGATCCATTTCTTCCAAGATAGCTTGTCTGGGGCATCACTCGAATGGTATATGCAGCTGGAACGTAACAGTGCGCGCACTTGGGCCGAGCTAGCCGATGCATTTGTCAAGCAGTACAAATACAACACCGATCTTGCTCCAAATCGTACTCAGCTCCAGAGTATGACTCAGAAGGATAGCGAATCCTTCAAGGAGTACGCGCAACGATGGAGAGAGCTAGCCGCAAGGATGCATCCACCTCTTGTTGACCGTGAAATAATTGACATCTTCATGGGTACTTTACAAGGCCAGTACTACGAAAAGCTGATCGGTAGTGTCTCTGCTGAATTCTCTGACCTAGTGATCGTCGGTGAGAGAATTGAAGAAGGGTTGAAAAGTGGAAAGATCCCAGGAGGTTCCAACAATCAGGCCAATGCCAAGAAGCCTTTCAATGGATACAAGAAGAAGGAGGGCGAAACAAATGCCATCTTTTTGCAGAAAGGGCAAGCTTCTCAACAAGCTCCCGCTCCGATGCCTTATCAAGTTCCCTATTATCAGTATCTGTATATTGCTGCTGCGCAATATGCTCCATTGCCTCATCAGTCAGCTGTTCAAGCAATGCAAGCTCAGATGCCACGACAACAAGCTCCTCAGCAACAAGCCTACAACCAGCAAGGATATCAATATCCTCCTCAGCAACAACAGATGCAAGCTACTCAGCGACGACAAGGTACTCGCCCACAGCGTCCGCAGAGAACATGGAGACCAGATAGAGTCTTTGATCATCTACCAATGACATATGCTAAAATCTTTGCTCAGTTGATGGAGAAGAAAGCTGTTGTTCCGAAAGATTTGGCTCCTCCAACCGTCATTCCTGCCGATTACGATGCAAATGCTCATTGTGAGTTTCATAAGGGCGCTCCGGGTCATACCATTGAGGATTGCAGAGCCTTCAAGCACATAATTCAAGACATGATCGACAGGTATGCTATCAACTTCAATGGGAAGTCTCCAAATATCATCAACAATCCGATGCCACCAGTCAACTAGTGCCAACATCAGATTGATTCCAGTCAAGTTCATTCCCCGAAGAAGGCAGCCATGTTGCCATTTATTTATTCGCAGTTCTTATATTTTGTCTTTGTTTGTTTAAGTATTGTATGCTTTGAACAATTGCCATTCGTATTTGGTTTTCATTAATGTATTGTTTATGCATGTTTTGAATTAGTTACGTCGTATTCACTCATTTTCACTTATCACCGACACATTTATTCACTCCACCCTATTCACTGTTGTTTAGCTTGATTTGAGGGAGGATGATGAAAGCGAGATACCCATAATTGCAAACCGTATGCTTTCAGACAGAATCTCGTCAATGATATACAGGCATTGTTTCAATTCCCCAAACACCGGAGATATAAGGAGTTAATCCCTAGTAAACCATTTCGAGCCTAGAAGTAGCAGTTTCCTTCGGATATTCAAACCTTTACATTCAACCTGGGGCAGGGTAGTGTTCAGTCAATTCAACTCCGCACTCGAATCAACAAGCAAAATCCAGAAGACGATTGTTCATCAATGACCCATGCTATGGCAGTCACAATCCTCCAACAAAATCAAAAAATCAAATGCCTGCTAAGTCAAACACCTTAGAGGAGACTTAGGCAAAATCAAGGCAATCCCAATGGACTTGACAAGAGAAGTCAATCCATGCAAAAGTTAGGGATCAACAAAAACAAAAGCAAAAGAGGACCCCGAAACCCTCAACAAAAACAAAATAATATTCAGTGGCCACCCAAATCAAAAGGGGAACTGACATCCATCAAAAAACCAAAATAAGGTGACTGCCACGACAAGCAAACCTTGAATCATCAGGTTTATACCGTCAAGACAAGTGTAGAATTAACTGAGCGTAGGACTGGAGATCATTAAGAAGAATGGGTGGGTACAAATTATACTTTGAGCCTAGCATCGTTTGTTTCATAACCATGAACTAAACCACGTTACAACCCTCGAAAGACCTAATTGAGGCGAGGTTTATTCTGAAAGCATACTATCGCAAGGTTGCGTAACCTGACTCCTCACATGATTGTTAGTCATCAGCATTGGTGTCATATCTTCTACACAAATCAAAATCAGCATAACGTTTGAGCTAATTGTCCATTCGTCTCACTACCACAACACTCTCAAATAAACAATACTTTTTCAAACTTGCATCGAACTTTGCATTAATTATTACCATTTGTGAATGTATAATTTTAACTGCAAAACAGTGATAGGTATTCACGGACATCTCAACAAAGGACAATCAAGAAGGAACTTGACTTTCAGTGGCTGTCAAGAAGCAAGACTACCTCAGAACCCACAGGCTGGGGCAAATCACTCAACAGCTCGAGCAGGGGCAAGTCATCCGAGTTCAACTTCCATATGTCAGAACTGGTTAATCTGGGGCAGACATTTGCCATGTTCGAACTGGGGCAAGACCAGGTCGTCCTGACCAACAAGAAAAGTTGCAACCTTCTCTGAAGCAAATTCACGACAAATCACCAAGTACCCAGACTTGGGGCATATAGAGTATCTTCGTCTACTTTGGTCATGGCGTCTCCAACCAACTGCGTGTCGAGGAAGTCAATCCTTCCCACCACCAGAAGTCCAATTCGCATTGGCAATTACCAAAAGATCCACCATGCTGGCGTCTCTCTGCATTTCTAACTACCTGTCTGCAATCATATGCATCATACGCATCACATTCAGCCTCATAAGTATCCTGCATCATATGCATACTCCAATCATATCATACTTCCCTAGCTCTTGCCTCTCGGCGCGTCAGCATTTGCATTTGCACTTCCATCCGTTATGGAATATCATATCATTAAGCATTCACATATGCAAGTCAAGGTCCAGGATCAACCCCGAAGATTTCCAAGACCATCGGCAGCCCAGTCAGGGGCATCCTCCAAAAAGGTCGTGGATTTCTCCCACGAATATCAGGAGCTTCATTGCAATCATCAGCCTAGTCGGGGCAATCTTCTGCAATTGTGGGTTTCTCCCACCAAAATTCAAAGTTATTCAAAGCAAGATTCAGCTCAGTCAGGGGCATTTTTCAAAGACCATGGGCGTCTTCCATGACGTATTTCAACCTTGTGGTTGATCAGATCTTCAAATCAACATTCAGCCCAGTCAGGGGCATACCATTCAAGACCGTGGGTGTTCCCCACGAAGTTGTTCAACCTTTTGTTGGGCAAATCCAAGAAGTTCAGTACAAGATCTAACCCGAGCAGGGGCATCTTCAGCAAAACCGTGAGCGTTCCTCATGAAGTTGTTCAACCTTTTGTTGAGCAAACCAAGACATCAGGATAACCTCGGCCCAGTCAAGGGCATCCTCTTCAGAGCTCATGGGCGTAATCATGAAATCATTTCAACAAAATTATGATCTCTAAGCAAGTCAGTGGTCGTCCCCGCTGATTCATTTCAACCCAATCTTCCTCTTGGGTGTTCCCCAATGAGTTGTATCTAGCAAGCGTGACTGTTGTCAATTGCCTTACTATCATCCTTTTGGTTATAGCCGAACTTTGTCGGTTCAACCTAGCCTGCATCCTTTTGGTGTTAGTAACCTTCAATTTGTGTTTGTTCTATCATCCATTTGGTGATTGCAACTTGTGTGTATGTTTCGCTCCGTCATCCTTTTGGTGGGGGGTCTATCATAGTCATTAATGATAGATTGTGCGATATTGTTTGGCGTGTGTTTCGCTCCGTCATCCTTTTGGTGGGGGGTCTGTCATAGTCATTAATGATAGATTGTGCGATATTGTTTGTGTTTCGCTCCGTCATCCTTTTGGTGGGGGGTCTATCATAGTCATTAATGATAGATTGTGCGATATCGTTTGGCGTGTGTTTCGCTCCGTCATCCTTTTGGTGGGGGGTCTATCATAGTCATTAATGATAGATTGTGCGATATTGTTTGGGTGTGTGTTTTGCTCCATCATCCTTTTGGTGGGGGGTCTATTATAGTCATTAATGATAGATTGTACGATAGTTTGTTTGTTTCGCTCCGTCATCCTTTTGGTGGGGGGTCTATCATAGTCATTAATGATAGATTGTGCAATAGTTTGTTTATGTTTCGCTCCGTCATCCTTTTGGTGGGGGGTCTATCATAGTCATTAATGATAGATTGTGCGATAGTTTGTTTATGTTTCGCTCCGTCATCCTTTTGGTGGGGGGTCTGTCATAGTCATTAATGATAGATTGTGCGATATTGTTTAGTGGGAATTTTGCCCCGTCATCCTTTTGGTGAGAGGTCTGTCATAGCCATTAATGATAGATTGTGCGATATTATTTTGTGAGATTCGCTCCGTCATCCTTTTGGTGAAGGGTGTATCATAGTCATTAATGATAGATTGTGCGATATTGTTTGTGTTTTGCTCTGTCATCCTTTTGGTGGGGGGTATGTCATAGTCATTAATGATAGATTGTGTGATATTGTCTGGTGTGAATTTCGCTCCGTCATCCTTTTGGTGGAGGGTCTATCATAGTCATTAATGATAGATTATGCGATCTGTTTTGAGTTTTGCTCCGTCATCCTTTTGGTGGGGGGTCTGTCATAATCATTAATGATAGATTGTGCGATATTGTTTGGTGTGAGTTTCGCTCCGTCATCCTTTTGGTGAAGGGTCTATCATAGTCATTAATGATAGATTGTGCGATATTGTTTGTGTTTCGCTCTGTCATCCTTTTGGTGGGGGGTCTGTCATAGTCATTAATGATAGATTGTGCGATATTGTCTGGTGTGAGTTTCGCTCCGTCATCCTTTTTGTGGGGGGTCTATCATAGTCATTAATGATAGATTGTGCAATCTGTTTTGAGTTTCGCTCCGTCATCCTTTTGGTGGGGGGTCTGTCATAGTCATTAATGATAGATTGTGCGATATTGTTTGGTGTGAGTTTCGCTCCGTCATCCTTTTGGTGAAGGGTCTATCATAGTCATTAATGATAGATTGTGCGATATTGTTTGTGTTTCGCTCTGTAATCCTTTTGGTGAGGGGTCTGTCATTGTCATTAATGATAGATTATGTGATATTGTTTGGTGTGAGTTTTGCTCCGTCATCCTTTTGGAGAGGGATCTGTCATAGTCGTTAATGATAGATTGTGCGATATTGTTTGTGTTTCGCTCCGTCATCCTTTTGGTGAGGGGTCTGTCATAGTCAGTAATGATAGATTACGCGATATTGTTTAGTGTGAGCTTCGCTCCGTCATCCTTTTGGTGAGGGGTCTGTCATAGTCATTAATGTCAGATTGTGCGATAGGGTTTTGCTCTACCATCCTTTTGGTGATAGTAGTCGGTGTGCGTTTGCTCTATCATCCTTTTGGTGGTAGTAGTCGTGTGTGTTTTGTCCTCATCATCCTTTTGGTGATGTGGACCTTTTGCCAGTTATTCGTAGCTTACTCAGAAGTATACCTTATCCGGTATTTCGATTCCCGAGCATTTACTTTCTTTTTAGACAAATTCAGGGTCTTCTTTGTATCTAATTGACTTCTATCTTGAAAGAATAAACTCCATAGCAGTTCATCTTACTTGTTTTAAGTCAATTAGATAGGGGCATCTGTCATACCCTAAATTTGTCCTACATGTGTATAATTTTCATCTTTTTATATCTACCTATTATTATCCAGAAAATTCAAAAAAATATATACCCACAGTGTTGCTAGGGTAGAGTGAAGTACCTTTTCAAGGCTTACAAACATGAATCATGATTTTAATGGCCAAGTTTTGATGCAAACTTTGTTCATCACCTAATATAGAGCCATCGGTCAAAACAGAGGAAGTGTCCAGGAGCTTAAATCATCAATTCACATATGTTACTACGCTTTGAAGAGGATGAATTCAAGTGAGCAAACCGCCATATGAACCAGATCAAATGCTATGTTGAGTTAAATTCAACTCAGAGTTCAAGATTGGCGAGGAGTTCAATACTGTTGAAAATTGGTTGTCATGTTATTTTAAGTCAAGAACCAGAGAATTCAAGACAATTGCGAGTTGAGGACTGAAATTGAGGGCCATTATCCCAAAGTACTACAAAACACCAATTCATTTCAATATACAAAAAATTCCCATTATCCCAGCCCATGATTCTTTTTCCATCCCATTTGCAATTCTTTTTTTTTTGAATTATTCTTGAAGACCTCATTTCAATAAAATTCTAAATTTTGAAAGGTCTACAATTTTGTCTTTTTCATAAATTTTATTACCAAATTCACAAAAATTCCATTGTCATTACTAATCACCACCAAAATATAAAAAGGAACAAATTGTTAAGCCCATCTAAATGAGCCCATATTGATGGGAGAGCTTTGCAAAATGACATCTCACAAATTCATCAAGCAGCCCCATGAGATGTCCGTCGATTTCCAATGTGGTACATACAATAGGTTGGCAAAATGAGAAACTTTGGTAGCTTGCTTATTTAGGCCAGGATGGTTTCTTCGTTCAACATTTTTTGGAGGCTTGTGATGAAGAGAAAGCAAGAGGGAGTGTATGTGGGCCTGAACACAATATACAATCCAATTTAAGTAACCAAACCATCAACAGAAATTGTCAAGATGCACCAACTCGTGATTCCCACCATAGTACAACCACAATTCTTACGTAAATAGTGTTGCAACCTGCAAAACTTGGAATTGAATTCACACAACATACATTATAATTAATCCGGATTTATAATGATTTGCATCAGATATTGAAAAAAAGAGACACTACTTGACAAACTTGATCCTTAAGACTACACACCTCAAGACCGGAACGCACAGCCTGTGCCAATGTATTACACC
The DNA here is from genome assembly GCA_963859935.3 of Lathyrus sativus. Lineage (NCBI taxonomy): Eukaryota > Viridiplantae > Streptophyta > Magnoliopsida > Fabales > Fabaceae > Lathyrus > Lathyrus sativus. The sequence goes on from OZ012735.1 coordinate 496,914,600, forward strand.
AGCTACTTTCACCTTCTGAATAATACTCAAAAAAAGAAAGGTAGCCTGTTACACCACATAACAACCTGCAACATCATGACAAAAAAATTGCAGCTAACACAAATCCACACCAGACAAAAACTGAAATAAACCCAATAACCAGCTGCTGCAAAAGAGACCTGTACCTGTACGAATCGCAGCAGGGATTCAGGACTTGCCCCCATGCGAGCAAATAACAAAGGTGCTACTCGCCCACTACTTGTGTACTAGGTACCTTCTTCATCCAGCTGGCTTTGTTTGTCTCATGGTATACACATCCAAACAACAACTCCTACAAGAAGGACCACCAAAAACCATTCTCATAGCAAAAAATGGACCAAACACCCTGTTTTAAGGAGATTGAACCTTCAACATATAAAAAAAAAACACCAACATACCAGGGGGAGGCTCAACTTCACATATTTGCTGAGTAAACAAATAAAAACTCCTCATACATGAACCACACAACAATGACCAACATTTTCCTCTAAAAATACCAAAGTGAAATCACTCTTGATTTGGAGAAGACACCAGAACTTGACTTCTCTTCCCTTCTTCAAATGTCTCCAATGACAAAATCCCATCCTTTTCTTTCAATCATCTGAAACTGAAATCCATAAACCCCATATCATCTTTCGAACCAATACACTCTAATCTCCATCACCTTCATTCAACTTTGATTTCTCACTTCAACTACCTTCAACCTTCAATACTCTTTTAACATCTTTGAACACTCTTCTTTTCTTTTTCAACACATGTCTCCACCAACCTTTTAAACTTCATCAAACCATTGTTAACAGTACCTCATCCCCAAGCTTCAATCAAACTCAACACCTCCCAACCGTTTTTCCATTTTTCGACCAGAGATGTTCATCACCTAATAAAACAAACTCAATAAAAAAAACTTCAACCAACAGCTTCCGTGAACCTTCAATAACACCGCCTCTAGAAAACCACGAGCCGCTAATCTTCTTCTTCCTTATCAATCTCCATTTCCATTCACCGTTAGCCACAAAAAAGAGAAAGAACCGACGAACTGTCATCTCCATAATTGAAACTCCTCTTTAAACATCATGAACTCACTCAGAAAACTCACAATCTCCATCCGCAACTTTCATCATCTTCATCGTTAACATCCCAGAAAATCCTATTCCAAACAAAGCTTTCAGATATTCAAACCCTCATCACTATTTTTTCCTTAACAACCCAGAAAATCTCCAACTTATTCCTTCAAACCTCAACATAACAAATTTCCCCGCTTCCACTGAAACCTCCATTCGCAAGCTTCACTAAGCCATAACCCAGGCACGAATCTCGTCTTCACTTTCAAACTTCCAACCCTCAAACAACCTTCACCTTCCAAATCCGAATTAACAACAGCTACCAAAACTTCATCAGCCCTCAAACCCTTAATCCCCTTCGAAACTCTCACCACAACTACATCATCCGTGAAAACCCTATTTCCTTCACCGATCAACATCAAATTTCATCACTCTTCACTCACCGACCTCCACCGATTACCAGTAAACAACCACTTGCAAATCCCTAGATTCGAAACTTCACCCTGTTCAAACCCTAAATCCCCAAACCTTTAAACTAGAAACGAGAAGAATAGAAGGGAGATTTGAACGAACCTATTCGAATCAAGAGAGCGAGACCAGATTGAAAGAGTGGGTTCAACAAAGAAGGAGGTCAGTTATGTCTTGTTTCGTTTGAAGAAGGTTGTTAATGTTGCCTTGATGTTTGACTGATGTTTTGGGGAAGAAACGGGTCAAGAGCTCAGGCGGTTCTTGGATCTTCTTTATTTATTTATTTATTTATTTAATAAAAAAAACCACTTTGGCTTTGAACGGATGAGGGCTATGTCTGAAGCCCGTTCATTTCTACACCCCTCTATTGCTCACTAAGTTTCTTAGATGAATGGGCCAGAAGGCCCGTAATGGTTCTACATTTTTTCTATTTCACACCATCCTGTTTTCAGCATACCCAGTCTGTTTTTTTTACTAATTTTTAATATAAGTTTTTTTTGAAATTATTTCTTTAAAGTAATTTTATTAAACTTTTATTGAGAGTTTCATTTTAATTCCTTTTTTCGTTTTGTAAGATTTTTTTTTGGGTCGATGACGAGACTTCCACCGTTTAACCGTCACATTAGTGGCGTGAAACAAAGGATCCGAGACCACCTTTGTTCTTTCGATTTTATTTCGGTAAACTAACATTAAATTTAATTTCAGTCAAACATTATTCATATTATTTCATATTATCATATTTATTCATATTATTTCATATTATCATATTTATTCATATTATTTATTATCATATTTATTCATTCTCATTCAGCTATATTCGAAAACACTTAATAAATTATCGAAACCGTTAAAAACCAAATTGGTAGACTGTTGTATCATTGGTCATTTGCAGGTATCCTAATTTTAATTCGTGCCCGACTTTTCTCAAGGCGTAGTTTAGGACACTAATGCACACACACGGCTTTCTCTTGGGCTACCTGACAATGAGACCCCTTTATTTCGTGCAATCCTGTGTAACTTAAATGTACCCCTCTCCCATTCCGATGTATGTTTCGCATTTCTTTGATTATTAGTTTATATCCTAGGAGCACCCATAGGGACTAGAGCGAATTCAAACTATTTTCAAACTGATTCTCGATTCATCATCGAGCCATTTTCAAACAACCCGTAAGTCGAGTGCTCATACGTATTCGCCATCAACCTATTACAACTCGACCCTTGATGCGTAAGTCAAGTCGGTCTCTTTTTCAAACAATTTCATTTTCAACACGCTTTGCATGCGATAACGAGTCAAACCCTTGATCCAACGTCAAGCGGATTTTTGAAACAAACCATCAATCAATTAACAACTATTTAATTCTTTTCAAGGTGTAAAGAGTAGGTTCAAGTCTTTGATCTTGCTTTCAGTTGTTTACATGCGAGTTGTCTTATTCGGGTGTGAACAATTGACGCCTCTAAATAACATTAACAACTCGACATCGTTCAACTATCTCCAACTCAAACAACTTTCCTTTCACGATGAAAAAGAGAGTGTTCCAAGTCTTTGGTTCGCCCTCCCGATTATTTTGGTCCGAGAAATCTTTCTTAAGCTAAAGTAATCGTCATCAGTTCAAACACCATTCAAACATGACATTATTCTTCAAGATAAAAAAGAGAGTGTCCCAAGTCTTTGGTTCGCTCTCCCGATTACTTGGGTACGAGAAGTCTTTCTTAAGCTTCGAGTAATCGTCATCCGTACTCACTTCAAATCCAATTCAAACCCATTTCTTTTGTGGTCGTAACCACAAACTACGAACGCTCTGATTCTTCATTCACTCTTGAATGTAAGATACGTAGGCACAAGATTGCGATGATCTTGGCGAGCACAATTGCCTCCATTTCCCATTTCCCCCATCCTTTCCGTAGTCGAACTACGACGGTCTGATTTCTCATTCTCATCCGAATGAGTATATGTATGCACAAGGGCCCCAATCCTTGGCGAGCACCCTATCCTCTAGCCACCCCCTTTCCCTCGCATCTTTATCCCCTTATAGTATCCTTTAGCATTTAGTAGTGAGAAGAGAAGAATTAAGTTTAGCTAACATCCATCACAACTCGAATTAAGAGGTTCCCGTCGAGTACGACGGACGTGAGGGGTGCTAATACCTTCTCCTCGCGTAACCGACTCCCGAACCCAGGAATATGGTTGCGACGATCGTGTTCCTTCCGCGTTTATGAGGTTTTCTCAATATTTTCCTCTCCCGTCTATTCGGGAAGAATAAAGTTCGGTGGCGACTCTGTCAAACCGCATTTTCCGCGCCTTTCGCACGAGGGTCGTATGTTCGAAATGAATTTTTCGGGGTGCGACAGTGAGTTAAATTTGATTCGACAACATTACCTTATGGGGGAAAGCCTTACTAGGACAAGGATCAGTCATCCTGTAAATAACAAATAAACAGACATAATGTCTTGTATGCAAAATGGCTAATTTGGTTACCATCCATGACACCATTCAAGTAAATCATTATTTTAAAACTAATTCACAAAGCCCCAAAGTTTTCACATTCAAATTTTATCAACAATATCGGACGCATTTTTGCAAACAAAACAATAAAAGTAAAAATAGGAAATGGGAAGCTCTTTGTGTGAATAATACTTTATTGATTGAAGAGGCCTGTAAATAGGAAATTTACAACATATGAAATTTTTGAAAAGAGGTAATTGCACAAATATTACAACAAGAAATATACAAATGTTGGCAATGTGGTAATCAGACAACCATCATGTGTTGATTCGGCTATGATATGTATGTCTTCGATGCTCTGCCGATGTTATGCCTTCTGAAGAGACCGATTGTACTGATTTTTACCCTTCAGGAATTCCATGAATCAAAATGCATTCACAAATCGAGCGCAGATCATAATCCCTCAAGAAGAAACAAACTCAAGTTCACACACAAAAGGATAGGCAAACATTCCTCAAGCTATCCAAAAGAGAAACAAGTGATCATGTGAATTAAATGAGACAAGGTGATCATGAAATGAACCTTTAAACATGAAGGTCATAATCTTAAACAAGTCAACACAAAAGTCATCAAGCATCAATTGGATCATTCAAGAAACAACTTCGAGAAACTAGGTCAAGACATGCACAATATCATGGTCAAAACAACATCAACTTTATACATTATCCAAAAATAGAAAAATGATCAAATAAATTCCAATTAGGAGCTCAAACCCAAGTTATATCCATTAAGAACAAATGTGCAAAGGATCTCAAAAGGAATTGCATAAATGCACCGTTAAATTAATTCATCAAGGCAAATATAATATAAGAATCGAGCATACATCGAGGCTCCTCAAAAGTAATGAGAAATTATTAAAAGCAACATACCAAGACATCGAAACAACAATCAAACAATCAATATTCATATACCAAAACATGGCAAAATGATTAGGTCAAAAAAGCATGGCAAATGTATCAAATGATCAAACCCTAATTTAAGGGTAAACATGTCAAACCACTCCACATTTTAATTCAAAATAAAAAAAATATGGAAAATTATGTCAATATGTCAAAGGATCATAAATGAATTTTAGTTGATTTTTATAATGATGGCAATATCAAAGATAAAATCAAAATCAAAAAAGAAGAAAATAAAATAAAATAAAATAAAGAGAAAGAAACGCGGGGTGTATCAGTAATCATGGAATGAACTGGTTTCATGTAACAACGCTCTACTGGGCCCAAAGCTAGGGGTGTGAAAAGCAAAATAAGCAAAGCCCAATGATCAAAAAGTTCTCAGAAAACACCAAATAAATGAAATGCATCGTTTCATTAAAGGATGTGGCATGACACATCACTTTTCAACGCCTGCGTGGGCAAGTCAAACGAACACATCACCATATAACTCAGCTGACAAGTCAAACAACCGGAACCCTACTCCGGTCATCTTCTCTGGTCAGCCTCGTCGGAGAAGCCTGAAAAATTTAATAAAATGGAAACCTACTACATCATTTTGAGAGGAACTCACGTAGAACACGAATATGGTCATAGATTTTCAAAAAGGTGCCTAAAACAAGGTGAAATCAATGCTTGAAGTTTTGTGTCATAAACTAAAAACAAGCCAAATCAAAACAACTCACGTTCCAAACATTGCCTCCACCATGGAAGGACTTCAGATGCACCAGTATGAGCTTAAATAAATGCCTAACATGAGAGATTCAAAAGTGGAAAAATACCTAAATGGAGCTACTTCGTTGGTGCTTCAAACCTTGCTTGAGCTTCCAAAAAAGGTCACCAATGGACTTTTAAGCTTCTTCTGAGCAATATGGAAGCAATAGATGGAAGAAATCTCCAATTAAATGATCAATTCGAAGAGAGAGAAAATGGAGCAAGCTTGACCTATTCTGACCTTCTCTAGCAGCAAATGACCTTTCTGTCTCTCTTTCATTCTAGGGTTTACATTGCTTTTATATGTGATGAATTGGGTGATTTTTGAAGCCCATAATGAAAGGAAAGTCTCATTTGAAAACTTGATAAAAAGTTCACTTAAAATGGCCACACGGGTTTGGCAACCTCTTAGCATCCTTTTGAGTCATCAATTAGCATAAAAGAGGGTGAGGAAATGAAATGTAATGGTTGTTGTGAATGAGAATGATCATGTGATGTGTTTTAAGTGAATTCCCTAAATGGTAACAAAGTTGAATATAAACTCATGATGGTATGGTGTTTGACCTATTTAGGTAACATTTGGTGTTTTCATGAAATGATGATGATGTGGTACAAAAGAGAGACAAAAGTGTTCATAATTGTGACTTGGAAAGAAAGAAAATCCAAAACAAGTCACATAACCATGTATGCTTGTTCATCATGCCCTAACTTTCATTGTAAATAATCAAATGACATGGAATTTGAGGTCATGGTGTAGGCAAGATCTTGAGGTACAACTTTATGTTATAGGTAACTTGATTTGAAACTTTGAAGTTCATGAACTTTGGCTTTGAACTGGATAACCAAGACTAAACCATCCAAGAATGGCATTGACTCAAAAGGACCATAACTTGAGTTCTACATATTAGAATAATTAGTTCTTTCACTTTTTGGAAAGCTTTGAGGATGAATAAAAACTCTTGTGTTTGAAGAAAAATGAGGAAAAGCTTAGATTCATATGGAACTTGTCTTAGAAGTTGGTTGCCCTTGGGTGCCTTTAAATCCTTTCAACTTTGAAACACCAACTTGAAGAAATCATAAATTGAGATTTGTAAATCCAATGGGGGAGTTTTTATACTCAAAAGAGAGCTTGGAGAACAAAGAGAAAATCTCATGTTTGATGAAAAATGAGATGGAGCTTGTATCATAATGAAACTTGTCATAGAAGTTAAGTGCTAAGAGAGGGGATTTTAAACTTAGAAACATCTAAAACCCAAATTTGGAAACTTCTCGATTTTATGATCCTGTTGACTTATCTTGTTCCAAACACATGAGAACACTTGAGAACATATAGCATGCCCTTGGTTAACCTTGAAAATCAAGACTTTGTCCTTATGGAGTCATAATTGACTTTTCTTGATCAAATGAAACCCTAGCACTCTTTCCATTGATTAAAGCTCTTACCATGACTTGTGATGAAACATAATTCATGTAGAGAACCCTCAAGATGTGTATGGAGCCATAGAACCATGTCTTTCCTAAGAAACTAGCCACATATTTCCTTTCACTAAAACCTTAATCTAGTTATTCACATGATAGGAGGAGGTGATCAATGCTTGTAACCTTGATTCAAATGGTTGTGAGACATGCCTTGATGATGAGAGGACCTTGGGGCTTGAGAAAAGCATAAGGTTGAGAATAAACCCTTGCTTAAACTTTGAGAATAATACTCTTCCTCTTGAGAAACAAATCAAGATACCTTGATCTCCTGCCTAGAACCAATGCTATGCATAAATGATGATGCAAATGAAATGAAACATAAGCCAAGAGATAAGAAAAAGATAAGCCAAATTTTGGGGTGTTACAGCTGCCCCTATTCAAACAACTTAGACCTGAAGGAATGATAACAATGAATTTCAGACATTCAAGGTACATGGAGGTTGAATACCAAAAGAACCCAAAAATTTGCAAACTGTGGGGATGTATAACTGAAGGTGGACTTAAATGTAGCGAGTACCAACCAAAAGTTGGGATAGCGAACAAATACAAGATACCAACCAAAAGTTAGGATGGAAAAATATGACAAACAAAAGTTAGAATAAAGGCTACTAACCAAAAGTTAGAATCACCGGAAAGAATACCAACCAAAAATTGGGATGAAGCAAGGAGTACCAATAAAAAGTTAGGATAAAAGGCTACTAACCAAAATTTAGGATCACCGGAGCGCCGAATGAAGGCAAATTCACAAATGAAGATTACCAGCCAAAATTTGGGATGATCGATAAGAATTACCAACCAAAAGTTGGGATAAAAGCCTACTGTAATACCCCAAATTTTACCCAGAGGTTATTAGGTTCTTTTCGCATGTCATCTTATTCGCATGACATTGTAACTAATCACTAATAGGTTGTGTAGTTCGCTGATTTTGCAAGAAAGATCACACTGGAGGCTCTTTGACTGACGAAGGACAAAATGGTCATTTAGTTGCGGCCTGCTGACAATTTATAAGGTTGAGGGTGTTAAGTGGAAGAGTTTAATCGTGGAGGATTTGATCTGGGGTGTTTAAATCAGTTCATTTTCAGTTGGTTGCAGTTAGATGAAGGACGCGATTATTTGAGTTTAATCAGGCAGTTTGGATTTATTCTGATAAGGTTGTTCACTTGAATTGCCGGAGGTTTCGTCGGAAACCGGATTAGTCGGATAATTTGGTCAAAGATTCACCGTACTCTGTTTAAGGGTTTTCCGCCGCGGAATCCCTAATTTCAACCCTAATTTAATTAACAATTTCAACGTAGAAATAGGAGTTTCAAGACTCCACGTAAGCGTGTTCTTAAGAAACGTTTACTCCCTTTGAAACCTTGACCACAATCAAGAAGTTTCTAACCTCCCTTTCAAGGGGAACCACGATTACTCTGATTCCATTCCCTATCCAGGATACGTAGGCACAAGATGCGAATCTTGCCGAGTAAACTTAGGACTAACCCTTAGGTATTTTAGGTCACTCTATCCCTTAACAATATATACCTTAAGTAAATAATAAAAGTAAAAAGGCATACAATAAACAAAAGGTTCATGTAGAGTACTACAGAAGTTTAGGGTGCTAGTACCTTCCCTAAGCTTAACCAACCCCTTACCTAGGTCTCTCCCCGTATTGTCTACGATGCAAAATTAGGTTTTTCCTTCTTTGACCTTTTCCTTCGGATAAATCAAAGACCGGTTGTGAACTAAAAGATGTGATTCAAATTAATTAATAATTTGATATCCTATTCTAACCGCAATAGAAAATAGCGACTTCACTAGGGAGAGCCATAACTTTTAAGGGTTACCCCTACTTTTTTAATTTGTATGTTATTTACTTTATTATTTATTTTCTTGTATATATAATATTCATTGTACCTTGCTTGGGGGTATCTAATTTGTTGTGAGATAAGTCCTACACCCGGACTTGAGTGACATTATTATAGGAAGGTGAGATATTCGACGAGGCTTACCGGGAGTGAGTCCCGACCAAGATGACTTGAGAATCACCGTTCAGTTGAGACCCTTTCGAAAACGGTTCGGTTGAACGAGTTAGTCGTGAAAACTTTTACTATTTTCGATTGGAGTCTGTGATACTGGGGACTGTAGTACCTTAACACCACCTTGGCCTTATATAGGACTTAGTGCGGGGACTATGTGGGAGTAGCCCTACAATAGTTGCTACGCGATGCTACACTCAAAAGAGGTTCTCTTGAGAATATTATCGACCCCCGAGTCAGTCGGAAAGTTGATAATATCCGAAAGATGGACGGATGACTTTGGGCACTTCTTTAGAACCTTTGTTCTGCAGGTACAACTATTCTATAGTACATACCTTTTGGGGAAGGGTAGACCTTGACTCCGCTCATATACCTTACCTAGATCTCTCCCCGCATTGTCTACGATGCAAAATTAGGTTTTTCCTTCTTTGACCTTTTCCTTCGAATAAATCAAAGACCGGTTGTGAACTAAAAGATGTGATTCAAATTAATTAATAATTTGATATCCTATTCTAACCGCAACACCTACTAACCAAAATTTAGAATCACCAGAACGCCGAATGGAGGAGAATCCATAAATGAAGATTACCAACGAAAAGTTGGGATGGAGACTTAATAGGGGAGAGTACCAACCAAAAGTTAGGATAAAAGTTGGAGACTACCAACCAAAAGTTGGGATGATCAACAGAAGGGGTAGTAACCAAAAGTTAGAATAACCACAAGGGACACCAACCAAAAGTTGGGATACAGCCTAAAAAAAGATACCAACCAAAAGTTAGGATGAAAGGCTACTAACCAAAAGTTAGGATAACCGAGACGCCGACCGAAGGCGAATTCATATGAAAGAGTACCAACCAAAACTTGGAATGAAAGTCTACTAACCAAAAGTTAGGATCACCATAAGGGACACAAACCAAAAGTTAGGATACGGCCCACAAAAGATACCAACCAAAAGTTGGGATAAACGGGATATACAAGTAGAATCAACCGACTTACGACCTGAAAAGAAAACTCCGCTGGGGGAAAGAGAAATTTAAACAGACAACTATGTCGGGGAGTGAAAGTAAGATGAACACATCTATCAATGAATTTTGTTGGGGATTAAGTAACACCAAATATCTTGATTTATGCCATTACCTGCTGGAGAAACGAATGGCAACAACGATATTAAACCTGGCTTATGCTTCGAATGCATATGTTTGAATATGGTGTAATGCTCCATACAAAATGGAAATGCTACACATTTGGGAGGATGCAATGAAAAGATGCAAATGATATGCAAAGTATTACTCCACCGGGAGAAGTGCTAAGAAGATCAGCAAACAGACCCTGCTGAGGAAGAAACATTGGGTGGCCTTCCTGAATATAATCTCTGCTGAAAATTCCACTCTGCTGGGAATTGAGAGTAACATCTACTGGGAGATTATCCCAAAATATGACATGGAAGAAGGCCAATGATCATTGTACTTTGAACTTGTTGGGGATATCAACCACCGCTGATTTACCTATCAAGGGAATCAACACCAAACTCTTCTTGGGGACGAAGTTAATGATATTGTCTTGCTTGGGGAATAACACTGAGTTTACCCTACTGCTGGGGAATATCATTCAACCTTACCCTGTTGGGGATAAGTGTACACCGTTGCTGGTGAAATTACTTTTGATATGATGACAACACTTTGTGGGGAAGACAAATTCTCTACTGTGGGAAAATAAACAGTCTTTTGATGAACAATTATCTGCTTGTATATCAACACTATTCTGTCTAGGGTAGTCAAACTTTGAACACTCACTGGGAAGTACAAATAAAACTGATCGAGGGAGGACAACCTTCTGAACTCTTGTTGGAGGAGGAATGATTAAGAGTTTCACCATATCCTGCTGATAATGTTAGAACTTCATTGTTGGGGAGAGAAAGCTCTACTGGGAAGAGAATCATGTTATCGCTACTGCGAAAATCGGCGCCGGCTGACAGAAGAGTCGCCACCGTGCGTTATTTATCCCAACGGAGGGAAAGGAAACGCTCGAAGTAAACCTCGCAAAAAAAAACGGGAAAGGTATGGTCATCGCAACCAAAACCTGGATTGGGAGTCGGTTACGCAAGGGGAAGGTATTAGCACCCCTCACGTCCGTCGTACTCGACGGGATCCACGCTTTCTTGATTTGTCTAAAGGATGCAAAACAATCTATCTACGGCTGCTAAAACTAAACAGGAGGGAATTGACTCGATAGAGCGTCGCACTCTATGCCTACGTATTCTCAAGAGAGAAAGTCAGAGTCAACGTAGTTCGGGACTACGGGAAATGGCTCGCCAAGACCTCGCGTCTTGTGCCTACGTACTTCCACACTGCATGGAAGATCAGAGCTTACGTAGTTCAGGCTAACTACGGCTAAACTGGGTATTCTCACACAGCAGTGAGAAATTAAACTGGTTTTACAGGTATGGGAACCTATGGGAAAAACTACGGTCTGGTCTCAAATGCCCTCGGGCAAGAGAAAAGGGATAACATCAGTCGTCAGCGGGAAAGTCTCGATCGCACAACAGCGAGAGAACAAAAGGTTAGTTGTTAGTGTGCTCGCTAGGATATCGCATCCTATGCCTACATATTCTCGTCTGGTACGAGAAATCAGAGCAGCTGTAGTTCGGCTACTTCGGGACCACAACTCAAATCTCGTTTTATTAATATTCTGGAAAATGATTACAATGATTGAGGATTGAAAAATAAACCCCTAGGAAATACTATCCTATCCTATGAAGAATCAAATGGAAAATAGTCCCCTAACAAGTGGACTTTTAAAACTCTCCCTAAAAAGGTAAAAAGTCCCCTAACAAATGTACTTATAAAACTATCCCTAAAAAAGGAAAAAGTCCCCTAACCAATGGACTTATAAAACTATCCCTAAAAAGGTAAAAATGTCCCCTAACAAATGGACTTATAAAACTACCTCTAAAATAAAACTCCATGAAGAAAATATACTCTAAAAAATATTAAATCTACACTAATATTTTTTCCTCTTTTTCTCAATATTTCTTTTCCCTTTTCTTTTTTCAAAATATTCTTCATATATTTTTTCTATATTTTTTTCCACTATTTTTTCATTATCTTTTTCCTTTTATTTCTTTTTCAATATTTCCTTTTCTTTTCTCCTCAATATTCTTTTCTCTTTTCTTTTCAAAATATTTTTCTATATATTTTTTCCCTTCTCTTTTTCTCATTTTTTCCATCTAAAAAATAAGAAAATATTACAAAAGAAAAAAAATACAAGAAATACAAAGGGGAGAGGGGTACATGTGAGTACAAGGGGGTGTTAAGAGAAAAACAAACAAAAAAAACAGAACCAACCTGGGCCCAGCCCAATATCCCAATTCAGAAAATAAAGAAACTAGGGGAGGGGGTGTTGTAAGTGAAGACGGGGGGTACTGATAGCAGATGGGCCCAACCCAACTAACAAAAAAAACGGAGGTAAGTCCAAAAACGGGGGTGTGTGTGTACGGACGAAAATCCCATGGGCCCAGCCCAATCCAATACAGTTCATCTCTTCTCCCTCTTCTCAAACCCTAGATCCCATTCTCTGCACTGTTCATGGCCGCCGTTTCCCCTTCTCACACCCTCGCTTTCGTCTGATTCTCTCTCTCCACCTCTCCTTCTTCATTCAAGCTTCTCAAACTCTTGTTCAAAAATTCCTTTGATCTTTCCCATCTTTTACAATCAGTTTCACCAAACAAATGCATGAACAAACTCCTAACAAAATCATTACCAATTTGGTGAAGATCTGGAATCTGATGGAGGTGACAATTCTTGACCACGGATGAACGAAGGTAACATCCGGAAACAATGAAGGTTGATGAAGGTTGAAGGTCGCTGGAGATTTGGGTGGTGATGAACTTACGAAGACGACGATGAATGCTCTTGATCTGGAGAACTGAGAAGATTGCGTTGATGAGACGACGAAGGTGCCCTTCGTGCTTTCTGGCGATTCTCTGATGATGTGGAAGATGATTGTTTGAAGAATCTGATGAACTTCAGATGAAGAATTCTAGACACAATGCTTATTGATGATGAAGATTGGCCGATTTCTGGAAATGCCGAAGAACACGAGGGAGGTTCTTGATGATCGATGATGATAATGACGATTTTTGGAAATGTTTATGAATGTTCTTGGCTGTTTGATGATCTTGCTGAAGATCCAGATCTGGATGAAGCTTGTAGATCAGAGTTCTTGGATGGAAAACAAACAATGTAGATCCATGAGTTGCATGCTCGGTTTGAAGATTATTAAACACAGATCTGATGGATGTTCTTGAATGGCGAAGATCTAATGAAGATAATGATGAATTTGTTTGGATTTCTGGAAATCGCGGATGAACGCTATGAAGGTTTGAGTGTAGATCTGGGAAAACATGAATACGGATGAATCTCTGGAAAATGGTATGAAGATCGGATGAACATGTGAACGAAAACTGGAAATTTGTATGAACACACGAAGAACATGTTGAGTTTTCCGGTGAGGTGATGAAGCTTCTGGCGGGCATGAACGTTGTAGGTGAGGAAGATAAAGATTGGTGGAAAAGAGATGAAGATCCTGAGTATTTGCAGTTTTCGGTGGGTTGTTAGGGTGGCCGGAGTTGGTTGCTGGTTAGTTACGGTGGCCGGAAAATGGAGGTTACGGTGGCCGGCGAGGTTGGGGGCGGTGGTTGCATGGCCGCCGGCCATGCAATCGGTGATGATCAGGTGAAGCCAAGTGTCTGTGGTGAGCGCTGCATGCTTAACACGTGGAGCTGGGAGAGGGAAGTGGAATTACACGTGGTGAAGTCTGAGAGTGTGAGATCAATGAGGTGGAGAGCTCTGATAGTACACGCGTGGCTCAATATATAGCTGACAAGTGTCACCTTCTGGACTGAAATGGCCAAAAACGAACTGAGATAATTGGGCCTCCAAAAACCAATACTGGGCCCACGAAAAAGACTGCAATAAACCCAAAAATAAATCTGAATTAAAATGAAAGGATTAAACCTAATTAAACTAATTAAAAACTAAACCTAATTAACTAGTTAACTAATGATTAAACCTAATTAAACTAATTAAAACTAAACCTAATTAACTAGTTAACTACAATTAAATCTAAATGACAATTAAACTATCCTAATTAATTCTAACAAATTAAAATCTAAACAAAAGATTAAAATCCTAATTAAATATAAAAGATGATTAAAATCCAATTAAACTCTATTAAACCCAATTAATTTCTAAACTAATAAAACTCTACTAATTTCTATTTAAAAAATCTATTAAAATCCCATTAAATCTCTAATAAAATCTATACCATTTATTTAAAAGAAATTCTATTATCCTATTAAAACTATATAAAATTCTAAAATATGATTTAAAGCTATTAAAAAACATTAAAAAATCTATTTAAATTCTAAAAAATCTATAAAGCCTATTAAAAATATACAAAATCTATTTAAATCTATAAAAAGGCTATTAAATCCTAAAAAATGCAGACAAATGCAAATAACCAACATAAAAGAGAGCGCGAGACCAGATCGAAGCAAATGGTAACCCGGACACCAAAAATCTCAAAAAACCACTGCATAAACTGAAAACACCCAGGAAGCGCGCGACTTCCCAAAATAACCTCCGGTTATCCAAACCGGTTTGAGACACCTGAAAAGCGACAGCAAGGCTGTAATCCCGATAAAATCACCATGATTGAAGCAATGCGCTATATGCAGTATGCAAATGCGAATGCGAAATGCGTCGAAGCATAAACCCGAAAGCGACACCGGTTGGTCAAATTTTGGGGTGCAACAGCTGCCCCTATTCAAGCGACTTGGACTTGAAGGGTTGAAGAGCGCGCAGCCTTCAAACATTCAGAGGTACGAGACGGTTGAATACCAATAAACCCGAAAATTTGCCAACCGTGAGAATATACTGTAAAACTGCTTGGGGAATAAAATCCAGAACCGAACCCAGTCGTCACGACAACAAACTGATCAATCATTTGATAAAGAAATCCTGATTTTAACGCCAGTTACCCACGTGATACCACAGATAATAAACCCGAGGGTTGCACCAACACCTGATCCTCTCACATCGTCTACTGATAGACAGGAAGAGAAATATACTCACATCGTCTAAAGATAGACGGCAAGACACCCACAATCCAAGGAAAACTTCAATACTCACATCGTCTAAGGATAGACGGAAAGACACCCAATCGATCAATACTCACATCGTCTAAGGATAGACGGAAAGACACCCATATAAAAGGAAAACTTCAGTACTCACATCGTCTAAGGATAGACGGAAAGACATCCTTAATCCATACTCACATCGTCTAAGGATAGACGGGAAGACACCCTGAAATCCATACTCACATCGTCTAAGGATAGACGGGAAGACACCCCGAATCCATACTCACATCGTCTAAGGATAGACGGAAAGACACCCTGAAATCCATACTCACATCGTCTAAAGATAGACGGGAAGACACCCTTATCCATACTCACGTCGTCTAAGGATAGATGGAAAGACACCCATAATCCATACTCACATCGTCTAAGGATAGACGGGAAGACACCCCGAATCCATACTCACATCGTCTAAGGATAGACGGAAAGACACCCAAACATCCGAAGAAACAAATCAATACTCACATTGTCTAAAGATAGACGGGAAGACACCCTGAAATCTCCATCAATACTCACATCGTTTAAAGATAGACGGAAAGACACCCAAACCCATAATCACATCGTCTAAAGAAAGACGGAAAGACACCCAAATCAATACTCACATCGTCTAAGGATAGACGGAAAGACACCCAAATCAATACTCACATCGTCTAAAGATAGACGGGAAGACACCCTGAAATCTCCATCAATACTCACATCGTCTAAAGATAGACGGAAAGACACCCAAACCCATACTCACATCGTCTAAAGATAGACGGAAAGACACCCAAATCAATACTCACATCGTCTAAGGATAGACGGAAAGACACCCAAATCAATACTCACATCGTCTAAAGATAGACGGAAAGACACCCAAATCAATACTCACATCGTCTAATGATAGACGGGAAGACACCCTGAAATCTCCATCAATACTCACATCGTCTAAAGATAGACGGAAAGACACCCAAACCCATACTCACATCGTCTAAGGATAGACGGAAAGATACCCAAAAACTTCAACACCATCCCACAAATTTCAGAATCCTTTCGTCTACGGGAATTGATGGAAAGAACAATATCCTTAAAGGGGCCACATCATCAGTAAGGACCGACGGGAAGAAAACCACCTTCAAAGAGCCATGTCGTCAATAAGAACCGACAGTCGGAAAATCCCTCTTGAAATGTCATCTCATCCAATACACAGAAAGAAAACCACTATCCGAAAGATCTCTTTGAAACCCCTCAACACCTAAAGATAGACGGGGAAAACTCGCTGGGGAAACACATCATCCGTATGAACTGACGATAAGAAACCCGCTGAAAAATCACCTGAAACTTCACATCGTCTAATGATAGACGGAAGAACAGCCACTTAGAGAAACCCCATCTTGAAACCCCACTGGAAAATCACCTGCAACTTCAAATCGTCTACTGATAGACGGGAAGAAAACCACTTCGAACTCAAGACGTCTAATGATAGACGGAGAAATCCACTCACTGGAGGAACACATCGTCAATATGAATTGACGGGAAGAAAAGCCTGTCGATACCAGATGACTGATTGACCAAAGCACAACTGTTGTATAATCTGAAATACGAATAAACTACTGAACTGTCTGAACACTGCTGCTGGATGAATGCCCCTGAACTGATCACAGAGTAATTCATGTGCCATACGAGGCTGATAGAAAACCTGGCTTATGCTTCGTATGCATATGCATATGTTTGAATTTTCCCATGGCGTAATGCTCCATTCAGGATGGAAATGCTACGCATTCTGAAAATGAAATGCAAATATGATGCAAATATGATGATGCATGCAATATGCCGATGCAGGCTCGGGCTGCTGGAGAAAGTCGGATACAGAAAACCACATCAGCAAAATAAATGCTGAAGACGAAGCCAACTCTGCTGGGGATAACCGGATATCACAAAATTATTTCAGCAAAATAAATGCTGGAAGAGTGAAATCAACTCCGCTAGGGAAATTGGGAACTTAACCAAGCACCTCGACGAAGTAACACTCTGCTGGGGAATATAACTCTGCTGGGGAATAGCAGATGTGCCAAGTATGATTGGACTTCTCTAGGGATAGCTTACCCGTGCCAATGAAAAATTGGACTTTGCTGGAGAAAATAGACGGAGTCTTCCTGCGTACTGACGAAGATCGGATTTGGAAACTGATGCGCCAACACGGATGGGCCTCACAGTGATCGCCAACATGGATTTGGGTTCTTAGGCTATCTGTGATGGGTCAGGTATAACTAACGCTGGAAAACATTCTGTCTGAACACACAGTCTTCTTGTTGAAAGGTCAAAGGACGGTAATACGACTTCCCGACATTCGTCTCGTACTCGAAAGTTGGCTGAATCTGCTCGAATAGCTCTGAATAACTCTGCTGATACGGAGAAGACCAATTCCTTCGTTTCTGATATGCCCCAGCCTGCGGGACCTCTGTGGGGATACTCCTCAAAAGGAAATCTGAAAATCTGTACCCTGATGGTCTAATATGAAGTGCCTCAGCATTCTGAACTTCGGAGAGATACTTCCCATCAAGTGCTTCTCGAATGAAGAACAACTTCTGCACTCTTAAGATGGCCTGCCCCCGACTGCAATGACTTTGCCTCTGATTATCTGATTCAGAGTAGTGCCCCTGACTACGAGATATTTACCGAATCTCAACCTGATTGCCCCAGGATAACTGACTTCGAAAGGCTGACCTGACTGGGGATCACCGGATGTAGCTTGTCCCTGCTCTCGGAACATTCGGGCGTTCTGCATTCTATCCTGACCATACCTTCCATTGTAGAAAACTTTCCTGCTGTCAAGCTCTTACTTGCGAGTAAAACAAGTTGTTCTGCGTAAAAGACATATTAATGCAACGCATATGACAACTTTGACATCCAATCTGTTCACTGGGAAAAGGAAAAAACAGTTTATGGCATATAATGCACAAAACATTTATCAAGAATATCGACATCAATACCAACATGGTATGGAGAACCCTTTTAGGAGTCAGAATCGACGCGACCTTCACCGAAGTATGCTTTCGAAATAACCTGCTTCAATTAGGACTTTTGAAGGTTGTAACATGGTCAGGTTCACGGTTTTGAAGGAAAGGATAAAGGCTCAAAGTTTATTTTAACCCACCCATTCTCCTTGATGTTCTCCCATCCTACGTTCAGCTAATTCGACCTTAGCGCTCACCTCTCAGAGGTTGAAAGATAGGAGTGATAGTTCGAGAAACCATGAGTTTTTGGAGTGACAGCCACTCACTTTTCGTCTTTGACACTTGAGGTCACACGACTCGTATTTGTCCGAGGATTTTTCTTTCGTCATCCTTTCATCTTTTCCTTCCCTAACTTTTTCCTGGACTGACTCCTTTTGAGCTTCTTGTGATTCTTTAAGTCCAGCGGGATGCCCTCATTTTTGCCTAAGTCATTTGTTCTGAAGTTTTGACTTAGCGGGCTCTTGATTCTCTTTTGCTTTCTCTTTTTCCGAACAAGTCGTGTGACACTGGTTGCCTGACTCATTGGAGAATAATGTGACTGCCTCACTCTTGATTTAACCATTGTGGTTTTTTAGGCACGACCTTTAGAGGTGTGATTGATCCTCGAACGGACACTCCTTTTGCAACTTGAATGCTCGGCCAAATTAGCTAACACCTACCCTGCCCCAGGTTAAAGATGAAGGGTTTTACGTTTTCAGAAAGAACTCCTACTACTAGGCTCAAAGGGGTTGACAAGGGATTATCTTCCTTATATCACCGGTGTTTAGGGATTTGAAACAATGCTTGTACATCATCAGCAGGTTTTATTTCAAAAGCAAACAATATCGAAAGCTGCCTGTCGTTCATCTTCGTCATCCTCCTCAGATCCTTCTTAACCAAGCATTGGACATCTGTAAAAACAATTAGTGAACACGACTGGATTTAATCAAAACATGCATATTTATTTCATTATCATCAATTGAATGAAAACAACAAGTTTTACGAACAAGATTGCAATTTAAACAGGAAAGAAACTACAAACGTAAAGAAATGACAAGATAAAATAAAGGAAAATGCCTGCTTCCGAGAACCGGGCTTTCACATATGTCCTGCTGCTGAACCAGCATCCTTCACAATCAGTTATTAGAGGCAACTCGAAGTTGTCCTTATCTGCTCTCAACGACCCAACCAAATTATAGAGCCCCTCCTCCTCATTCAGATGATTTTGGGCCCTTCCTGCCCGAAGTTGATTGCTGCACTATCAAGTAGGTCCTGCACCTTGTGCTTGAAGGCCAGACAATCTTCAATGTGGTGCCCCGGTGCTCCTGAATGGAAATCACAGTGCTTATTGATATCGTACCCTGCTGGAGGCGTACCTGTTAGCGGGGCTAGCTTCTTCTTCTCAACCAACTGCAATCGTAGCAACACCTGAAGAAGTTCGGCATACGGCATCGGAGGCACACTAAATACCCTCACCGGCCTCTGACTTTGAGCTCTTCGCTGATGGGGACGCTGTTGCCTCTGCCACTGTTGATATCGTTGCTGTCGTTGCTGGTATCGGGTTGACTGCTGAACAACCTTCGTAGCAAATACAACATCGGTTTCTTGACTTCCACCGTACTGAGTAAGGCACTCCTTATGCTTAGCCATTTTCTTTCTCAGATCTGCCCCAGGAATAGGCAACAGTTGTGGGCATGGAGATTCTGACACCATGGAATCCAGGATATGTTTCTGACCTACTGCAGCTTCAGAAACATCCATCATCTTAGCATCAACTGGGATAGGAGAAATACGTACAGCTACACCGCTTGGTGTGAATTCAATATCTTTTGAGTCAACCAGGTCTTGAACATTGTGCTTAAAAGCTTGGCAACTTTCGATGTCGTGTCCGAGTGCCCCAGAATGAAATTCACATTGCTTACTGGCATCGTACCCATAAGGAAGCGCTCCTGTGGGTGGGTCCAACGTTCTCTTCTCAACCAGATTAAACCTCAATAAAGTCTGCAAGAGCTCAGCATACGTTGAAGGTGGCGCCTCAAATACCCTCTTCGGCCTCCCTTCCTGAATCCTTTGTTAAGCCGGATGCACCCTTTGTTTTTGCTGCTCAGGTTCCACAGGCATAGGTGGCACGAGCTTTTTCACTGCGGCTTCGAATAGCTGATCATCCTCTTTCCTAAGCACATTCTTGACTACTTCCATGATCAAGCTCATTTGGGTCTTCAGCTGACTATTTTCCTCTTTGAGGATCTTCTGCTCCAGACGCATCTCTTGCATGTCTCTCATCATCTGCCCCAGCTGGCTTCGGAATTCAATCAATTCAACCTGATTCTGTTCCATATCTCTGAAGGAATTCCTGCAACAAACTAGACGATGAGGAAATAAGACCCACAGTTCGGATGTACCTGTTAAATCATAATGCAATGCAGAAAGCAAACACATATTTAAGACAAGACAAAGAGAAACTCAAGCTATAAGCACACAGACAAACATCTCCCACACATGTATAACCAACAAAAGCAGCACGTAAGCACGAATGAGTACGAATACAATGACCCCAGCCACCAATCCTGGTGGTGGTCAGCAAACACTAGTGCATAAAAGCTAAATGGGTTAGGCAGAGAAAACAGATGCGACACCCGGCACAGAAACCTCTAGAAACTTCTCCCATATTCAACTGAACTCTCCGTTTGACAATCTTCAGAACACACACTTCCCGTGGAGTCTCTCATAACGTTAACTGACGAACCTACACGACTGGATGACGGAGAATCGTTAATCTGAACAAAACCCTGGGGCGTGATGAAAATCTGGTTAGAGTCTAACAGATCCTGAACCTGGCTTCTAAGCACCTTACAATCATTTGTTGAATGCCCCTGTGCCCCAACATGGTACTCACAGCGGGCGCTGGCATCGAAACCTGGGGGATATGGTGGAATCACTGGATTAGTCTCTTTCGGCACGATCAATCCACTTCTGACCAGATCTGGCAACAACTGACTGTACGACATCGGTAGCTGGGTAAACTGCCTTTCAGGTTTCCTTGGTCTTCGTTGGGCGTGCTGACGCGATCGACGACAGGATGACCGTTGACTTAAAGTATCTGAAAACCGATCTTGAGATGCTAGAGATTCTGAGACGACATCATTTCCTTCTTCCCACTCCTCTTGAGAACTGACAACTGACTCATTCTTATCAACTGGGATGTAAGGAACGTCTCAAAGCTTTCCACTCTTGAGTCCTCTCTCAACAAGCTCCCCCATTCTCATCAGGCCCACAAAGCTTGTACAACCGAACAATTTGTCATAATAATGGCCCTTCAGAGTACCCAAGAAGATGTCCACCATTTCTCTTTCCTGAAGCGGTGGTTGAACACTAGCAGCTAATTCTTTCCATCTTTGCACATACCCTCTGAATGATTCATTCTCCGCCCGAGATAATTCTTGCAGATGGACGAGACTAGGGGCCATATCCAGGTTGTAATTGTACTGCTTCATGAAAGCTCTGGCTAAATCCACCCATGATCAAATCTGATTACTCTCTAACTGCACATACCACCTCAAAGATGCCCCAGTCAGACTATACTGAAAGCAATGGATCATCAATTTGTCATTTCGCACAAACGAAGTCATTCTTCGACAGAACATCATCAAATGTTGCTTCGGACAGCTATCCCCTTTGTACTTTTCAAATTCCGGCACTTTGAACTTATAAGGCAACACCAGGTCAGGAACCAAACACATGTCTGCAGCATTCAGGTTAACAGCATCCTTGACCTCCAAAGCTTTAACTCTTTCTTCCAATGTTCGGAACCTTCTATCACTCTCAAGAGCTCTTGAGTTTACAGTCCTGGCTATCGGGATACCTCTGCGTGGATTCCTCTCAAGGAAAACAGCACCTTGATTGTTAACAGGAGGAGGACGTTCATTTCGGGCAACAAACTGCTCATGTCGATCTCGGTTCTCAACAGTAGGCTGTACAACTTGGTCTGCAGTAACGTTGTTCGCTTGCGGGAAGTCTTCCATAGAATCGTACCGAGGGTTGGACGTCATAGTAAACCCTGTCAAGGTGTTAAGAGACTAGAAATTGCCTTCAGACATAGCTATCAATTACCTGTAACTAACTACGCTGCTTGATTCTCAAATCTGCTCTGCTCTAACCCCTTGTTCGTCTTCTGACAATCAACAGTTGCTCAATCCAAACTCCGAGTACTCACCTTCAGGAAACAAAGGCTGGATCAGAACTCTGGCTAGCTGGAGAAATGCTATGCAATATGATGCAAAGATGCTTATGCAAATGCAATGCAATGCAACAAACACGGGATCACAGCCCCCACACAACAAGCTGAGTGCCACTGCACTGCTGACGGAGTACGTTCTCTCTAAAAGAGAACGCCAGGATAGCTGGTAGTCTGGAAGTCAAGGTTTCGCAAAAAAGAACCCCCCCCCACTCACGGGTATGGACCTAAGATGCGGCATCCTATGCGGATATCAGCGTCACAGACTTTCATGAGGAATGATACGATTCCCAGAAGGAGTGGCATCGTCATCTCATGAAGAGGCCTCACTTAGCTGACTTCCAATTGATCGGTCCCCAGAGTCGACAATCCTCGCGTCTGGACTCCCCTACGATCCTCAGGACCTTAGAGAAGCACCTCGGAGAGAACCTCGTCTGAGCGCAGATTTTCGTAGGGAACTGTGCCTGCTCAGCAGACAGGTTCGTCTACTACTCTCCGCAACTATGTCTAGGTGCATACTCAAAAAAAAGAAGCTCAGGTCCGGCTATCACTCAAAATATCACCCTCCCCAGCACAACGGCAACAGATAAAAGCGATGAAAAATAAACACCCAAAAGACAAGCAAACAAGCGCTAGGATTGACTCTCTTAGGGGACGTTGGATCCCACGTGCATAAGGACTATCGTAGTCCTTAGCAGCCAGGGGACATTGGATCCCCAGCAGAGTCGCCAACTGTCGCTACTGCGAAAATCGGCGCCGGCTGACAGAAGAGTCGCCACCGTGCGTTATTTATCCCAACGGAGGGAAAGGAAACGCTCGAAGTAAACCTCGCAATAAAACGGGAAAGGTATGGTCATCGCAACCAAAACCTGGATTCGGGAGTCGGTTACGCAAGGGGAAGGTATTAGCACCCCTCACGTCCGTCGTACTGGACGGGATCCACGCTTGCTTGATTTGTCTAAAGGATGCAAAACAATCTATCTACGGCTGCTAAAACTAAACAGGAGGGAATTGACTCGATAGAGCGTCGCACTCTATGCCTACGTATTCTCAAGAGAGAAAGTCAGAGTCAACGTAGTTCGGGACTACGGGAAATGGCTCGCCAAGACCTCGCGTCTTGTGCCTACGCACTTCCACACTGCATGGAAGATTAGAGCTTACGTAGTTCAGGCTAACTACGGCTAAACTGGGTATTCTCACACAGCAGTGAGAAATTAAACTGGTTTTACAGGTATGGGAACCTATGGGAAAAACTACGGTCTGGTCTCAAATGCCCTCGGGCAAGAGAAAAGGGATAACATCAGTCGTCAGCGGGAAAGTCTCGATCGCACAGCAGCGAGAGAACAAAAGGTTAGTTGTTAGTGTGCTCGCTAGGATATCGCATCCTATGCCTACATATTCTCGTCTGGTACGAGAAATCAGAGCAGCTGTAGTTCGGCTACTTCGGGACCACAGCTCAAATCTCGTTTTATTAATATTCTGGAAAATGATTACAATGATTGAGGATTGAAAAATAAACCCCTAGGAAATACTATCCTATCCTATGAAGAATCAAATGGAAAATAGTCCCCTAACAAGTGGACTTTTAAAACTCTCCCTAAAAAGGTAAAAAGTCCCCTAACAAATGGACTTATAAAACTATCCCTAAAAAGGGAAAAAGTCCCCTAACCAATGGACTTATAAAACTATCCCTAAAAAGGTAAAAAAGTCCCCTAACAAATGGACTTATAAAACTACCTCTAAAATAAAACTCCATGAAGAAAATATACTCTAAAAAATATTAAATCTACACTAATATTTTTTCCTCTTTTTCTCAATATTTCTTTTCCCTTTTCTTTTTTCAAAATATTCTTCATATATTTTTTCTATATTTTTTTCCACTATTTTTTCATTATCTTTTTCCTTTTATTTCTTTTTCAATATTTTCTTTTCTTTTCTCCTCAATATTCTTTTCTCTTTTCTTTTCAAAATATTTTTCTATATATTTTTTCCCTTCTCTTTTTCTCATTTTTTCCATCTAAAAAATAAGAATATTACAAAAGAAAAAAAATACAAGAAATACAAAGGGGAGAGGGGTACAGGTGAGTACAAGGGGGTGTTAAGAGAAAAACAAACAAAAAAAACAGAACCAACCTGGGCCCAGCCCAATATCCCAATTCAGAAAATAAAGAAACTAGGGGAGGGGGTGTTGTAAGTGAAGACGGGGGGTACTGATAGCAGATGGGCCCAGCCCAACTAACAAAAAAAACGGAGGTAAGTCCAAAAACGGGGGTGTGTGTGTACGGACGAAAATCCCATGGGCCCAGCCCAATCCAATACAGTCCATCTCTTCTCCCTCTTCTCAAACCCTAGATCCCCTTCTCTGCACTGTTCATGGCCGCCGCTTCCCCTTCTCACACCCTCGCTTTCGTCTGATTCTCTCTCTCCACCACTCCTTCTTCGTTCAAGCTTCTCAAACTCTTGTTCAAAAATTCCTTTGATCTTTCCCATCTTTTACAATCAGTTTCACCAAACAAATGCATGAACAAACTCCTAAAAAAATCATTACCAATTTGGTGAAGATCTGGAATCTGATGGAGGTGACGATTCTTGACCACGGATGAACGAAGGTAACATCCGGAAACAATGAAGGTTGATGAAGGTTGAAGGTCACTGGAGATTTGGGTGGTGATGACCTCACGAAGACGACGATGAATGCTCTTGATCTGGAGAACTGAGAAGATTGAGTTGATGAGACGACGAAGGTGCCCTTCGTGCTTTCTGGCGATTCTCTGATGATGTGGAAGATGATTGTTTGAAGAATCTGATGAACTTCAGATGAAGAATTCTAGACACAATGCTTATTGATGATGAAGATTGGCCGATTTCTGGAAATGCTGAAGAACACGAGGGAGGTTCTTGATGATCGATGATGATAATGACGATTTCTGGAAATGTTTATGAATGTTCTTGGCTGTTTGATGATCTTGCTGAAGATCCAGATCTGGATGAAGCTTGTAGATCAGAGTTCTTAGATGGAAAACAAACAATGTAGATCCATGAGTTGCATGCTCGGTTTGAAGATTATTAAACACAGATCTGATGAATGTTCTTGAATGGCGAAGATCTAATGAAGATAATGATGAATTTGTTTGGATTTCTGGAAATCGCGGATGAACGCTATGAAGGTTTGAGTGTAGATCTGGGAAAACATGAATACGGATGAATCTCTGGAAAATGGTATGAAGATCGGATGAACATGTGAACGAAAACTGGAAATTTGTATGAACACACGAAGAACATGTGGAGTTTTCCGGTGAGGTGATGAAGCTTCCGGCGGGCATGAAGGTTGTAGGTGAGGAAGATGAAGATTGGTGGAAAAGAGATGAAGATCCTGAGTATTTGCAGTTTCCGGTGGGTTGTTAGGGTGGCCGGAGTTGGTTGCTGGTTAGTTACGGTGGCCGGAAAATGGAGGTTACGGTGGCCGGCGAGGTTGGGGGCGGTGGTTGCATGGCCGCCGGCCATACAACCGGCGATGATCAGGTGAAGCCAAGTGTCTGTGGTGAGCGCTGCATGCTTAACACGTGGAGCTGGGAGAGGGAAGTGGAATTACACGTGGTGAAGTCTGAGAGTGTGAGATCAATGAGGTGGAGAGCTCTGATAGTACACGCGTGGCTCAATATATAGCTGACAAGTGTCACCTTCTGGACTGAAATGGCCAAAAACGAACTGAGATAATTGGGCCTCCAAAAACCAATACTGGGCCCACGAAAAAGACTGCAATAAACCCAAAAATAAATCTGAATTAAAATGAAAGGATTAAACCTAATTAAACTAATTAAAAACTAAACCTAATTAACCAGTTAACTAATGATTAAACCTAATTAAACTAATTAAAACTAAACCTAATTAACTAGTTAACTACAATTAAATCTAAATGACAATTAAACTATCCTAATTAATTCTAACAAATTAAAATCTAAACAAAAGATTAAAATCCTAATTAAGTCTAAAAGATGATTAAAATCCAATTAAACTCTATTAAACCCAATTAATTTCTAAACTAATAAAACTCTACTAATTTCTATTTAAAAAATCTATTAAAATCCCATTAAATCTCTAATAAAATCTATACCATTTATTTAAAAGAAATTCTATTATCCTATTAAAACTATATAAAATTCTAAAATATGATTTAAAGTTATTAAAAAACATTAAAAAATCTATTTAAATTCTAAAAAATCTATAAAGCCTATTAAAAATATACAAAATCTATTTAAATCTATAAAAAGGCTATTAAATCCTAAAAAATGCAGACAAATGCAAATAACCAACATAAAAGAGAGCGCGAGACCAGATCGAAGCAAACGGTAACCCGGACACCAAAAATCTCAAAAAACCACTGCATAAACTGAAAACACCCAGGAAGCGCGCGACTTCCCGAAATAACCTCCGGTTATCCAAACCGGTCTGAGACACCTGAAAAGCGACAGCAAGGCTGTAATCCCGATAAAATCACCATGATTGAAGCAATGCGCTATATGCAGTATGCAAATGCGAATGCGAAATGCGTCGAAGCATAAACCCGAAAGCGGCACCGGTTGGTCAAATTTTGGGGTGCAACAGCTGCCCCTATTCAAGCGACTTGGACCTGAAAGGTTGAAGAGCGCGCAACCTTCAAACATTCAGAGGTACGAGACGGTTGAATACCAATAAACCCGAAAATTTTCCAACCGTGAGAATATACTGTAAAACTACTTAGGGAATAAAATCCAGAACCGAACCCAGTCGTCACGGCAACAAACTGATCAATCATCTGATAAAGAAATCCTGATTTTAACGCCAGTTACCCGCGTGATACCACAGATAATAAACCCGAGGGTTGCACCAACACCTGATCCTCTCACATCGTCTACTGATAGACAGGAAGAGAAATATACTCACATCGTCTAAAGATAGACGGCAAGACACCCACAATCCAAGGAAAACTTCAATACTCACATTGTCTAAGGATAGACGGAAAGACACCCAATCGATCAATACTCACGTCGTCTAAGGATAGACGGAAAGACACCCATATAAAAGGAAAACTTCAATACTCACATCGTCTAAGGATAGACGGAAAGACATCCTTAATCCATACTCACATCGTCTAAGGATAGACGGGAAGACACCCTGAAGTCCATACTCACATCGTCTAAGGATAGACGGGAAGACACCCCGAATCCATACTTACATCGTCTAAGGATAGACGGAAGGACACCCTGAAATCCATACTCACATCGTCTAAAGATAGACGGGAAGACACCCTTATCCATACTCACGTCGTCTAAGGATAGACGGAAAGACACCCATAATCCATACTCACATCGTCTAAGGATAGACGGGAAGACACCCCGAATCCATACTCACATCGTCTAAGGATAGACGGAAAGACACCCAAACATCCGAAGAAACAAATCAATATTCACATCGTCTAAAGATAGACAGGAAGACACCCTGAAATCTCCATCAATACTCACATCGTCGAAAGATAGACGGAAAGACACCCAAACCCATACTCACATCGTCTAAAGATAGACGGAAAGACACCCAAATCAATACTCACATCGTCTAAGGATAGACGGAAAGACACCCAAATCAATACTCACATCGTCTAAAGATAGACGGGAAGTCACCCTGAAATCTCCATCAATACTCACATCATCTAAAGATAGACGGAAAGACACCCAAACCCATACTCACATCGTCTAAAGATAGACGGAAAGACACCCAAATCAATACTCACATCGTCTAAAGATAGACGGGAAGACACCCTGAAATCTCCATCAATACTCACATCGTCTAAAGATAGACGGAAAGACACCCAAACCCATACTCACATCGTCTAAGGATAGACGGAAAGATACCTAAAAACTTTAACACCATCCCTCAAATTTCAGAATCCTTTCGTCTACGGGAATTGATGGAAAGAACAATATCCTTAAAGGGGCCACATCATCAGTAAGGACCGACGGGAAGAAAACCACCTTCAAAGAGCCATGTCGTCAATAAGAACCGACAGTCGGAAAATCCCTCTTGAAATGTCATCTCATCCAATACACAGAAAGAAAACCACTATCCGAAAGATCGCTTTGAAACCCCTCAACACCTAAAGATAGACGGAGAAAACTCGCTGGGGAAACACATCATCCGTATGAACTGACGATAAGAAACCCGCTGAAAAATCACCTGAAACTTCACATCGTCTAATGATAGACGGAAGAATAGCCACTTAGAGAAACCCCATCTTGAAACCCCACTGGAAAATCACCTGCAACTTCACATCGTCTACTGATAGACGGGAAGAAAACCAATTCGAACTCAAGACGTCTAATGATAGACGGAGAAATCCACTCACTGGAGGAACACATCGTCAATATGAATTGACGGGAAGAAAAGACTGTCGATACCAGATGACTGATTGACCAAAGCACAACTATTGTATGATCTGAAATACGAATAAACTGCTGAACTGTCTGAACACTGCTGCTGGATGAATGCCCCTGAACTGATCACAGAGTAATTCACGTGCCATACGAGGCTGATAGAAAACCTGGCTTATGCTTCGTATGCATATGCATATGTTTGAATTTTCCCATGGCGTAATGCTCCATTCAGGATGGAAATCCTACGCATTCTGAAAATGAAATGCAAGTATGATGCAAATATGATGATGCATGCAATATGCCGATGCAGGCTCGGGCTGCTGGAGAAAGTCGGATACAGAAAACCACTTCAGCAAAATAAATGCTGAAGACGAAGCCAACTCTGCTGGGGATAACCGGATATCACAAAATTATTTCAGCAAAATAAATGCTGGAAGAGTGAAATCAACTCCGCTGGGGAAATTGGGAACTTAACCAAGCACCTCGACGAAGTAACACTCTGCTGGGGAATATAACTCTGCTGGGGAATAGCAGATGTGCCAAGTATGATTGGACTTCTCTGGGGATAGCTTACCCGTGCCAATGAAAAATTGGACTTTGCTGGAGAAAATAGACGGAGTCTTCCTGCGTACTGACGAAGATTGGATTTGGAAACTGATGCGCCAGCACGGATGGGCCTCACAGTGATCGCCAACATGGATTTGGGTTCTTAGGCTATCTGTGATGGGTCAGGTATAACTGACGCTGGAAAACATTCTGTCTGAACACACAGTCTTCTGGTTGAAAGGTCAAAGGACGGTAATACGACTTCCCGACATTCGTCTCGTACTCGAAAGTTGGCTGAATCTGCTTGAATAGCTCTGAATAACTCTGCTGATACGGAGAAGACCAATTCCTTCGTTTCTGATATGCCCCAGCCTGCGGGACCTCTGTGGGGATACTCATCAAAAGGAAATATGAAAATTTGTACCCTGATGGTCTGATATGAAGTGTCCCAGCATTCTGAACTTCGGAGAGATACTTCCCATCAAGTGCTTCTCGAATGAAGAACAACTTCTGCGCTCTTAAGATGGCCTGCCCCCGACTGCAATGACTTTGCCTCTGATTATCTGATTCAGAGTAGTGCCCCTGACTACGAGATATTTACCGAATCTCAACCTGATTGCCCCAGGATAACTGACTTCGAAAGGCTGACCTGACTGGGGATCACCGGATGTAGCTTGCCCCTGCTCTCGGAACATTCGGGCGTTCTGCATTCTATCCTGACCATACCTTCCATTGTAGAAAACTTTCCTGCTGTCAAGCGCTTACTTGCGAGTAAAGCAAGTTGTTCTGCGTAAAAGACATATTAATGCAACGCATATGACAGCTTTGACATCCAATCTGTTCACTGGAAAAAGGAAAAAACAGTTTATGGCATATAATGCACAAAACATTTATCAAGAATATCGACATCAGTACCAACATGGTATGGAGAACCCTTTTAGGAGTCAGAATCGACGCGACCTTCACCGAAGTATGCTTTCGAAATAACCTGCTTCAATTAGGACTTTTGAAGGTTGTAACATGGTCAGGTTCACGGTTTTGAAGGAAAGGATAAAGGCTCAAAGTTTATTTTAACCCACCCATTCTCCTTGATGTTCTCCCATCCTACGTTCAGCTAATTCGACCTTAGCGCTCACCTCTCAGAGGTTGAAAGATAGGAGTGATAGTTCGAGAAACCATGAGTTTTTGGAGTGACAGCCACTCACTCTTCGTCTTTGACACTTGAGGTCACACGACTCGTATTTGTCCGAGGATTTTTCTTTCATCATCCTTTCATCTTTTCCTTCCCTAAATTTTTCCTGGACTGACTCCTTTTGAGCTTCTTTTGATTCTTTAAGTCCAGCGGGATGCCCTCGGTTTTGCCTAAGTCATTTGTTCTGAAGTTTTGACTTAGCGGGCTCTTCATTCTCTTTTGCTTTCTCTTTTTCCGAACAAGTCGTGTGACACTGGTTGCCTGACTCATTGGAGAATAATGTGACTGCCTCACTCTTGATTTAACCATTGTGGTTTTTTAGGCACGACCTCTAGAGGTGTGATTGATCCTCGAACGGACACTCCTTTTGCAACTTGAATGCTCGGCCAAATTAGCTAACACCTACCCTGCCCCAGGTTAAAGATGAAGGGTTTTTCGTTTTCAGAAAGAACTCCTACTACTAGGCTCAAAGGGGTTGACAAGGGATTATCTTCCTTATATCACCGGTGTTTAGGGATTTGAAACAATGCCTGTACATCATCAGCAGGTTTTATTTCAAAAGCATACAATATCGGAAGCTGCCTGTCGTTCATCTTCTTCATCCTCCTCAGATCCTTCTTAACCAAGCATTGGACATCTGTAAAAACAATTAGTGAACACGACTGGATTTAATTAAAACATGCATATTTATTTCATTATCATCAATTGAATGAAAACAACAAGTTTTACGAACAAGATTGCAATTTAAACAGGAAAGAAACTACAAACGTAAAGAAATGACAAGATAAAACAAAGGAAAATGCCAGCTTCCGAGAACCGGGATTTCGCATCTGTCCTGCTGCTGAACCAGCCACCTTCACAATCAGTTATTAGAGGCAACTCGAAGTTGTCCTGATCTGCTCTCAACGACCCAACCAAATTATAGAGCCCCTCCTCCTCATTCAGATGATTTTGGGCCCTTCCTGCCCGAAGTTGATTGCTGCACTATCAAGTAGGTCCTGCACCTTGTGCTTGAAGGCCAGACAATCTTCAATGTGGTGCCCCAGTGCTCCTGAATGGAAATCACAATGCTTATTGATATCGTACCCTGCTGGAGGCGTACCTGTTAGCGGGGCTAGCTTCTTCTTCTCAACCAACTGCAATCGTAGCAACACTTGAAGAAGTTCGGCATACGGCATCGGAGGCACACTAAATACCCTCACCGGCCTCTGACTTTGAGCTCCTCGCATATGGGGACGTTGTTGCCTCTGCCACTGTTGATATCGTTGCTGTCATTGCTGGTATCGGGTTGACTGCTGAACAACCTTCGTAGCAAATACAACATCGGTTTCTTGACTTCCACCGTACTGAGTAAGGCACTCCTTATGCTTAGCCATTTTCTTTCTCAGATCTGCCCCAGGAATAGGCAACAGTTGTGGGCATGGAGATTCTGACACCATGGAATCCAGGATACGTTTCTGACCTACTGCAGCTTCAGAAACATCCATCATCTTAGCATCAACTGGGATAGGAGCAATACGTACAGCTACACCGCTTGGCGTGAATTCAATATCTTTTGAGTCAACCAGGTCTTGAACATTGTGCTTAAAAGCTTGGCAACTTTCGATGTCGTGTCCGAGTGCCCCAGAATGAAATTCACATTGCTTACTGGCATCGTACCCATAAGGAAGCGCTCCTGTGGGTGGGTCCAATGTTCTCTTCTCAACCAGATTAAACCTCAATAAAGTCTGCAAGAGCTCAGCATACGTTGAAGGTGGCGCCTCAAATACCCTCTTCGGCCTCCCCTCCTGAATCCTTTGTTGAGCCGGATGCACCCTTTGTTGCTGCTGCTCAGGTTCCACAGGCACAGGTGGCACGAGCTTCTTCACTGCGGCTTCGAATAGCTGATCATCCTCTTTCCTAAGCACATTCTTGACTACTTCCATGATCAAGCTCATTTGGGTCTTCAGCTGACTATTTTCCTCTTTGAGGATCTTCTGCTCCAGACGCATCTCTTGCATGTCTCTCATCATCTGCCCTAGCTGGCTTCGGACTTCAATCAATTCAACCTGATTCTGTTCCATATCTCTGAAGGAATTCCTGCAACAAACTGGACGATGAGGAAATAAGACCCACAATTCTGATGTACCTGTTAAATCATAATGCAATGCAGAAAGCAAACACATATTCAAGACAAGACAAAGAGAAACTCAAGCTATAAGCACAAAGACAAACATCTCCCACACATGTATAACCAACAAAAGCAGCACGTAAGCACAAATGAGTACGAATACAATGACCCCAGCCACCAATCCTGGTGGTGGTCAGCAAACACTAGTGCACAAAACCTAAATGGGTTAGGCAGAGAAAACAGATGCGACACCCGGCACAGAAACCTCTAGAAACTTCTCCCATATTCAACTAAACTCTTCGTTTGACAATCTTCAGAACACACACTTCCCGTGGAGTCTCTCATGACGTTAACTGACGAACCCACACGACTGGATGACGGAGAATCATTAATCTGAACAAAACCCTGGGGCGTGATGAAAATCCGGTTAGAGTCTAACAAATCCTGAACCTGGCTTCTAAGCACCTTACAATCATTTGTTGAATGCCCCAGTGCCCCAACATGGTACTCACAGCGGGCGCTGGCATCGAAACCTGGGGGATATGGTGGAATCACTGGATTAGTCTCTTTCGGCACGATCAATCCACTTCTGACCAGATCTGGCAACAACTGACTGTACGACATCGGTAGCTGGGTAAACTGCCTTTCAGGTTTCCTTGGTCTTCGTTGGGCGTGCTGACGCGATCGACGACAGGATGACCGTTGACTTGAAGTATCTGAAAACCGATCTTGAGATGCTAGAGATTCTGAGACGACGTCATTTCCTTCTTCCCACTCCTCTTGAGAACTGACAACTGACTCATTCTTATCAACTGGGATGTAAGGAACGTCTCGAAGCTTTCCACTCTTGAGTCCTCTCTCAACAAGCTCCCCCATTCTCATCAGGCCCACAAAGCTTGTACAACCGAACAATTTGTCATAATAATGGCCCTTCAGAGTACCCAAGAAGATGTCCACCATTTCTCTTTCCTGAAGCGGTGGTTGAACACTAGCAGCTAATTCTTTCCATCTTTGCACATACCCTCTGAATGATTCATTCTCCGCCCGAGATAATTCTTGCAGATGGACGAGACTAGGGGCCATATCCAGGTTGTAATTGTACAGCTTCATGAAAGCTCTGGCTAAATCCACCCATGATCAAATCTGATTACTCTCTAACTGCACATACCACCTCAAAGATGCCCCAGTCAGACTATACTGAAAGCAATGGATCATCAATTTGTCATTTCGCACAAACGAAGTCATTCTTCGACAGAACATCATCAAATGTTGCTTCGGACAACTATCCCCTTTGTACTTTTCAAATTCCGGCACTTTGAACTTATAAGGCAACACCAGGTCAGGAACCAAACACATGTCTGCAGCATTCAGGTTAACAACATCCTTGACCTCCAAAGCTTTAACTCTTTCTTCCAATGTTCGGAACCTTCTATCACTCTCAAGAGCTCTTGAGTTTACAGTCCTGGCTATCGGGATACCTCTGCGTGGATTCCTCTCAAGGAAAACAGCACCTTGATTGTTAACAGGAGGAGGACGTTCATTTCGGGCAACAAACTGCTCATGTCGATCTCGGTTCTCAACAGTAGGCTGTACAACTTGGTCTGCAGTAACGTTGTTCGCTTGCGGGAAGTCTTCCATAGAATCGTACTGAGGGTTGGACGTCATAGTAAACCCTGTCAAGGTGTTAAGAGACTGGAAATTGCCTTCAGACATAGCTATCAATTACCTGTAACTGACTACGCTGCTTGATTCTCAAATTTGCTCTGCTCTAACCCCTTGGTCGTCTTCTGACAATCAACAGTTGCTCAATCCAAACTCCGAGTACTCACCTTCAGGAAACAAAGGCTGGATCAGAACTCTGGCTAGCTGGAGAAATGCTATGCAATATGATGCAAAGATGCTTATGCAAATGCATTGCAATGCAACAAACACGGGATCACAGCCCCCACACAACAAGCTGAGTGCCACTGCGCTGCTGACGGAGTACGTTCTCTCTAAAAGAGAATGCCAGGATAGCTGGTAGTCTGGAAGTCAAGGTTTCGCAAAAAAGAAACCCCCCCCATTCACGGGTATGGACCTAAGATGCGGAATCCTATGCGGATATCAGCGTCACAGACTTTCATGAGGAATGATACGATTCCTAGAAGGAGTGGCATCGTCATCTCATGAAGAGGCCTCACTTAGCTGACTTCCAATTGATCGGTCCCCAGAGTCGACAATCCTCACGTCTGGACTCCCCTACGATCCTCAGGACCTTAGAGAAGCACCTCGGAGAGAACCTCGTCTGAGCGCAGATTTTCGTAGGGAACTGTGCCTACTCAGCAGACAGGTTCGTCTACTACTCTCCGCAACTATGTCTAGGTGCATACTCAAAAAAAAGAAGCCCAGGTCCGGCTATCACTCAAAATATCACCCTCCCCAGCACAACGGCAATAGATAAAAGCGATGAAAAATAAACACCCAAAAGACAAGCAAACAAGCGCTAGGATTGACTCTCTTAGGGGACGTTGGATCCCACGTGCATAAGGACTATCACAGTCCTTAGCAGCCAGGGGACGTTGGATCCCCAGCAGAGTCGCCAGCTGTCGCTACTGCGAAAATCGGCGCCGGCTGACAGAAGAGTCGCCACCCTGCGTTATTTATCCCAACGGAGGGAAAGGAAACGCTCGAAGTAAACCTCGCAAAAAAAAACGGGAAAGGTATGGTCATCGCAACCAAAACCTGGATTCGGGAGTCGGTTACGCAAGGGGAAGGTATTAGCACCCCTCACGTCCGTCGTACTGGACGGGATCCACGCTTGCTTGATTTGTCTAAAGGATGCAAAACAATCTATCTACGGCTGCTAAAACTAAACTGGAGGGAATTGACTCGATAGAGCGTCGCACTCTATGCCTACGTATTTTCAAGAGAGAAAGTCAGAGTCAACGTAGTTCGGGACTACGGGAAATGGCTCGCCAAGACCTCGCGTCTTGTGCCTACGTACTTCCACACTGCATGGAAGATCAGAGCTTACGTAGTTCAGGCTAACTACGGCTAAACTGGGTATTCTCACACAGCAGTGAGAAATTAAACTGGTTTTACAGGTATGGGAACCTATGGGAAAAACTACGGTCTGGTCTCAAATGCCCTCGGGCAAGAGAAAAGGGATAACATCAGTCGTCAGCGGGAAAGTCTCGATCGCACAGCAGCGAGAGAACAAAAGGTTAGTTGTTAGTGTGCTCGCTAGGATATTGCATCCTATGCCTACATATTCTCGTCTGGTACGAGAAATCAGAGCAGCTGTAGTTCGGCTACTTCGGGACCACAGCTCAAATCTCGTTTTATTAATATTCTGGAAAATGATTACAATGATTGAGGATTGAAAAATAAACCCCTAGGAAATACTATCCTATCCTATGAAGAATCAAATGGAAAATAATCCCCTAACAAGTGGACTTTTAAAACTCTCCCTAAAAAGGTAAAAAGTCCCCTAACAAATGGACTTATAAAACTATCCCTAAAAAGGGAAAAAGTCCCCTAACCAATGGACTTATAAAACTACCCCTAAAAAGGTAAAAAAGTCCCCTAACAAATGGACTTATAAAACTACCTCTAAAATAAAACTCCATGAAGAAAATATACTCTAAAAAATATTAAATCTACACTAATATTTTTTCCTCTTTTTCTCAATATTTCTTTTCCCTTTTCTTTTTTCAAAATATTCTTCATATATTTTTTCTATATTTTTTTCCACTATTTTTTCATTATCTTTTTCCTTTTAGTTCTTTTTCAATATTTCCTTTTCTTTTCTCCTCAATATTCTTTTCTCTTTTCTTTTCAAAATATTTTTCTATATATTTTTTCCCTTCTCTTTTTCTCATTTTTTCCATCTAAAAAATAAGAAAATATTACAAAAGAAAAAAATACAAGAAATACAAAGGGGAGAGGGGTACAGGTGAGTACAAGGGGGTGTTAAGAGAAAAACAAACAAAAAAAACAGAACCAACCTGGGCCCAGCCCAATATCCCAATTCAGAAAATAAAGAAACTAGGGGAGGGGGTGTTGTAAGTGAAGACGGGGGGTACTGATAGCAGATGGGCCCAGCCCAACTAACAAAAAAAACGGAAGTAAGTCCAAAAACGGGGGTGTGTGTGTAGGGACGAAAATCCCATGGGCCCAGCCCAATCCAATACAGTCCATCTCTTCTCCCTCTTCTCAAACCCTAGATCCCCTTCTCTGCACTGTTCATGGCCGCCGCTTCCCCTTCTCACACCCTCGCTTTCGTCTGATTCTCTCTCTCCACCTCTCCTTCTTCGTTCAAGCTTCTCAAACTCTTGTTCAAAAATTCCTTTGATCTTTCCCATCTTTTACAATCAGTTTCACCAAACAAATGCATGAACAAACTCCTAACAAAATCATTACCAATTTGGTGAAGATCTGGAATCTGATGGAGGTGACGATTCTTGACCACGGATGAACGAAGGTAACATCTGGAAACAATGAAGGTTGATGAAGGTTGAAGGTCGCTGGAGATTTGGGTGGTGATGAACTCACGAAGACGACGATGAATGCTCTTGATCTGGAGAACTGAGAAGATTGAGTTGATGAGACGACGAAGGTGCCCTTCGTGCTTTCTGGCGATTCTCTAATGATGTGGAAGATGATTGTTTGAAGAATCTGATGAACTTCAGATGAAGAATTCTAGACACAATGCTTATTGATGATGAAGATTGGCCGATTTCTGGAAATGGCGAAGAACACGAGGGAGGTTCTTGATTTTCGATGATGATAATGACGATTTCTGGAAATGTTTATGAATGTTCTTGGCTGTTTGATGATCTTGCTGAAGATCCAGATCTGGATGAAGCTTGTAGATCGGAGTTCTTGGATGGAAAACAAACAATGTAAATCCATGAGTTGCATGCTCGGTTTGAAGATTATTAAACACAGATCTGATGGATGTTCTTGAATGGCGAAGATCTAATGAAGATAATGATGAATTTGTTTGGATTTCTGGAAATCGCGGATGAACGCTATGAAGGTTTGAGTGTAGATCTGGGAAAACATGAATACGGATGAATCTCTGGAAAATGGTATGAAGATCGGATGAACATGTGAACGAAAACTGGAAATTTGTATGAACACACGAAGAACATGTTGAGTTTTCCGGTGAGGTGATGAAGCTTCTGGCGGGCATGAACGTTGTAGGTGAGGAAGATGAAGATTGGTGGAAAAGAGATGAAGATCCTGAGTATTTGCAGTTTCCGGTGGGTTGTTAGGGTGGCCGGAGTTGGTTGTTGGTTAGTTACGGTGGCCGGAAAATGGAGGTTACGGTGGCCGGCGAGGTTGGGGGCGGTGGTTGCATGGCCGCCGACCATGCAACCGGCGATGATCAGGTGAAGCCAAGTGTCTGTGGTGAGCGTTGCATGCTTAACACGTGGAGCTGGGAGAGGGAAGTGGAATTACACGTGGTGAAGTCTGAGAGTGTGAGATCAATGAGGTGGAGAGCTCTGATAGTACACGCGTGGCTCAATATATAGCTGACAAGTGTCACCTTCTGGACTGAAATGGCCAAAAACGAACTGAGATAATTGGGCCTCCAAAAACCAATACTGGGCCCATGAAAAAGACTGCAATAAACCCAAAAATAAATCTGAATTAAAATGAAAGGATTAAACCTAATTAAACTAATTAAAAACTAAACCTAATTAACTAGTTAACTAATGATTAAACCTAATTAAACTAATTAAAACTAAACCTAATTAACTAGTTAACTACAATTAAATCTAAATGATAATTAAACTATCCTAATTAATTCTAACAAATTAAAATCTAAACAAAAGATTAAAATCCTAATTAAATCTAAAAGATGATTAAAATCCAATTAAACTCTATTAAACCCAATTAATTTCTAAACTAATAAAACTCTACTAATTTCTATTTAAAAAATCTATTAAAATCCCATTAAATCTCTAATAAAATCTATACCATTTATTTAAAAGAAATTCTATTATCCTATTAAAACTATATAAAATTCTAAAATATGATTTAAAGCTATTAAAAAACATTAAAAAATCTATTTAAATTCTAAAAAATCTATAAAGCCTATTAAAAATATACAAAATCTATTTAAATCTATAAAAAGGCTATTAAATCCTAAAAAATGCAGACAAATGCAAATAACCAACATAAAAGAGAGCGCGAGACCAGATCGAAGCAAACGGTAACCCGGACACCAAAAATCTCAAAAACCACTGCATAAACTGAAAACACCCAGGAAGCGCGCGACTTCCCAAAATAACCTCCGGTTATCCAAACCGGTCTGAGACACCTGAAAAGCGACAGCAAGGCTGTAATCCCGATAAAATCACCATGATTGAAGCAATGCGCTATATGCAGTATGCAAATGCGAATGCGAAATGCGTCGAAGCATAAACCCGAAAGCGGCACCGGTTGGTCAAATTTTGGGGTGCAACACATGTCATCCTGCAAACAAACAATAAGTGTCGCTACTGCGAAAATCGGCGCCGGCTGAACAGAAGAGTCGCCACCGTGCGTTATTTATCCCACGGGAGGGAAAGGAAACGCTCAGAGTAAACCTCGCACAACACAGGAAAGGAATGGTCATCGCAACCAAAACCTGGATTCGGGAGTCGGTTACGCAAGGGGAAGGTATTAGCACCCCTCACGTCCATCGTACTCGAT
Source organism: Lathyrus sativus (assembly GCA_963859935.3). Taxonomy (NCBI): domain Eukaryota; kingdom Viridiplantae; phylum Streptophyta; class Magnoliopsida; order Fabales; family Fabaceae; genus Lathyrus; species Lathyrus sativus. The sequence continues at coordinate 496,954,137 of OZ012735.1, forward strand.
GGGATCCACGCTTGTTCTCGGGTATGGATTGTTATTCTATCTAAACTATAGGTCAAGGGTTAAAAAGAAAATAAAATGGAAATAAAAATGACTCGGCAAAGTATCGCACTTTATGCCTACGTATTCCCGTCTGGAACGAGAAATCAGAGTCAACGTAGTTCGCCTACCTACGGGAAAGGAGGGGAAGGTTGCTCGCTAGGATATCGCATCCTATGCCTACGTACTTCCACACTGCATGGAAGATCAGAGCAAACGTAGTTCGGGCCACGTACGACACAAGCTTGTCTTGGTTGATTTTATTCCTTCTGAAAAAGGTTTTTCTGATTAACAGTCCAAGAGGACAAAACTGACGTCTTGATGAGTTCACATTCTTTTACGGAAGAAGTGTCTTTTATTGTGTTTGAGATCTTTATGTGTTTTTCTGTTTGTTTTGAGGAAGAAAGAGACAGAACTCTAACCTACGGTTGCGAAGGGAGACAAACTAACCTAATGTTATCATGCATGGGTTAAGACCTAGTGTCTATCATGCTCCTCTCTTGCACAGAGAGAAACAGAGATCCTACGGGATAGGCAGAAACAGAAACAATATCAGATATATACAGCAAAACAGTAAAATGCATGAATGCAGCAATACAAGCGAGGCAAGGGAGTCCCACTCAACCTCGAACCTAGAAAACAATAGGCGAAAGTGAACAGGCTTCACTTTCAACCCAACAGGGTAGACAGCAAACAATACAGTTCAGAAAACCAAACAATACATCAGCAAATGAAATACAGCAACAGAAGAAACAGCATCAGCAGCTCTGAATCAACCACTGGCTTCAAGCAATCTCCACTCATTCACAAGCTTCAACAAGCATCAATCTCCATCTTCATGGCCTTCAGACCAGGGCTTTGATCTTCAGTCTTCTATCTGCAATGGCTTTTCTTCAAGCTCAAACCTCCAGGATGAGGGATTAGTCACAAGAGTGAATGGGGTGTTAAGCAATCAGTTGACTACCAAGGGTGGTGAACAGACTGCTCCTAACACAAAGAGACATTTTCTCTCAAGAGTTCTATCTCACAGACACCATCACCAAGCCTTCCAAAGGAAGGGGGTGAGTGCCTTAGAGAGACTCTGAATCACAGAGAAGAATGGATGCAAACAAGGCAATCCATGTTTGAGACACAATCTTTCTAATCTAGAGCTCTGCCTAGCTCCTAAACCCTAGTCTCCTCAGCATCTGCTAGCAAGAAACTCATCCTCAACTCTGACAGTTGATCTTCATCATTTGAATCTCCAACAGCTTCATCTCCACAAATCTTCAGCTTCCCCAGGGCCCCAGACAAACCCAATACCCAATCAAACAATCAACAATCCCCAGAGGGCACACCACACCAGACAGCAGATATACAGATAGTAATAATATCAGTAGGGGAGTCCTAACTTTTTCTAAGGGATCTAATAGCTATCCATAACCCATATAGTCCCATAACTAATCTATTTAAATCCTAAGTCCTAAAGGGAGAAAATTGAACTTCCTAAGTTGTCACCTAAAACCCTAGTTTTGATCATGATATTCAAGCATTTATTAATCACCTAAAGCTAACTCCTAAAAATGGGAACTAAAATATTTCTATAAGCCTAATATCTCATCTAAACAATATGAAAAGAATGACCACAAAATATTAAAGCATGTAATAGAACAAAAATCACAAAAATAATGCATGAAATGTAACTATTTATTATGACATTTATTTAGAAAATATGAAAAAAATATGAAATAAAACTAAAAATGAAATTTTATTTTCCTATAATATTCTAGACATTTTAAAGAAAATATGGTAAAAAGAATGAATTAAAAAACATTTTTTATGAATTTATTATGATTTTATGAAAATTGATGAAAATTAAAATGAAATAAGAAAAAATAAAATGAACTAAATGAGCCAGGGGGGGGTGAAAAGGAACTTCGCTCAGTTCAAACTTGGATGGGCCTCACAGGGTAGGGGTGCAGATAGCGCTTCTGGCTAAGCCCAGCATCCAGTCAGAATTATTGAAACAGCTGGGGGGTGAAAATAGTATAGAAAACACGTTCAGATTGGTTTGGGCCTGAAAGCTGGGGGTGGGGATAGCATGAAATTCTGAGGCCCGCCCGTTTCAATTAATGAAACGGTGCGTTTGGCACCCAGCTTCTCCCTCCAATTCTGAAATCAAACGAGAGCCCTTGGATCTTCTGGGAAGTCAAGAGTCCAACCACAAATGGAAGGCTATGATTGTGTCTTCTTCACATAACCTGCAACTAGGGTTTGGACTCCACCATGGCAGCCATGCACGAGTACTCTTCTCCCTCTCTGTTCTCCATCTACACACAACCACTCCACACGATGCAAACATGAAAACTGCTCAAAATCTTTCACTCTACAATCCTATGATCTTAATTCCCTTTGAAATTCACCATATCAACAAACACGAATGGATCAACATCCTGCCTCCATTGAAATACACTGGTATGCATCATCACCAAACTTCCTCAAACCTAGCCTAACTTAAACTACATCTGATGGAGGTTAACCTATGCTATCAAGCCACGATTATAACACCCTAATCTAAGAGATATCAACACCAACAGATTATGGCACCTGTTAACAAACCTCACCAAAACTCTCCAAATTCTTCTAACCTAATCTCCTAACCACCTAGATCAATTCTACACTAACAAAATCATGCATCTCTAACTAGATCGAGCTGTTTGAAGGAAAACTTACCTTGTAAGAAATCTTGAGAACAGCTATGGAGATGGAAGATCTGAGGCTTTCAAGTGATGAATCTTGATCAATACTTGATGTATGTGATTCTGTATGCACAAACTTGGAGTTTCCTTGCTTGAATCATGCAATCCACTTGAACTTGTAGTTTTGAGATTCTTGAGAAAAGCACTCAAATATGAATGATTCACACCAAGAACTTGCTTCAATTATGATCTGTGATGATGATGGAATGGAATTGAGTTGATTATGATGAAGCTTGATGAAGAATTTGAGAGAATTGTGATGAAACTTCAATGAAAAAGTGTGTGAAATTTGGTAGAATTCTTGGTGCAAATGAGGCCAACCCTTGATCAATGCACATTTCATGAATATATAGACCCCAAATGAACATTCTAGATCCATCTTGCACATTCCCTTGTTTTCAAATTTTGATCCATTTTGATTATGTTTCTTAAATGATAAGCAACCATGGATAACTTCATTTTTTCCTTCTAAACTCAAAAAAGTGTGTGAACCATTGTTCTTAGAATTGTTTTTCCATTCAAAATCATATATTGGAAGTCTCCATTTGGACTTGTAAATCTCCCAAACCAATTTTCAACTTGAAATTATTCACTTTATATGCCTTTTTAGTTCATATTTTGACCAATCATGCAACTCCATGCTATGAGCTTCTCCAATAACTTGTGACCTTCTTTCTAGACTTAAAATCCCATTTGGAGCAAGTTTGATGTTGTAAGTTTTTCCATTTGAGGCCTCCTTGTATGAGTTTTGGGTATAGGTTAAAATGACCTGTAATTCACAAATGCCCAAAATACCCTTTGCTTGCCAAGACCATAAGTTGAGTTCTCCACATCATATGAGGGCATGCCATACCATTCTAGAAAGCTAAGACAATGAGGAACAATTCTTATGTTGACCAAGGATTCATTTGAAATCTCCTTGAGGGGTAAAACTAGCTTGGAAGTCAAGTCACTTTCACAGACAAAAATTCAGACACCCCAGATGACCTGTAACTTGTAAGGACCATAACTTGAGTTCTATAAATCTCCTTGAAGTCTTCCACCCCTCAAATTAAAGGTCTTGAGATCCTCTACAAGTTTCATGTTGGCCAAGAAGCCATTTGAAACTAGCATTTTGACTTATCTTGCTTGGAAATTTGACCTAAACTAGGGGATTTTACAGAGAAACCCTAATTTAGTAACTCCTCTTCTCCTTGATTTCTCTTGAATTCTTCTTGTCATATCTCCATGTCCTTCTTCATATGTCAAATGTTGATCCCCACATCTCTCCAATAGACTTGAATGCCCTCTTAAGTCAGTCAATTGACCCAGGGTTGACCTAGGGTTGACCCAGATGAAACCCTAGCTGACTGTCTTCAACTGTAGCTCTTGTGCTTACCTCAATGACTTGTTTTCCTCTCCCAATGACTTTATAAGTCTCTCAAGATGTCTAGATGCTCTCCATGCTTGCATTTCACAGCTCATAACCCTCTTGTTGATCCTCAGATACCCTCAGCTAGGAGATGGACTCAAGGCTTGATCTGCTGAACTCCTTGCTTTCAAATTCTTTCCTGATGACTTGCATGAGATTGAATTGGAATAATAACCTCTTGCTAGGCCTCTAGAGATGAGAATAATGATTGATCTCCTGTTGAATGACATGCTATGCTTATGCTATGCAGATGGTTAGTCTATGTACATGACTCTATATACAAATGCTAATGATAATGAAACATGAACCAAGTGAATAAGGTTGGGCAAATTTTAGGGTGCAACAGCTGCCCCTATTCAAGCGACTTGGACCCGATTGGATGAAGAGCCCGGAGCCTTCAGACATTCGCGGTACGAGACGGTTGAATACTAGTGAAACCAGAAATTTGCCAACCGCAAAACTAAATTGCGCTCCTGCTTGAGGAACGACATTCATCAGCTGAATCTGACTGTTACAACAACCCACTGATCTCGCACGACCGTGCCGGGGATTGTCTTCATCGTTCTGAAGAGGATTCTGTCATAACAGACTGCTTGCTTGTCCACGCTAGGACTCTGTCTGTCGTCAATACGAAGAAATCTCAACTAAAACCTGTCCACGTTAGGACTCCACTTGCTGTTATCCCAGAAAAATCTCGGCAACTCCGCTGGGGATAATTCGTCTGCATTTCCATAAACCGCATCGTCCATGTTAGGAATAAAACTCTTCCACGTTAGGAGTAACACCTGTCCACATTAGGAATCATCTTTCTGCGTCTGTCCACGTCAGGACTAACCCTTTCATCTTTCCACGTCAGGAAACAATCTCTTTTCCACGTAAGGAAAACTACATCAATCTATCCACGTAAGGACTCCAATACCACTTGCCATGTCCCCGTCAGGACTCCAACCTTTCCACGTAAGGAATACAACCATTTCTGAACTTGTCCACGTCAGGACTCCACTTTTCTTGCATCTGTCCACGTAAGGACCTCAATTTCTTCCACGTAAGGAATCTATCTTCTTCTTCCACGTTGGGAATATCTTCTTCGATCTGTCCGCGTCTGGACTCAATCTCTTTCCACGTCAGGAATAACTCATTTCTTTCCACGTCAAGAATCAATCTGATATATCCGCGTCAGGACTTAATCTTTCCACGTAAGGAATAAACTCGTCTTTCCACGTAAGGAAACCATTTTTCTTCCACATAAGGAATGCTCTTGATATGTCCACGTAAGGACTCTGATCTTTCCACGTAAGGAATACCAACTTCTTTCTGATTTGTCCGCGTCAGGACTCAATTTTCCACGTAAGGAATGCCATCTTAATCTGTCCTCGTAAGAACTCTCTTTCTTCCACGTTAGGAATAATGTCATTTCCGCGTAAGGAAACTATCTTCTGATATGTCCGCGTCAGGACTTAATCTTTCCACGTAAGGAATAAACTCGTCTTTCCACGTTAGGAATCACTTCTGTTGATATGTCCACGTAAGGACTGCATCTTTCCACGTTAGGAATAATAATCTCTTTGATCTGTCCGCGTTAGGACACGGATCTCGTCTTGATATGTCCACGTTAGGACTCAGGCGTCTTCGACTTACTGAGGAAATAAGACTTGTCCGCGTAAGGACTCACACGTCTTCGACTTGCTGGGGAAATATCCGCGTTAGAACTTACACCTTGTCAACAACACGAAGAAGGATAAATTTGTCCACGTCAGGATTCTTGTTCCTTGTCATCACAAAGAACTACAAACTTGTCCACGTCAGGACGCACATTTCACCATTACGAATAAAGATATCTACTGAAAACAAATGATCCACGTCAGGATACCAACACGAAGAGTAACCAATCTTTTGTCAACGTCATGACCTCCCTTTCTCCAAATTTCAAAAGACCGAATCTATCCACGTCAGGATTAACACACCTTACCAATCCGGTAAAACAAACCTGTCCACGTTAGGACGCCCACTTCTGAAGGAATCCCGTCATTCTAGGAATAAATGGTCCACGTCAGGACTTAGTTCCTCAATGATCCTCACCCACAAACTTCTTAGCACTGACGTGACAGCGACTTTGAGGCGGACTCTACTGGGGATGTCTGAAAACCCACTATCGGACACCTGCTTCGAAATTCTGATTCATGCGACTCGTTGATGACAAACGAACTCTGCTTGGGGATAAGAAGACACTTATCCTGGCCACTCTGGCTGGGGAAGATAAGATGCATTTGCATAAATGACTTTGCTGGAGACAAAGAGAGTTTTATCATGACAACTCTGTGGGGAATACCGCCGAAACTGACATTATTATTGAATATCTCCTGCCGAGATCTCGACTGTTTGGTGATTTATTTGAGCAAGTGCTCTCTCCACCTGAACTACTAGAGTACAGAAACTGCTTCAGCAAAATAAATGCTGGAAGGATAACGACGACTCGCCGGGGATAGCCTGATGCTACAAAGTTATTCCAGCAAAATAAATGCTGATAGGATGAAGTCGACCCTGCTGGGAATTTGGGAACTCAAACCACACGTCTTATTGAAGTAACCCCCTGCTGGGGAGTATAACGCAAACCAAATACCTTGCGGAGGTAACCCCCTGCTGGGGAATATAACTCTGCTGGGGAATAGCAGATGCACCTGGTATGATTGATCTTTGCTAGAGAGTGAACTAATATCACCGGTATCTCTGACAAAATAAATGACAGGACCCACCATCAACTCTGCTAGGAAGAGTCTTGATTTTCGAATTCCACCGGAAGGAAAGAACACTTGCTGAAAAGAGAACTCCGCTGGGAATGGGATGATTCTCTCGGGGAAAATTAACTGACTCCCCTGGGGAGAATGCATGACCCTGCGGGGGGAGACGAACCTGTCTGAATACAGCCTTACGATCCCGGAATCACCAAACTCTGCTGAGGACGAGTAACTTCCCTGGAGCACGCCCTTTGGATAAGCTATGGCTAGCTGGGGAATTCTATCCTTCTTCAGGAAGAACATGCGTGACCTACGTGGGGATCAAGTCTTTCGTTATCGCGATCTTTTGATTGTATTTCTCGTATGGTTATGAAACCTGCAACAACACAAACAAGACACGACAAGCCTATGCAATCAAATCAATTCAGGTTAGTGACGTTACACTCAGTTAATTCAAAGCTTTAACAATTGTTGGCAAGGGCCAGTGATGTTATACTCATGCTAGCTTCAATAAACTTAGGCGTTTTATCATGCGCAAAACAGTAAAGAACAGGCATCAAGTACTGAATAACACATTTTCATTGATTGGGCCCCTGAATGGGCGGAGTTTTTGTACACGGGATGTAACTCCTGAAAAGAGGAAGCTACCCAAAGCAAATATACAAGTATGCAAGTATTCACAAGAAGCATAAATATTGACAAATTAAATTTTGTACACATGTCGGCAACTGGTTGCAGATGAACACCACGAACTGATCCTCCCATGACTCGTCCGACTCTAATACTTTCCCGGTATCCGTCTTCTGAAGAGGTTGTATCTGATAACTAATTCCTCAAATATATTCTCCCGCACTGATGCTCATTGAATACCAAATTCGGACCGCAGTCATTTGCTTTTCTCATCCCTAACTTTTGCGTGAACCGCCCTTTACGGGTTTTCAGTTCACCGGGATACCCCTTTTTGCCGAAGCCGCCCAGTGTAGGTTTTCAACTTCGCGGGTGTACATTTTTCAATTTTATCCCTAACTTTTGCCCGAACCTTTCATTCTGTTTTTGGTTCGCCAGGATGCCCCATTTTTTGCCTGGACTCTCTTTTTCTGTCCAGCGGGTCTATTTTAAGCAAAGTATTTTTTAACTGCGTCCGAATTCACAGGTGATGCAAAGTCTTCCCCGTCCATGGTGGACAACAATAAAGCTCCTCCTGAAAAGACCTTACTGACAACGTATGGCCCTTCGTAATTGGGGGTCCACTTGCCCCTGTGATCTGCTTGCGGCGGGAGAATCCTTTTCAGCACAAGGTCGCCCGTCTGAAAGCTTCGCGGAAGTATCTTCTTGTCGTACGCTTTCTTCATTCGTCTTTGATACAAACGACCGTATGCCAGAGAAGCTAGCCTCTTCTCATCCATCAAACTCAGTTGGTTCAATCTATTCGTTACCCATTCTGCCTCGTCCAGCTGAACGTCTCGCAATACCCTTAGAGAAGGGATCTCAACTTCCAATGGTAATACCGCTTCCATTCCATATACCAACGAGAATGGAGTTGCCCCGGTTGATGTGCGTACCGTCGTACGATAACCGTGCAAAGCGAAAGGTAGCATTTCATGCCAATCTTTATACGTCACCACCATTTTCTGGACGATCTTCTTGATATTCTTATTGGCCGCTTCGACAGCGCCATTCATCTTGGGTCGGTAAGGGGAGGAGTTGTGATGTTCGATTTTGAAATTCTGACAGAGCTCCTTCATCATTTTATTGTTCAGATTAGAACCATTATCCGTGATTATCCGCTCGGGAATTCCGTATCGGCAAATGATATCTCTCTTAATGAATCTAGCCACCACTTGCTTCGTTACGTTTGCGTAAGACGCCGCTTCCACCCACTTGGTGAAATAATCGATTGCTACTAGAATGAACCGATGCCCGTTAGAAGCCGTCGGCTCAATCTTTCCGATCATATCGATTCCCCACATTGAGAATGGCCATGGAGATGACATCACATTTAGAGGACTCGGAGGCACATGTATTTTGTCAGCATAAATTTGGCACTTGTGGCACTTTCTTGCAAATTTGAAACAATCAGTTTCCATCGTCAGCCAAAAGTAACCTGCCCGCAGCAGTTTTCTCGTCATAGCATGTCCACCAACATGCGTACCAAAGGCACCTTCGTGAATTTCCTCCATGAGAAGCTTTGCCTCTTTTTCGTCTACACAACGCAACAGCACCAAATCGTGGTTTCTTCTGTATAAGACGCCATCCGGGTTCAAATAAAAATTGCCCGCTAATCTCCTGAGAGTTTTCTGATCTTGACTGGACGCCCCAGCCGGATACTCTTTATTCTTCAGGAAATTAAGGATATCAAAATACCACGGTTTGCCATCAGACGCTTCATCAATAGCAAATACATAAGCTGGCCTGTCTAACCGAGAGATAGTGATCTGGGGAGCTTCGTTCCAGAAGTTGACCTTGTACATGGAAGACAAGGTGGCAAGGGCGTCAGCCATTTGATTTTCTGCCCGTGGCACGTGATGCAATTCAACTTTGTCGAAGAAAGGCAACAATCTCCTTGCATAATTCATATAATGTATCAGATTGGGCTGACGTGTCTCCCATTCCCCTTTGATCTGATTCACTACCAGAGCTGAGTCTCCGTATACGTCTAAATGTTTGATTCGCAAATCAATGGCTTCTTCAAGCCCCATTATACAAGCTTCGTATTCGGCCTCATTGTTGGTAACGGCAAAGGTCAATCGGGCAGTAAACGGGATGTGCGACCCGTGTGGCGTAGTGATAATTGCCCCTATCCCGCTACCGTAAGCATTCACAGCTCCATCAAATATCATCTGCCATTTGGACCCCGGCTCTGGTCCTTCGTCTGGTAACGGCTCTTCGCAATCCTTCATCTTGAGATACATGATATCCTCGTCAGGAAAGTCAAATCTCATCGATTGATACTCTTCAATAGGCTGCTCCGCCAGATACTCGGACAACACACTCCCCTTTATCGCCTTTTGCGAGACGTATTGAATATCATATTCGGTCAAGATCATCTGCCACCTGGCAATCCTACCTGACAACGCCTGCTTTTCAAATATATATTTGATTGGATCCATCTTCGAGATGAGCATGGTTGTATGATTCAGCATGTACTGCCTCAAACGCTTGGCGGCCCAGGCTAGCGCGCAACAAGTTTTCTCCAGCATTGAGTACCGAGATTCACAGTCTGTAAATTTCTTACTCAAATAGTAGATTGCATGCTCTTTTCTCCCCGTCTCGTCGTGTTGACCGAGAACACAACCCATACTTCCCTCAAGAACCGTCAGATACATTATCAAGGGTCTCCCTGCCACTGGGGGTATCAAAATAGGAGGCTCCTGCAAATACTTCTTTATTTTGTCGAACGCCTTTTGACAATTATCGTTCCACGTTACAGCTTGATCTTTCTTTAGCAACTTGAATAATGGTTCACACGTGGCAGTCAGGTGAGATATGAACCGGGCAATGTAGTTCAACCTCCCTAAAAACCCGCGCACCTCTTTCTCTGTTTTAGGCGTCGGCATTTCTTGAATCGCTTTTATTTTAGCAGGATCGACCTCTATTCCTCTTTCGCTTACTATGAACCCCAGGAGCTTACCCGATCTCACCCCGAAGGTGCATTTGTTAGGGTTCAGCCTCAGCCTGAACTTCCTAAGCCTTTTAAACAACTTCAACAGATTCACCAGATGCTCTTCCTCTGTTTGGGATTTGGCAATCATATCGTCAACATAAACTTCAATCTCTTTATGCATCATGTCATGAAAGAGAGTTGTCATCGCACGCTGATACGTTGCCCCAGCATTTTTCAAACCAAAGGGCATCACTTTGTAGCAAAACGTTCCCCAAGGCGTTATGAAAGTAGTCTTCTCCATATCCTCTGGCGCCATTTTAATCTGATTATAGCCTGAAAAGCCATCCATGAAGGAGAATACAGAGTATTGAGCGGTATTATCCACTAACACGTCAATATGAGGAAGTGGAAAATCGTCTTTTGGGCTTGCTTTATTCAAATCTCTATAATCCACGCACATTCGAACCTTGCCATCTTTCTTTGGCACTGGTACGATGTTAGCAACCCATGAGGGATACTTCGTCACAGCCAGGAACCCAGCGTCCCACTGTTTCTGAACCTCCTCTTTAATCTTCATTGCCATATCTGGGCGAGTTCTGCGAAGTTTTTGTTTGACAGGCGGGCAGTCTTCTTTCAATGGCAGACGATGCACCACCATATCTGTATCGAGCCCTGGCATATCTTGATACGACCAAGCGAATACATCATTATACTCTCGGAGCATTTCAACCAGTTTTCGCTTGATATCACTCTGCAGTGCGGCTCCAATACGAATATTTTTCTCAACCCCTTCCGACCCCAAATTGATAACTTCGATAACCTCGTCGTGAGGCAGAATGGCTCTTTCCTCTTGCTTCACTAACCAAGACAGTTCTTCAGGAACGTCGCTATCTTCGACAACCTCTTCTTCGGTCTGGAATACCGGGTGCTCGAAGTCGGGACGAGTCATAGGTGGTTCAAGGATGTCATCTGAAAATGTTATCCTGCAAAAGAAAGGGTTAAGTGCTTCAAAATGCGTATACAGCGGATAACCACGTTGCCATTTTATTGAAAAATACAAAACAAGAAAGACAGGGATTACAGTATTTACACATGAAAAACGCCATTTATTTAATGATTAACGAAGCAATGTTTATAACAACACAGCCCTAAACAGATTCTGATGCCCCGGGCAAGACATCAGATTATTCAACAATTAATAAAGCAAAGCATTACTGTTTGAAAGTCACAGGAACAAGCTCCTGAATAGACCAGTTGCACAGTCCTTGTCCTGGCGTGCTTGGCTGAATCCAGGCATCCATATCACAGTCGCTGTCCCCTTCATCGGATTCTGAAGCAGCGTTGACAGATTCCTGGCATACTCCACTGGCAGAGATGGTGATTGACTTTCTGAACTGAGGGGCCCCCACAGAAGGAGTTGATGATGACGGTCTGTACCCCAGTCCGAACCGGTCCATTTTCACAGGAATGTCCAATACTTTGCCCCAGCCTTTGGCTTCTCCTGCTTTCACTAGCGCTTGAGCTTCTTTATACGAAGAAACAGCTATCTCTGGCACTTTACTTGGCCCGGGACTCTTGTCCTTTATGCGCAAACCTTCGAATGCCTGGCATGGCGTCTCGTGGATCTCCCCGTCGACTTCCACATATTTGAACGAAGAAAGATGGCTGACCAGGATGTCTTCTTCTCCGCACACGGTGACTACACTGTCTCCGACCATATACTTTAACTTCTGATGCAGGGTTGACGTGACTGCCCCTGCCCCGTGAATCCAAGGTCTTCCCAGCAAGCAGCTGTACGCAGGCTGTATATCCATGATATAAAACTCCGTTGCAAACACTTCCGGCCCCACTTGCAGAGGCAATGTAATTGATCCGAAGACTGTTCTCCGCGTGCCGTCAAACGCTCTGACTACCAAATCACTTGGTGTGCACAAAATTCCTCGAACATCCAGCTTCATCATAGCCTTCTTAGGCAGCACATTCAAAGACGACCCGGTGTCAACCAATACGTGCGACATTGTCGACCCTCTGCACTCAACAGATACATGTAATGCCATATTATGATCCCTTCCTTTCGGAGTCAAGTCGAAATCCGTAAAGCCCAGACTGTGGCCTGCATTTACGTGTGCCAATACTCCTTCTAGCTGGTTCACGGAGACATCCTGTGGTACAAAAGAAGTGTCCAGGACTTTCAGCAAAGCGTTCCTGTGGGCCTCCGAACACAACAACAATGACAGAATAGATATTTTGGACGGTGTTTGCTGCAGATGCTCCACGATTTTATAGTCGCTTTTCCGAATTAAGCGCATGAATTCTTCGACATCCTTAGATGCTGCTTCTTTTTCATTTACTTGAACCGGAACATTCTCCACCGCTTTCCCTTTTCCTTTCGCTATCCTTTCGGCTTCCACCTCAGGAGATATAAAGATCCTGCCGCTTCTCGTCATGCCTCCCGGGCCCACAACATTATCCACAATCTCCGCTGACTGCTTGTTAACATCGATTTTAATCCCGTCACAATACACCTCTAGCCCATATGACCATGGGACCGCTTTCGTGCTCTCATACGGGATTGGCCCGGCTTTAGTTATAGTAATCGGTGGTCGCTGAGCGGGTGCTGAAATGGTGATCGTCTTCCTAGGAATTGTCACTGTGGCAACATCACTCCGATTATCCACTACTGCCCCTGCCGGCTCATCAGTTGCTGTTCTATCAAACTGCAATACACCTTCATCAATCAAGGCCTGAATGCCTTTCTTCAGATCCTCACACCCCCCAGACAGGGCCCAACAATCTAAACAGTACTCATTACATCCCGGGTAAACACCCCCCTGCAACAATCGGCTTTTGATTTCGCTCAGCGGCGTCCTTACATCCTCAACATTCAAAATCAGATTCAGACCTTCCTCAGTCAGCACGGCATTCGCCCCATGATTAGGCATGGGTTTCTGGACTATATTCGCACCGGTCGTTCCGAAGTTGATAGACTTGTTGTCCAAGAGATCCTGCACGACGTGCTTAAAAGCATGACAACCTTCTATATCATGGCCCGGGGCCCCAGAATGAAACTCGCAACGCCTATTTGCATCATAGCCGAACGGGGGAGTTCCCGTTATCGGTGCCAAGGTTCTTTTCTCCACCAGATTCAATCCCAACAAGGTCTGCAATAAATCAGCATAGTTAGAGGGAGGCTTCTCGAACACCCTTCTCGGCTTATTACCCTGAAATCTTCTTTGAGCTTGCTGTGCCCCCTGCTGAGGCTGCTGCTGCTGTGGCATTGGTGGCTGCTGAACCTGTTGTTGCTGAGTTGGTTGCTGCTGATAAGGAATAGTGACACTCGACACTTGCTGCTGCTGACGATATTGATTTCTTCCCCTGCCTCGGCCTCGGCCTCGGCCTCCAAATACAGCACTAGCTTCGCCCTGACGGCGCCCACCATAAGCTTTCCTATTGCTGCCAGATGCAGCTGACTCATCAACTTGGAACTTTCCTTGCTTAATGTTCCGCTCAATCTTTTCCCCCATCAAGATCAGGTCTGAAAAACTAGCCAAAGACGTATGAAACAGCATATCATGAAACAGCCCGGTGAATGTGCCGACAAACATATCGTTCATTTCTTTATCTTCCACAGGGGGACGGACCCTGGCAGCCATATCGCGCCACCTTTGCGCGTATTCTTTAAAACTCTCCCCCTTCTTCTGCGAAAGCCCGGCCAACTGGACCCGATTGGGTGCCAGGTCACTGTTATATTTGTAATGGGCTACGAACGCCTCTGCTAATTGCTTCCAAGTCTTAATATCAGTGGGCTCCAACCCCATGTACCACTCTAAGGAAGGACCCGATAGGCTATCCTGAAAGAAATGCATGAGCATTCTTTCGTCAGTGGAGTATGCAGACATCTTTCTGTAATAAGCTCGTACATGCACTTTCGGGCATGTATCTCCTTTGTACTTATCGAACGCAGGCGCTTTGAACTTGATCGGCACCCTCAGCCCAGGTACCAAGCCCATTGTTGCCATGTCCAGACCCACAGTACTCTGGTTTAGGACTCCCTTCATTTGCTCTTCCAGCATTCTAATCTTTTGAGAATCATCCATCGGCCCTTCAAAGCCCCCTCCAGAGAAGGCGTCCTCCTGTTGATCCTCTTGCCACATACCGTTTCCAGCCCCGTATCCATCATACGCATTATTACGTCCAGCTCTGACTTGATTCATCCCTGGAACTCGGCCTCTGTTGCCGTACCCTTGAACACCTCCAACAGGACCTCCAGCCATAAAACCAGCACCGTTTCCGTTTCCAAAACCTCCGTAGCCCTGATTGACCATACCATAACCATCTTGCCCAAAGCCTTGAGCATTAAAGCCATACTTGCCAGTGTTGTCGAACCCCTGATCGTTAAATCCGAACCCAGCGTTGACAAAGCCATTGCCTCCGAGATTATCTCCTACATTGACATCACCCAGCCCAGCGTTGTGGACAGCAGTTTCATTTACTCCTCCGACGTTACCATTCACAGCAGTGGTAGCGTTGTTGACGTTAGCAGCATTCACATTGACGACAGGCGGAGCCACCGGCGTTGGAGTGCCATCTCCATGAGCAGTATCAACCCGGACAGACTGATGATCTTCGTTACCATGACCTGCGTTGCGAGCCAACAGAGGCTGGACCATGGCCTGCAAGTTCTCCTGCCCTTTTGCTATAGCCTCCATGGTCTGCATGAAGAGGGCGAGCTTCTCGCGCACATCCTGCATCTCGTTCTGAATCTGGTCCATGACTTTCCGACAGTTGGAGCGTGTAGAATAGCGGTGCGGATGTTGATCTGGAATCCTGTTAAGTACCTGAATCAAAGCAGGAGATAAGACACCCTTCAAAGATTACCTGTTATGCAATATGAATATGAATGCAATGCAATGTGTCTGTGCATTAGGGAAGTTCATTCCCCCAGTTCTAGTGCGAGGGTGCCGGTGCAGTGACAATATTGACAATAAGAATATCGGAGTTGAATCATAGAAAGCCTCATATATATCAGAGAGAATCAATAAGCCCAGGGTACAATATCACTGAGAGTACAAAGATGGCATGACCTCAACCAACAATCCTGGTGATGGTCAGCACTATGCAAATAAAGCATACAAATAATGGAATGATCAGATCCTCCCAAAAGTCTGGTACTCCTCTATCAACTTCTTGGTCTCCGGATGGCTTGGTCGATCAAGCAGCCCTTCAACAAGCTGGTTTCTCTTCTTGAGGACACGGCGTACATCTTCAGCAGTTTCTTCCCATGCCGCTTCTCCGAAGCAATCTTCTAGCTTTCGCTTCTGGGACACTGCTTCATCTCTGGATTTGATTGCCTTGTTCAGTGCATGCTGGACACTATACCGGTTCATCACTTCCTCCTCACACTTCTTGATGCTAGACTTCAATTTCTCTTCGAGGTCGGAAATTTGCTGCTTTAGCTTATCTTCCCTCTTCTTGTTGTTAGTGAGTGTAGCATTCCAAGTCTTATTGCAAGAAGATATCTCTCGGTGTGCTGCGTCGAGCGCCTTCTTTTTGGCTTCCAGCATGTCATGGGAGCTTCTGAACTCTTGCCCCAGACGTTCGCGCTTTTTCTTTTCCTCAGTCAACTCAGCTCCTAACCTGTTTACCAGCTCAATCTGTTGTTGGAAAGCATATACGGCTTTGTTTTTCTCACTGCGTGCCTGGGCTAGCTCTTGCTCTAACCCTTCGTTAATCTTCATCAAGGCTTCTTTCTCCTTCACAACCTGTTCATATGCTTCTTTAGAAACAGTGGTCGGTTCTTCTACCGGAATAGGATCAAGAATTGGTGCATCTGGAAATGGCATCTTCAACTGACTAGCCCTCTCCTGAATCCAAACTCTATAAGGTGCATAGGCCTGACAGTCATTCTTTCCTAACAACGGCTTCCCTTTGCGGTTAATATGCGTCCAAGCATGTTGCAACTTGGCTAATAACTCCCCCTTCACGTCACCAGTGAAGTACAGAGATTCCTGTACTTCTTCCTCTTGAGGTGGACTCTTCAGCGCATATCCGAACTGGCGAATGAATAGAGAAGGGTTGTAATTGATGCACCCTTTCCTTCCTATCAATGGCACATTAGGGTACCCCGAACAGCTAAAGATGAGCTCAGATCCCAACAGATCTCTATCAAACCACTCCATATCTTCCGACGATAACCTCATCAAACGCTCCGGCCAACCAACTGGAACTGTAGTCTCTGCATCAGATCCTCTCTTAGGAAGGTGACTCTCAAACCACATACTCAATAAGGGCACACACAGATGAACATTCTTCCCTCTTCCCTTCTCATTCTTGTAATGCAGTGAGTGATAGAGGTCTCCGAGTAAGGTAGGTACAGGATTACCAGCGGCAAACAAGTAGAAAGCATCGAAGTCCACAAAATCCGGTATATTGGGGAATAGTACTATGCCATAAATGCACAAGGCCAACACAGCATTGAAAGCGACCCAGCACCCATTCTTGGCGTACTCTTGGGCTTTACCAACTAAGAACTGAAATGAGAAGCCTGGAACTCCACGGGAAACAGTAGTCACCAGTTCAGAAGCATCAATATGCAAAGCTTTTGCCAAGTCCTCCGGCTTGGGCTTGGCGTCATAATGAATGAATGGAACCTGGTTCTGCACGGGCAGCTCAACATACTCAGCGTATTCCTCCAAGGTTGGTCCCATAATAAAGTCAGAGAACGTAAAGCATCTCAAAGCAGGGTCGTAGAATTGCATCAGAGCATACAGCCCATCTAACTCTACCTCTGTAGGTTTGCACACCAATCTCAATAATCTACCATAGCTCATCCGGAAGCTCCTACGAACACCCTCATCAGCAAGAGAGATCAACCCCAGTAAAGGAACAATATCAGGCGTAGGCAATTTGTAAGCAACCGTTCTCCGTAAGCTAGTCATGATCAAATACTCAGAAGTCTGGGCACTAGAACTAGGGAAATGCAAATGCACCTGCAGCACAGACACACGTTAGTGAAATGCAAATGATAATGGATATGCAAGGATGCAATGCAAGTAACATTCAACAGGGACCAAAGCTGCAACTGCATAGCCTAAACCCAATCAAGAAAGGTCTCAGATAGACCATCCAGAAGTCATCAACCCTGGTCTCAGATAGACCTAAAATAGAACTCCAACACTGGTCTCTGACAGACCTCAAACCATAACTCACTGGTCTCTGATAGACCTCAAATCCCATCTATAACTGGTCTCTGACAGACCTCAGAATACATCTCCAAATGGTCTCTGACAGACCTCATAATACATCCCCCAACTGGTCTCTGACAGACCTCAGAATAAATCTCCACATGGTCTCTGGCAGACCTCAGAATAAATCTCCATAAATAACCAAGATCTCTGATCAAGAAATAGCCGGTAGTCTGGAGGTCTAGTTACCTGCATAACCCTGAATCCCCTCACAGGTGGGTGGCCCTATAACTGGCACAAGGTACGGCATCCTATGCGGTCATCGGCGTCACAGACTTTCAGGGTTGATGATACGATTCCCAGAAGGAGTGGCATCATCAATTCCTGAAGAGGCCTCACTCAGCCAACTTCCAAATGATCGGTCCCCAGAGTCGACAATCCAACTAACCAGCAACCCACGCCAACCAAAGGAAGGGGCAGGAGGCCAACCAGAGGAACCTCGTCTGAGTGTAGATTTCATGGGACACCAAAGCAAGCAAAGCAAGCGGGCGCCCACTAATTTCTACTCTAATTCTAGGTGCACTCAAGCCCAGGTCCGGCTTATCTCTCAATATCAGAACACCCGTCACACCCCAGATACAGCAATAATAAACCACATATATAAAGCTGGAAAATACAGGGTTAGAAATATACAATAACTCCATACAAAATCCTCGACGGGAAAACAAGCGTTAGGATTGACTCTCTCAAGGGACGTTGGATCCCAAATGCATAAGGACCGTCGCAGTCCTTAGCAGCCAGGGGACGTTGGATCCCCAGCAGAGTCGCCAGCTGTCGCTACTGCGAAAATCGGCGCCGGCTGAACAGAAGAGTCGCCACCGTGCGTTATTTATCCCACGGGAGGGAAAGGAAACGCTCAGAGTAAACCTCGCACAACACAGGAAAGGAATGGTCATCGCAACCAAAACCTGGATTCGGGAGTCGGTTACGCAAGGGGAAGGTATTAGCACCCCTCACGTCCATCGTACTCGATGGGATCCACGCTTGTTCTCGGGTATGGATTGTTATTCTATCTAAACTATAGGTCAAGGGTTAAAAAGAAAATAAAATGGAAATAAAAATGACTCGGCAAAGTATCGCACTTTATGCCTACGTATTCCCGTCTGGAACGAGAAATCAGAGTCAACGTAGTTCGCCTACCTACGGGAAAGGAGGGGAAGGTTGCTCGCTAGGATATCGCATCCTATGCCTACGTACTTCCACACTGCATGGAAGATCAGAGCAAACGTAGTTCGGGCCACGTACGACACAAGCTTGTCTTGGTTGATTTTATTCCTTCTGAAAAAGGTTTTTCTGATTAACAGTCCAAGAGGACAAAACTGACGTCTTGATGAGTTCACATTCTTTTACGGAAGAAGTGTCTTTTATTGTGTTTGAGATCTTTATGTGTTTTTCTGTTTGTTTTGAGGAAGAAAGAGACAGAACTCTAACCTACGGTTGCGAAGGGAGACAAACTAACCTAATGTTATCATGCATGGGTTAAGACCTAGTGTCTATCATGCTCCTCTCTTGCACAGAGAGAAACAGAGATCCTACGGGATAGGCAGAAACAGAAACAATATCAGATATATACAGCAAAACAGTAAAATGCATGAATGCAGCAATACAAGCGAGGCAAGGGAGTCCCACTCAACCTCGAACCTAGAAAACAATAGGCGAAAGTGAACAGGCTTCACTTTCAACCCAACAGGGTAGACAGCAAACAATACAGTTCAGAAAACCAAACAATACATCAGCAAATGAAATACAGCAACAGAAGAAACAGCATCAGCAGCTCTGAATCAACCACTGGCTTCAAGCAATCTCCACTCATTCACAAGCTTCAACAAGCATCAATCTCCATCTTCATGGCCTTCAGACCAGGGCTTTGATCTTCAGTCTTCTATCTGCAATGGCTTTTCTTCAAGCTCAAACCTCCAGGATGAGGGATTAGTCACAAGAGTGAATGGGGTGTTAAGCAATCAGTTGACTACCAAGGGTGGTGAACAGACTGCTCCTAACACAAAGAGACATTTTCTCTCAAGAGTTCTATCTCACAGACACCATCACCAAGCCTTCCAAAGGAAGGGGGTGAGTGCCTTAGAGAGACTCTGAATCACAGAGAAGAATGGATGCAAACAAGGCAATCCATGTTTGAGACACAATCTTTCTAATCTAGAGCTCTGCCTAGCTCCTAAACCCTAGTCTCCTCAGCATCTGCTAGCAAGAAACTCATCCTCAACTCTGACAGTTGATCTTCATCATTTGAATCTCCAACAGCTTCATCTCCACAAATCTTCAGCTTCCCCAGGGCCCCAGACAAACCCAATACCCAATCAAACAATCAACAATCCCCAGAGGGCACACCACACCAGACAGCAGATATACAGATAGTAATAATATCAGTAGGGGAGTCCTAACTTTTTCTAAGGGATCTAATAGCTATCCATAACCCATATAGTCCCATAACTAATCTATTTAAATCCTAAGTCCTAAAGGGAGAAAATTGAACTTCCTAAGTTGTCACCTAAAACCCTAGTTTTGATCATGATATTCAAGCATTTATTAATCACCTAAAGCTAACTCCTAAAAATGGGAACTAAAATATTTCTATAAGCCTAATATCTCATCTAAACAATATGAAAAGAATGACCACAAAATATTAAAGCATGTAATAGAACAAAAATCACAAAAATAATGCATGAAATGTAACTATTTATTATGACATTTATTTAGAAAATATGAAAAAAATATGAAATAAAACTAAAAATGAAATTTTATTTTCCTATAATATTCTAGACATTTTAAAGAAAATATGGTAAAAAGAATGAATTAAAAAACATTTTTTATGAATTTATTATGATTTTATGAAAATTGATGAAAATTAAAATGAAATAAGAAAAAATAAAATGAACTAAATGAGCCAGGGGGGGGTGAAAAGGAACTTCGCTCAGTTCAAACTTGGATGGGCCTCACAGGGTAGGGGTGCAGATAGCGCTTCTGGCTAAGCCCAGCATCCAGTCAGAATTATTGAAACAGCTGGGGGGTGAAAATAGTATAGAAAACACGTTCAGATTGGTTTGGGCCTGAAAGCTGGGGGTGGGGATAGCATGAAATTCTGAGGCCCGCCCGTTTCAATTAATGAAACGGTGCGTTTGGCACCCAGCTTCTCCCTCCAATTCTGAAATCAAACGAGAGCCCTTGGATCTTCTGGGAAGTCAAGAGTCCAACCACAAATGGAAGGCTATGATTGTGTCTTCTTCACATAACCTGCAACTAGGGTTTGGACTCCACCATGGCAGCCATGCACGAGTACTCTTCTCCCTCTCTGTTCTCCATCTACACACAACCACTCCACACGATGCAAACATGAAAACTGCTCAAAATCTTTCACTCTACAATCCTATGATCTTAATTCCCTTTGAAATTCACCATATCAACAAACACGAATGGATCAACATCCTGCCTCCATTGAAATACACTGGTATGCATCATCACCAAACTTCCTCAAACCTAGCCTAACTTAAACTACATCTGATGGAGGTTAACCTATGCTATCAAGCCACGATTATAACACCCTAATCTAAGAGATATCAACACCAACAGATTATGGCACCTGTTAACAAACCTCACCAAAACTCTCCAAATTCTTCTAACCTAATCTCCTAACCACCTAGATCAATTCTACACTAACAAAATCATGCATCTCTAACTAGATCGAGCTGTTTGAAGGAAAACTTACCTTGTAAGAAATCTTGAGAACAGCTATGGAGATGGAAGATCTGAGGCTTTCAAGTGATGAATCTTGATCAATACTTGATGTATGTGATTCTGTATGCACAAACTTGGAGTTTCCTTGCTTGAATCATGCAATCCACTTGAACTTGTAGTTTTGAGATTCTTGAGAAAAGCACTCAAATATGAATGATTCACACCAAGAACTTGCTTCAATTATGATCTGTGATGATGATGGAATGGAATTGAGTTGATTATGATGAAGCTTGATGAAGAATTTGAGAGAATTGTGATGAAACTTCAATGAAAAAGTGTGTGAAATTTGGTAGAATTCTTGGTGCAAATGAGGCCAACCCTTGATCAATGCACATTTCATGAATATATAGACCCCAAATGAACATTCTAGATCCATCTTGCACATTCCCTTGTTTTCAAATTTTGATCCATTTTGATTATGTTTCTTAAATGATAAGCAACCATGGATAACTTCATTTTTTCCTTCTAAACTCAAAAAAGTGTGTGAACCATTGTTCTTAGAATTGTTTTTCCATTCAAAATCATATATTGGAAGTCTCCATTTGGACTTGTAAATCTCCCAAACCAATTTTCAACTTGAAATTATTCACTTTATATGCCTTTTTAGTTCATATTTTGACCAATCATGCAACTCCATGCTATGAGCTTCTCCAATAACTTGTGACCTTCTTTCTAGACTTAAAATCCCATTTGGAGCAAGTTTGATGTTGTAAGTTTTTCCATTTGAGGCCTCCTTGTATGAGTTTTGGGTATAGGTTAAAATGACCTGTAATTCACAAATGCCCAAAATACCCTTTGCTTGCCAAGACCATAAGTTGAGTTCTCCACATCATATGAGGGCATGCCATACCATTCTAGAAAGCTAAGACAATGAGGAACAATTCTTATGTTGACCAAGGATTCATTTGAAATCTCCTTGAGGGGTAAAACTAGCTTGGAAGTCAAGTCACTTTCACAGACAAAAATTCAGACACCCCAGATGACCTGTAACTTGTAAGGACCATAACTTGAGTTCTATAAATCTCCTTGAAGTCTTCCACCCCTCAAATTAAAGGTCTTGAGATCCTCTACAAGTTTCATGTTGGCCAAGAAGCCATTTGAAACTAGCATTTTGACTTATCTTGCTTGGAAATTTGACCTAAACTAGGGGATTTTACAGAGAAACCCTAATTTAGTAACTCCTCTTCTCCTTGATTTCTCTTGAATTCTTCTTGTCATATCTCCATGTCCTTCTTCATATGTCAAATGTTGATCCCCACATCTCTCCAATAGACTTGAATGCCCTCTTAAGTCAGTCAATTGACCCAGGGTTGACCTAGGGTTGACCCAGATGAAACCCTAGCTGACTGTCTTCAACTGTAGCTCTTGTGCTTACCTCAATGACTTGTTTTCCTCTCCCAATGACTTTATAAGTCTCTCAAGATGTCTAGATGCTCTCCATGCTTGCATTTCACAGCTCATAACCCTCTTGTTGATCCTCAGATACCCTCAGCTAGGAGATGGACTCAAGGCTTGATCTGCTGAACTCCTTGCTTTCAAATTCTTTCCTGATGACTTGCATGAGATTGAATTGGAATAATAACCTCTTGCTAGGCCTCTAGAGATGAGAATAATGATTGATCTCCTGTTGAATGACATGCTATGCTTATGCTATGCAGATGGTTAGTCTATGTACATGACTCTATATACAAATGCTAATGATAATGAAACATGAACCAAGTGAATAAGGTTGGGCAAATTTTAGGGTGCAACAATAAGCAATAGGATATTCTAAATGCAAAATGGCTACTTCAGTTACCATTCATGACACCTGTCATTCAAGTAAATTCATTCTTTTTAATATGCTCTGTAAAGCCTAATGTTTTCACATGTAATGCTTTATCAAAAATATGGGACGTTTTCGTGAACAATTCAATAAAAATAAAAACAAAAATGAAAAGCTCTTTGAGTGAAATGAATACTTTATTGATTGAAAAGGTCTGTAAATAGTCAGGTTACAATTTGGATGCAATTCCTGAAAAGAGGTAATTGCGCAAAAAGTAAAAAAGAATGTACAAATGTCGGCAATGTAGGAACAGATATCCACCATGCGTCGATTTAGCTATGACATGTATGTCTTCAATGTTTACAAATGTTTCACCTTCTAAAAATACTGACTGAATTGATTCCTTCCTTTTGGATAACCATGTATCAAGATGAATTCACAGATCGAACACAGATCGCAATCGTTTGCTTTTAAATCCCTAACTTTTTCCTGGATCGCCCTTTCGGGTTTTCAATCCATCGGCATACCCATTTTTACCAAAGCTGCCCTTTCGGGTTTTCAACTTTGCGGGTTTATTCTCTTTTCTTTTATCCCTAATTTTTTCCCGAACCTTTTCCCTTTGTGGTTCGCTGGGATGCCCTTTTTTCCTGGACTTTTATTTTTGTTGTCCATCGGGTCTCTTTTAAGCAAAGTATTTTTTAACCACGTCTGTGTTCACAGGGGACGTAAAGTCTTCGCCATCCATAGTTGATAGTAATAAGGCTCCACCAGAGAAAACCTTTCTCACCATGTATGGACCTACATAGTTTAGATTCCATTTTCCCCTGTGTTTTGTCTATGGAGGAAGGATCCTTTTCAAAACCAAGTCACCTGTCTAGAAGCAACGATGATACACTTTCTGATCAAAGGCTTTCTTCATCCTGCTTTGGTACAACCGACCATGTGCAATGGCTACCAATCTCTACTCGTCAATAAGATTCAACTGATTCAACCTGGCTTGCACCCATTCAACTTCATTAAGCTTCATATCAGCCAACACTCTCAAAGAAGGAATCTCAACTTCTAATGGTAGGACTACTTCTATACTATACACTAGCGAGAAAGAAGTTTCCCCTGATAACGTACGTACCGAAGTACGATAACCGTATAAAGCAAAGGGAAACATCTCGTGAAAATCCTTATAGGTCACTACCATCTTCTGCACAATCTTCTTAATATTGTTGTTCGCGGCCTCAACAACACCATTCATCTTTGGACGATACTAAGAAGAGTTGTGATGTTCAATCTTTAAACTCTAGCATAGTTCCTTCATCATCTTGTTATTTAAGTTCGAACCATTATCAGTAAGGTGCCGGCAAAACAGAAGATTCGCCACCTTTCGTTATTTATCCCTCAGAACGGGAAAGGAAACGATCGGAAAAACCTGACGAAAGGGTATAAGACAAGGTCATCGCAACCATTGTCTGGGTTCGGGAGTCGGTTACACAAGGGGAAGGTATTAGCACCCCTCACGTCCATCGTACTTGATGGGATCCACGCTTGTTGTGTTTATCTGACGGGTTAGTTTTATCTATCTACCTATCATGGCTGGTCTGGAAAGAAAAGAAAATGATTCGGCAAAGCGTCGCGCTTTATGCCAACGTATTCTCATCAGAGAATGAGAAATCAAAGTCAACGTAGTTCGACTAACTACGGGTTACGGGGAAGGTGGCTTGCCAATACGTCAGTATTGTGCCTACGTACTCTCAACAGGCATGAGAGATCAGAGCTTATGTAGTTCGGGATAATACGGATTACGGGGATTCAGATTCATATGTTTTATCGAGTAGGGTTAACAAACAGTTCCAGCAGTTTGGCTTATGCAGCTCGACCCTCAGAGACTTAGGCGTTACCATTTGCGGTAGAACTGGGAGTTAACGACACTCTTTTCTTCAGAAAAGCTTCCTTTGAATTATGGGCCCACGGGGCAAAAAGGTTTGAAGTTTGTTTTCTGTCTTTTATGGAAGAACTGTTTTTAGTTGTCTGTAGTTTGTACAACACTAGAGACTATGACCTGGGAACGAATGCGTCGCATATCGTCCAAATGACGTATACTAAACATTCTAAACGATTGAGAGGAGGCCGCTCAATTATCATTACCCAAGTAGCTTAAGGCTCGTATCGCGCTTATACTAACTTGCCTTTATTACGTTTTTTACTGTTGTTTCAAGATGAGAAGAGAAAGGGACAACTACGGGGAGACTATCAAGTCCTAATGTTGTCATGCCTAGGATTCATCCTATGGTTGAGGTTTGAGACAGGGAACTCCTAGAAGTTATCATGCATAGGTTTCAACCTAAAGTTCTAATCATCACTTCCTTATCAAAGGAAGTGAGATTCCTAGGGGATCACGTCAATGATAAACAGAAACAAATAAAGCATCAGCTTAAATAGTAAACAATAAACAACTGTAAAATGCATGCAATGCAAGTGAGGGAGGAAATGTGTGTGGGGCATCAACCTCCACAAGCTCGTCTCGACCTCAAGCCAAATATGAATAACTGCAATCATGAAAGAAAAATAAAATGCCATCAAGCAAACTACAAACCACATAGGCAAGGGAGCAGAGCTCTACCGAATACCCGCAAGCAAAGCCATACAGTAAAAATACTAGCAGAGGGAGCAACTCAACCTCTAATGCAATCATGCTCCTAGCTTAAAACAATTTAAACATGAACTTATTCTAATGCATCAAGCAAATCAAATAAGTCACATCAATACAGTTGCACAGAAAGAAAACAGACAGTCAAGAAAGCAAATCAACAACTTCCCCAGCTTCTCAGCAAATCAATCCTCTGACAGCAGTTCAGTCCACAGTCTATAACTGTTCCTCAAGTCTATCCTCTTCAAGAAAATGAAAGGTACTCCATCTTCAAGCTTCAATCTTCATGGTAGACTCCACCTTCAGGCTTTTATCCTCAATAGCAAGTATCAACTTGCTTCTTCAAGCTTTCAATGCATTAAACACAAGTATAAACTTGTTCTTCATCTTCTTCAAGCTTCATCTCTTTCTTCAATCTCAATTTGATCTTCTTCACACAAGTATCAACTTGTTCTTCTTGATCTTCAAGCTTCAGCTTCAATGGCAGTCTTCAAACAAAGGGGAAGTGTAACCTCTAGCATCTTCAATCTTCTAACAAGGAACTCCATCCTCTAGAAAGGGAGAAAGATTCATCTAACAAGAGCAAGGTGGGATAGGGAGAAGCAAGGTGAAGACAAAAGGTCACCACTAAGCACTCCACCATTAAAGAAAGGAACCCTCAAAGGTTCTACCAACTTGTGAAGAGCCACACATCCGACCAAAGGAGGGATGAGGCCTTCACAAGGGGACCTCACATCATAGGGAGGAATGTAAGTGATCAACACCTTTCATGTTTCATGAAGGAAGAAAATCTATTCTAAGAGATCTCCATAAAAACCCTAATCTTTAACCCTAAACAAACTACACCAAAGGGAGAGCAATCTTCAAGTCCAAGCTCCACCATGCATTCCACAGCAGCCCACACAAGTCTTCATCATCATCCAAAAGCAAGAGAAGCAAAACCTTAGTCTAAGGGAACTAATGAAGTCATTCTAGTTGAGTTAGCAAGTTAGGATCACCTAAAACCTAGTATTAAAGTTAATTCTAACTAAAATACTAAAATCAATTATAAAATCCTACAAAAATAACTATGGGAACCTATGTCAATCATGACTCTACCATGTTAATTCCAGAGATCAAATCCTCAAATAAGACCTAGAAATAAACTCTAAACTACAAGGTACTAAGCTTAAACCCTAAAAGGGAGCACCTAAGGTTTCAACCTAAAAACAGAACCTAATTTCATCACAAAAATGTGAGAAAAATACTATGGGAGCATACATGCCTAAGCTAATCACAAACAAAATCTCAAGCAAAAACTCATCACCAAATGATCAAACTAAATTCATCAAACAGAGGTATCAACCATGGTAATTTTATTATCAAATAAAATGTAAAAAAGGCACATAAAATAAAAATGAATGGTTTTCCTAATATTTTTATTCCCTAAAATTCTAGATTCAATCATGAATCAGGGGGAAAAAACCTGGAATTAATTGACATATTTTTCTATTTTTTATGAATTATTATCCAACTAGTATGAAATGAAGAAAATAAAGAAAAACAATTGAAAATAACAAAAGTGCGTTGCAAATAGCAACTAAACCCAGTTCAATTCAGTAGATTGGGCCAGAGGGGGGTGTGAATATCAGTTCAGTCATTAAGCCCAGGCAGGTGCAATAAGTGAAATGGAGCGTTTTGCAAAGGGGTCAAAGTCAGAGTTTTCAAACTCAATCGTGGACGTGCGTTGAGGTTACTTGGCCAAGCCTGAGATAAGATCCAACGCTCACAGTTCATCGTCCCAATTTGAATTCAGATGGAGGGAGATTCTCAGACGGTGGCCTGAGTGGCAGCGCCACCGTCTTCTCTGGTGAGGCTATGTTCATAGGTCATCAAACAACACCTAACTATACATCATCTTGTCCAGTTTTTCATCCTGATCGTGAATCTCCACTCAAAATCATCTAACTCTCTCTCTAATTCAAAACACGATAACAATTTCAGAAAGTGTCAAAATCTTGA
Organism: Lathyrus sativus; assembly: GCA_963859935.3. NCBI lineage: Eukaryota > Viridiplantae > Streptophyta > Magnoliopsida > Fabales > Fabaceae > Lathyrus > Lathyrus sativus. The sequence goes on from OZ012735.1 coordinate 496,982,062, forward strand.
TCATGCCTATTCTCCAAATTAAAGGCATCAATCCAATCCTCATCTCATGGTGATCAATTTCCCCTATCTAATCTTGATTATCTATCCAAGAACTGCAAGAATTCAGCCTCAACAGAAATTGGTCCACATCCTAGTTTGTCTCTAATCATGCAATTAATCATCTTAAATCCAACTACACATCATCAAGATCCTAACCACCTATGAATTTCTATCTATCTCCTCCTAAATTATGCACAAGGATGAAAGTTACCAACCTGAGTTCAGAGGTGTAACAGAAGAGGTTCTTGATCAATTCAACCTTCAAGATGATGCAGATACACTCCAAAACTCCTTCAGAAGCCAATGTCACCTTCAATTTGCCTTGATTTCTTCTGGAACTCAGAACTTGATTCTCTCTTGCAACTCTGAATTTTCAAACTCAACTTCTGCTACCAGCTTCAAACTCTTCCAAAAAACGATCTGAACACACTCAACACCTTATATAGAACTCATTGGAATCATCCAGAACCTTCTCAAAGCTTCAGAATGAGAAATTGGATTTTCAAATTCTCACCAAAATGTCATTCATGACAGTCACGATTCCCTCTCTGTTTTGGCCTCATCAAGCTTGCATTCAACTTCTCATGAGATATTGAATATGACTGGTGGTGATTTACTCCTTGTTTCAATCGAATGGCTCATGTTTGATATGTTACTTCATCATGAAGTAACAAGGTGAAAGTGCATGATATAGAACTCAAATCAAAATTCTGCTATTGCCAATGTTTCTAGAATGTATTTTCAATTCAAAAAATGCTATTATTTTGCCTCATTTGCACACATATCATTAATTTTGAATTTTTGGCCTTTAATTCTCTTTAATTCTTCCTTTTTCACAATTTCTTGAACCAAGTCTCCCCTTGAGCCATTTCCATTCCCCCTTGATACATAGTCAAGGTTAAAACCCCATTTTGAGCAACTTTCAAGTTGCACAAAATTTCATTTGAGATGTCTAAGTTGGTGAAAATGACCTATACCCAAAAATGACCCATAATCACAACTTCCCAAAATACCCTTGACTTGTCAAAGCCATAACCTGAGTTCCACAAATACTATAATGAACTTCTTGTACTCTCTAGAAATATAAGAGGATAAGGAACAACATTCATGTTGACCAAAAGCTCATAGGAACCATCCTTCTTAGGCAAAAGTGTCACGCAAGTTGGGAAACTTTCAAGCTCCAAATTCACATGCCTCAGATGACTTGTAACTTGTCTGGCTCATAACTTGAGTTCTATAAACCCTATCAAGGACTTCTAGTACTCCAATTAAAGCTAAGATCATGCCCTATAACAATCATGTTGGGGTCAAGATGAGATGACAATCATATCTTGAGCTATATTACCTTGAAGTCAGGGGTCAAACTAGGGGATTTTACACTGTCAAGTCTTAGAAACCCTAGCCTGAAACTTCTCAAACTCTTCAATCATGATGAGTTAACCTTGGAATCATACTTAGAACATCTCAATGTATCAATCAATGGTCACATGGCTCTTGGATTAAGTCTCAACCTTCTCCAAATCATCAGTTGACTTAGAGTTGACCCAGTCAAACCCTAATTGCACCAATCATGGTTGAGGCTTCTTAATCTGACACAATGACCTGTCTAGGTCTCAAAGTGGTCTTCAACATTTCTCATGAGCTCCCTCAAGACCTCCGGTCAATCTTTATGGCCTTAGAATCATCTGATGGTCTTCCCCATAACTCTCAAGTTAGGAGACCCACATTCTTGGTTTCAATCACTCTCTGAGGCTCTTTTAACTTCTCTGACAAGGATATCAACCCTTGAACACTTGAATAACCTTCTTAGCTAGCTTCAAAGTCTTGTATAGCCCTTGATTGGTAATCATACCTCTTGATCTCCTGCATACATGTTAATGAAATGCAAATGATAATGCCAATGTGAATGAAATGAAACATAAGCTAGGTAAAGAAATGTTGGTCAAATTTTGGGGTGCAACAACTGCCCCTATTCAAACGGCTTGGACCTGACTGGGTGAGAAGCGAACAACTCTCACACAATCAAGGTGAAAGACGGTTGAATACCAACAAACCCGGAAATTTTCCAACTACACAAGTACACGGTACTCTGATGGGACAAATCTTCGGAAACTGAAATAATAGCTGCACGACAACTAGCTGGAGAAATACTAATCTGAATCTCCGTCAGGATGATTCTCTGATTTATCTGATATCATTGCATCCTCGAATCATCAAGGGATCACCGCTTACACGGTAACTGGCGGTTTGCCAACCGCACGGGTAAATGATACTCTGATTGGTAGGCACATCTTCAAAAACTGAGCATGACAGTTGCACGACAAATTACTAGGGAGTTGGCCACACGGTAACCGGTGAAAGGTATAATCTCAAATCTCCGTCAGGATGATCATCTGATTTTGCTGTAGATCTTCATCCTCAAGTCATCAAGGGGTCACCAGTTACACGGTAACTGGTAATGGAGGGTCGATTATGCCGTCAGGCATTCTGCATCATAGCAGAAGAATTCCTTATCGTCGCCTATGGACTCATCGTGTCGCTAGGCACGTCGGCAACATCTTTGTCGGACTTCATCAGTAAGTCAATAAGGGATCACCGGTCATTCGGTAACTGGTGAAGGGCTACTCTCAAATCTCCGTTGGGATGATTATCAGATTTCGCTGCAGCTTCTTCCTCAAGTCATCAAGGGATCACTGGTCACTCGGTAACCGGCGATACATAGTTGATATTGTCGTCAGGCATTCTGCGGCAGAAGGATTCCTCGGTACTGATCAGATCATTAGGAACTTTTTAACAATCAAGTTAATTATGCCGTCGGGCATTCAAAGAACATCTCGGGCGTCAACCGGACTTCGTCAGCAAGTTTGAAATAGAATCCTCGGTCAATCATGAACCTAATCGGGATATTCATTCTTTCGCCGTCAGGTGCTCTGCATCAGCTGGGAGAATTGCTTAGACATCACAGTTGGACTTCATCAGTAAGTCTTCAAATGGAATCCTTAATCAATCACAGACCAATAAGGATACACATTCTTTTGCCGTCAGGCACTCCGCGTCAGCTGGGCAAACTGCTTTGACATTGCAGATGGACTTAATCAGTAAGTCTGGGGTTTTGGCACCGCTGCCGGACTTCAATCATCAAGTCTTCAAGGGAAATTTCAACTTCTCCGTTCAAACCTGCTGGGGATGACACATCCCCGTTGGGGATTCTGGAGAATTATCAAGTAACTCTGCTTCGGGGGATTCAGAAATCATTCTGGACAAATAAACTCTGCTGAGGGAATCAAGAATCATCTTGAACAAACAACTTCGCCAGGGACTTCAAGAATCACCCTGAACCAATAACTCTGCGGGAGATTTCAGGAATCATCCTGAGCAAACGCTCTTCCGAGGACTCTAAGCATCAACTTGAGCAACCAACTTTGGCGACCTCACTGGGGATTTTAAGAATCATCTTAATTAAACAACTTCGCTGTGGAATTCAAGAATCATCTTGAGCAAACCATTCTTTGGAGGAAGGACTCATCCTTCCAGGAGAAGAAGTCACACCAATCTCGATTGGATTCCACCTGGAGAAACGAACTTTAGTCGACTGCTGCAGGGGATTAAGGTTCTTCGAGAACCTATACTTGCTCGATTAGGAACACGAACTACAAACTGCCCAGGAAACAATGTCAATTGCAGAAATAAACTGCACGGCCTTTGCAGCAAAACTTTCCTGGAGATAACGACTCCGTTGGGGAAATACAACATCAGCTACTCAGCACGCCACTGGGGAAAACCAATCATGGCCTGAACGCTTCCAAGGACTCGACTCTCTTGGGAATTTGCCAGCTCGGCTAGGGAAGGAGGAATCATCCTGCTTGCTGGGGAGAATACGACTCTGTGGGGAATTTCAATTCCGCTGGAGACTTCAGTCCGAATCATCGGAAGTTGCACACTAGCGAATAGTCTTTCATGAGAAAACTGCACATTGACCCAGTGCTGGGGATGGACATACGCCTCAACGCATGACTCGGCTGGGGAGATGATGATCTTTCCTCAGGATACTTCTGGTTGGAGAGAATCTATCTCTGCTTGGAGAGACATATCAATGCTCTTGGTCCCATATTTAGACTCCGTGGGGAGACGCTGCTGAACTCGCTGGGGTAGAAGGAATCATCCTGCTTGGGGACGCATACGGCGTACTGCCTGGAATATGCCATACCTGCAACAACACAAACAAACAGACAAGATACCCTTTTCAAAGGGACCTATCTTGTGACGATGTTCAAGTAATTCATTGTTTCAACAATCAGTGGCCTAGGCCAGTAAGTTTATGTATGCGCATTTTATCAAAAACATCAGCGTTCTTTTTCGCAAACAAAACAGATAAATGCTAAACAAGCAAACAGAGTTGCTGAATAGTGTATATTTCATTGACAACGAACCCCTGAATGGGAAAATTTTTTTTACAACAGATGCAAGCTCCTGGAATGAGGAAGCTGCGCAAATATAAAAACATGAATATACATCAGTATATACACAAATGTCGGCAATATGGCGTAGACGAACACCATGAGTTGATCCCTCTATGACCCACTCGACTTCGATACTTCTCCGACGCTTCAGCTTCAGAAGAGATTGATTCAGATAAACGGCCCTCAGGTCTTCCAAACTACTGAGTTGATCCCATGAGATTGATTCAGATATGGCGTAGACGAACACCATGAGTTGATCCCTCTATGACACACGCGGAACGCAGTCATTTGCTTTTTCAAATCCCTAACTTTTGCCTGAATCGCCCTTTCGGGTTTTCGATTCACCGGGGTACCCTTTTTTGCCAAAGTCACCCTTCCAGGTTTTCGACTTTGCGGGTGTACATTTTTCCATTTATATCCCTAACTTTTGCCCGGACCTTTTTCCTTTTTCATGGTTCGCCGGGATGCCCCATTTTTGCCTCGATATTCTTTTTCTTTCCAGCGGGTCATTTTTAAAGCAAAGTATTTTTTAACTGCGTCCGTGTTCACCGGGAATACAAAATCTTCACCATCCATTGTGGATAACAACAAGGCTCCTCCCGAGAAGACCTTGCTGACGACGTACGGACCTTCGTAATTGGCAGTCCATTTGCCCCGGTGATTGGAGTGTGGAGGAAGAATCTTCTTCAGGACGAGATCACCCGTCTGAAAGCTTCTCGGACGCACCTTTTTATCATAAGCTTTCTTCATTCGGCTTTGGTACAGACGACCATATGCAATCGATGCTAACATCTTCTCGTCCATCAGGCTGAGTTGGTTTAGTCGGTTCTTAATCCATCCTGCCTCATCGAGTTTCACGTCAACCAAAACTCGTAAAGAAGGAATCTCAACTTCTAACGGTAGGACAGCTTCCATACCGTACACCAGTGAGAAAGGAGTTGTCGCGGTTGATGTACGTACTGTTGTACGATAACCGTGCAATGCAAATGGCAACATCTCATGCCAATCCTTATAGGTCACAACCATCATCTGTACAATCTTCTTAATGTTTTTATTGGCCGCTTCAACGACGCCATTCATCTTCGGCCGGTAAGGAGATGAGTTGTGGTGTTCAATCTTGAAACTTTGGCATAGGTCCTTCATCATCTTGTTATTCAGATTCGAACCATTATCAGTAATGATCCTCTTGGGAATTCCGTAACGACAGATGATGCCCCTCTTTGTGAATTTAGCCACCACCTGCTTGGTCACGTTAGCATACGAGGCTGCCTCCACCCACTTGGTGAAGTAGTCGATGGCTACTAGAATGAAGCGATGACCATTAGATGTAGTGGGCTCGATCTTGCCTATCATGTCGATGCCCCACATGGAGAACGGCCACGGGGAGGCCATGACATTCAACGGGCATGACAGAACATGAATCTTATCAGCATAAATCTGGCATTTATGACATCTCTTCGCGAATTTAAAGCAATCTGATTCCACCGTCAGCCAATAATATCCTGCTCTCAAGATCTTTCTCGTCATAGCATGCCCGCCGGCGTGCGTACCAAACGTGCCTTCATGGACTTCTTCCATGAGCATACTCGCTTCTTTCTCATCTACACATTTGAGTAGCACGAGATCATGGTTTCTTTTATACAGAACTCCATCAGGATTCAGATAAAAATTTCCAGACAACCTCCTCAGAGTCTTCTTATCCTGGGTTGACGCTCCCGCCGGATACTCCTTAGTCATAAGGAAGGTATGGATGTCATGGAACCATGGCTTGCTGTCGGAGGCTTCCTCGATCGCAAAGATGAATGCAGGTCTATCAAGACGAGAAAGGACAATCCTTGGAGCTTCATTCCAAAAATTGACTTTATACATCGAAGCCAACGTGGCTAAGGCATCAGCCATCTGATTTTCAGCCCTGGGCACATGATGGAGTTCCACTCGATCAAAGAACGGAAGCAGCCTTCTGGCATAGTTCATGTACGACACCAAATTCGATTGACGAGTCTCCCACTCCCCTTTGATCTGGTTGATCACAAGTGCCGAGTCACCATATACATCTAGGTTCTTGATTCTCAAATCAATTGCTTCTTCTAGACCCATGATGCATGCTTCGTACTCTGCTTCATTATTGGTGACCAGAAACGTCAGGCTAGCAGTGAACGGGATGTGGGATCCATGGGGAGTCGTGATGATTGCCCAATGCCACTTCCGTAAGAATTAACCGCCCCGTCAAATATCAATTTCCATTAGGATTTCCTATCTGGACCCTCGTCGGGCAACGGTTCATCGCAATCTTTCACCTTGAGAAACATGATATCCTCATCAGGGAATTCAAATTTCATTGGCTGATAATCCTCGATTGGCTGTTCGGCAAGGTATTCAGACAATACGCTTCCCTTGATGGCCTTCTGGGAAACGTACTGAATGTCATATTCTGTAAACACCATTTGCCATCTGGCAATCCTTCCCGAAAGCGCTTGTTTCTCGAAGACGTACTTGATCGGATCCATCTTCGAAATTAGCATGGTTGTGTGATTGAGCATGTATTGTCGTAAACGTTTGGCAGCCCAGGCGAGTGCACAACACGTTTTCTCCAGCATTGAGTAACGAGATTCACAGTCTGTGAACTTTTTACTCAAATAATAAATGGCATGCTCCTTTCTGCCCGTCTCGTCGTGCTGACCGAGGACACACCCCATACTATTCTCAAGAACTGTCAAGTACATGATTAAGGGTCTTCCGGCCACTAGGGGTATCAAGATCGGAGGTTCTTGCAGATACTGCTTTATCTTATCAAATGCCTTCTGGCAATCCTCGTTCCAGATAATCGCCTGATCTTTTTTCAGTAGCTTGAACATCGGTTCACACGTGGCCGTGAGCTGAGAGATAAACCTTGCAATGTAGTTTATTCTGCCTAGGAAACCACGAACTTCTTTTTCGGTTTTTGGCGCTGGCATTTCTTGTATTGCTTTTATCTTCGCAGGATCAACCTCAATGCCTCTTTCACTCACGATAAACCCCAGTAGTTTTCCAGACCGTACTCCAAAAGTACATTTGTTAGGATTCAGCCTCAACCTGAACTTCCTAAGCCTCTCAAAAAGCTTCAGCAAATTGACCAGATGTCCCTCCTCCGTTTGGGACTTCGCAATCATGTCATTAACATAGACTTCAATCTCATGATGAATCATATCATGAAACAAAGTAACCATTGCTCGTTGGTAAGTGGCCCCTGCGTTCTTTAGACCGAAAGGCATTACCTTGTAGCAAAATGTTCCCTAAGGTGTAATAAACGTAGTTTTCTCCATGTCCTCCGGCGCCATCTTGATCTGATTATAGCTGGAGAAGCCATCCATGAACAAAAATATGGAGAACTGAGGGAAATCATCTTTAGGGCTCGCCCTATTCAAATCCCGATAATCGACGCACATTCACGCCTTACCGTCCTTCTTCGGTACAGGCACTATGTTGGCGACCCACGGAGGGTAGGTGGTGACCGCTAAGAAGCCAGCATCAAGCTGCTTTTTCACTTTTTCTTTGATCTTGACGGCCATATCTGGTCGTGTCCTCCTAAGCTTCTGCTTAACGGGAGGACAATCTTCTCGCAGCGGCAAGTGATGGACCACTATGTCAGTATCGAGTCCGGGCATATCTTTGTATGACCAAGCAAAGATGTCACTATACTCTCTCAGCATCTCGACCAATCTCTTCTTGACATCCCTCTGCAATGCAGCCCCTATCCTGACGTTCCTGACCATTACTTCAGAACCTAGATTCACAATCTCAATTTCTTCCTCGTGAGGCAGAATAACTTTCTCTTCTTGTTTCAATAAGTGGGCCAACTCTTCGGGAAGGTCTTCGTCTTCATCAATCTCTTCTTCGGCTTGATAGATCGAGCAATCGAAGTCGAAGTGAGTCATAAAAGGTCCACAGTCGATGTCATCTGCGATGTGGATCCTGCAATAACAAGGGTTAAGCTTAAGAGAAGGATATGCAGGTTAGCACAAACTCTATTGCCATTTTATTGTTTTTCAAAACAAATATAAAACAAGAATAACAGAGATCACAACATTTGAATGCGGAAAAAACGCCTTTTGATTTATTGGTAAAATGCATGTACATAATCAAACAAGGCCCTGACAAAAAAACCACTATGCCCCGGGTAGGACATAGGGTTGTACAATAATTGGAGAAAGTAAATCATTACTCTTTTCCTGTCACTTGTGTTGCACCCCAAAATTTGCCCAACATTTCTTCACCTAGCTTATGTTTCATTTCATTCACATTAGCATTATCATTTGCATTTCATTGATATGTATGCAGGAGATCAAGAGGTATGATTACCAATTAAGAGATATACAAGACTATGAAGCCAGCTAAGAAGGTTATTCAAGTGTTCAAGGGTTGATATCCTTGTTAGAGAAGGTAGAAGATCCTCAGTGAGAGTGCTTGAAGCCAAGAGTGTGTGTCTCCTAACTTGAGAGTTGTGGAAATCCCTCAGATGATTCTGAAGCCATGAAGTTGGATTTGAGGTCTTGAGAGAGCTCATGAGAAGTGTTGAAGATCACTTTGAGGCCTAGACAGGTCATTGTGCAAGATTAAGAAGCCTCAGCCATGAGTGGTGCAGCTAGGGTTTGACTGGGTCAACCCTAAGTCAACTGATGATTTGAAGGAAGTTGAGACTTAATTCAAGAGCCATGTGATCATGGATTGATGCATCTAGATGTTATAAAGATGATTTAAAGGTCAACTCATCATGATTGAAGAGTTTGAGAAGTTTCAAGCTAGGGTTTCTAAAGCTTGACAGTGTAAAATCCCCTAGTTTGACCCTTATCTTCAAGGCAATTTAGCTCAAGATGTGATTGTCATCTCATCTTGCCCCCAACATGATTGTTGTAGATCATGGTATTAGCTTTAATTTGAGTGCTAGAAGTCCTTGATAGGATTTGTAGAACTCAAGTTATGGCTTTGACAAGTTACAAGTCATCTGAGGTATGTGAATTTGGGGCTTGAAAGTTACCCAACTTGCATGAAACCTTTGCCCAAGAAGGATGATTCCTATCAAATTTTGGTCAACATGAATGTTGTTCCTTATTCTCTTAGATTTCTAAATAGTACTAGAAGTCCTTGATAGGAGTTGTAGAACTCAAGTTATGGCTTTGACAAGTCAAGGGTATTTTGGGAATTTATGATTATAGGTCATTTATGATCATAGGTCATTTTCACCAACAAAGGCACCTCAAATGAAATTTTTTTCAACTTGAAAGTTGCTCAAAATGGGGTTTTAACCTTGACCATTCATCAAGGAGACATTGAAATGGCTCAAGGAAGGATGTGGTTTGAGGAATTTTGAAAAAGGAAGAATTAAAGAGAATTAATGACCAAAAATTGAAATAATTCATTTTATGTCCAAACAAGGCAAAATTATAGGTCATTTTGAATGGAAAAATCATTTTAGAAACTTTGGCAATGTTGGAATTTTGGTTTGAGGTCAAATTCATGCCATTTCATTTCATTTCTTCATGATGAAGCAACATGACCAACATGAACCATTGGCTTGCAAGCAACGAAATTAACATAACAAACCAATTTAATATCTCATGAGATGAATTTTCCAAGCATTTTCATGCCCAAAGAGAGCCAGAATCGTGACTGGTGTGGGTGGTATTTTGAAGGAGAAAGTGAAATTGAAAATCTCATATGGAAGGTTACAGAAAGTTCTAGACATTTCCATTGAGTTCTATATAAACATTAGAGTGTGTTCAGCCATTTTTTGGTGAAGATTGATCCATGAAGCAGAGAGTGAGGTTGAAGTTTCACAGCTGCAAGTTGAAATCGTATTCTGAGTTCAAGGCCAAATCAAGGGAAAGTGAAGTTTGCATTAGCTTCAGAAGGTGATTTAGAGTGAATCTGCATCATCTTGAAGGTTGAATCAAGCAAGAAGTGCATCTGTTACAAGCTTGAACACAGGTTGGTGAATTTTGCAATTACTCATAATTTAGGCAGTGTTAGGTAGAAATCTTCATGTGGTTAGGATCATAGTATGACATAGATGGATTTTGGATGGTTAATTGCAACTTTAGAGACAATTTAGGGTGAACTCCATTTTTGGTTGAGGTTGTGATTTCAAGATTCAGGCGTTTTTAGAGTGAATGAATGGCATGGTTGAATTGCTGGTGAAATTCTGATCAAGATTCATTCAGGAATCGTGGCAAATGGTTGGCTATAGACAAACTTAGGGTTATACAGGGGTGGCCAGAAAAGCCACCGGCGACGGCCTGGTTCGCGCGCAGGTTTGCAGGTTTGAATGAGGAAGATGAAATCCTCACCATCCATTCATGAGGAAGACTTGACTCAGTCCCTTGATCTTAGCGCTCACGTTGAGCCACGTAACCCTTTCTAAAACTCACCGTTTTGATTAGTTAGACTTCAGGCTTGTGGAACTTCGTTGGGTGAACCAAACGTGCATGGGATCGAATCCTGGCTTGTACTATTTTTCTTTCTTGTGTTAATTTTTGAAGAGAATGCAAGTGAGTTGAAGCGCCTGGGCTTTGGACTGAGTGATATTCACGTCCCCCTCTGGGCCCAACCCAGGATTTAAACTTGAAATCATTGCTATTCAGCACGCATGTTTATCTATTTCTTTCTTATTTCTTTTATTTTTATCATTTCATATAGTTTTGAAAATAATTCACAAAAAATAGAATAATAACTCAAATTGATCCAAGTTTTTTCCCCTTGACTCATGAATGGGTCTAGAATTTTAGGAAATTGAAATATTAGGAATTCATGCATTTGTGATTTTAATTTCATTTTTTGTATTTTAATTGACATTAATTTCATTATGGTTGATACCTTATCTTGTGGAATTTTGTGTGATCATTTGATGATGATTCTTGAGCTGATTTTTTGTGTGTAGCTAGTTTAGACATGTATGTTCCCCTTATATTTTTCTCACATTTTTGTGATGAAATTAGGTGTTGGTTTTAAGTTGAAACTTTAGGTGCTCTAGTTTTAGGGTTTAAGCTTAGTACCTTATAGTTTAGGATTTATTTCTAGGACTTTGTGGATGATTCAATCTCTGGATTTTGTATTCTTGTAAGATTTTACAATTGGTTTTAGTATTTTAGTTAGGATTAACTTTAGTGCTAGGTTTTAGGTGATCCTAACTTGCTAATTCAACTAGAATGATTTCTTTAGTTCCCTTAGATTAGGGTGTTGCTTCTCTTGCTCTTGGCTGATGTTGAAGACTTGTGTGGGTTGCTGAGGAATGCATGGTGGAGCTTGGGCTCGAAGCTTGCTCTTCCTTTGGAGTAGTTTTGTTTAGGTGTTAAGATTAGGGTTTGTAAGTAGAGCTTCTAGATAGATTCTCTTCTTTCATAAACATGGAAGGTGTTGATCACTTCCATTCCTCCCAATGATGTAAGGTCCCCTTGTGAAGGCCTAATCCCTCCTTTGGTAGGATGTGTGGCTCTTCCCAAGTTGGTAGAACCTTTGAGGGTTCCTTTCTTTAATGGTAGAATGTTTAGTGGTGACCTTTGGTCTTCATTTTGCTTTCCACTATCCAAACCTTGCTATTGTTAGATGAATCTTTCTCCCTTGCTAGAGGATAGAGTTCCTTGTTAGAAGATTGAAGATGCTAGAAGTTGCTACTTCCCTTTGTTTGAAGACTGCCGTTGGAGCTGAAGCTTGAAGACCAAGAAGAACAAGTTGACACTTGTGAAGAAGATCCAGCTGAGATCAAAGGAAGAGCTGAAGCTTGAAGTTGGAGAACAAGTTGATACTTGTGTTTGATGCATTGAAAGCTTGAAGATGAAAGTTGACACTTGCTATTGAAGATGAAGGACTTGAAGAGCAGTTTCAGACTGAGGATTGAACTGTTGTCAGAGGAGAGCTTTGCTGTGAAGCTGTGGGGGCTGTTGATCTGCTTTCTTTCCTGTCTGTTTGCTTGCAGTGCAACTGTATTGATGTGACTTGTGTGATTTGCTTGATGCATTAGAATAAGTTCATGTTTAGATTGTGTTAAGCTAGGAGCATGATTGCACTAGAGGTTGAGTTGCTCCCTCTGCTTGTATTGTTACTGTATGGCTTTACTTGCGGGTATTCGGTAGAGCTCTGCTCCCTTGCCTATGTGGGTTGTGGTTTGCTTGATGGCATTTTATTTCATTTCTTCTGTATGATTGCAGTTATTCATATCTTGCTTGATGGCATTTTATTTCATTTCTTCTGTATGATTGCAGTTATTCATATCTTGCTTGATGGCATGTTATTTCCTTTGTATGATTACAGTTATTCATATTTGGCTTGAGGTTGAGATGAGCTTGTGGAGGCTGATGCCCCACACACATTTCCTCCCTCACTTGCATTGCATGCATTTTACTGTATATTTGTTTACTGTTTCAGCTGATGCTTTATCTGTTTCTGTTTATCATTGACATGATCCCCTAGGAATGTCACTTCCTTTTATAAGGAAGTGATGATTAGCACTTTAGGTTGAAACCTATGCATGATGACTTCTAGGAGTTCCCTGTTTCAAACCTCAACCATAGGATGAATCCTTGGCATGACAACATCAGGACTTGATAGTCTCCCCGTAGTTGAGCCTGTTCTCTCTTCCCATCTCAAAACAAATTAAAATACAGTAATAAAGGTTAATTGACGTCGTACGTTACGAGCCTTAAGCTATCTGAGAAAGGATTGTTGGAGAGTTTCTTTTCAACAGTATGGATGTTTAGTATGGCACCCTTTGGGTGACATGCGACGCATTCACTCTCAGATCATAGTCTCTAGTGAGATATTGGTTGCAAACATCCATAAAAAACAGTTCTTCCGTAAAAGACAGAAAACAAACTTCAAACCTTTTTGCCCCGTGGGCCCATAATTCAAAGGAAGATTTTCTGAAGAAAAGAGTGTCGTTAACTCCCAGTTCTACCGCAAATGGTAACGCCTAAGTCTCCAAAGGTCGAGCTGCGTACATCCAACTGCTGGAACTGTTTGTTAACCCTACTCGAAAAAACAGATGAATCTGAATTCCCGTAATTTGTATTATCCCGAACTACGTAAGCTCTGATCTCTCATACCTGTTGAGAGTACGTAGGCACAATACCGATGTATTGGCGAGCCACCTTCCCCATAACCCGTAGTTAGTCGAACTACGTTGACTCTGATTTCTCATTCTCTGATGAGAATACGTAGGCATAAAGCGCGACGCTTTGCCGAGTCATTTTCTTTTCTTTTTAGACCGGCCTTGATAGGTAGATAGATAAAACCCACCCGTCAGATAAACACAACAAGCGTGGATCCCATCGAATACGATGGACGTGAGTGGTGCTAATACCTTTCCCTTACGTAACCGACTCCCGAACCCAGACAATGGTTGCGATGACCTTGTCTTATACCTTTTCGTCAGGTTTTTCCGATCGTTTCCTTTCCCGCTCTAAGGGATAAATAATGAAAGGTGGCGACTCTTCTGTTTTTCCGACACCTTATTTTCGCGGTAGCGACAGCTGGCGACTCTGCTGGGGACTCTTGATAGTTTCCTGGGGATCCAACGTCCCTTATGCGAGTCAGTTTGGGGATCCAACGTCCCCTGCGAGAGTCAATCCTAGCGCTTGTATGTTTACTTGTCGGGTTGTGTTTACTTATCGCATTTTATTTCCCGCACTTTATTTTCAATATGATATGATTATCTGTGTTGTTGTGGGAGGGGCATTCTGATGAGTGAGAAGCCAGACTCAGGCTTGAGTGTACTTAGCATTAGTTGTGGAAATTAGTGGGCGCGTGCTTGCTTTGCAGGCACTAGTGTCTCATAAAATCCACACTCAGACGAGGTTCTCCCGATTGACTTCTTTTCCGGCCCTTTGGGCCTGAGGGGTTGTTGGTTTGGAGGATTGTCGACTCTGGGGACCGATCATTTGGGATTCAGCTGAGTGAGGCCGCTTCAGGAGATGGTGATGCCACACCTTCTGGGTATCGTATCATCTCTCTTGAATGTCTGTGACACTGATGACCGCATAGGATGCCGAACTTGTGTCAGTTTAGGTCCATACCTATGAGCAGGGTCGGTTTTGTTGCAGGAAACCTTAACCTTCAGACTACCCGGTTTTCTTGATAGTGAATCAGTTTTGTTGGTATCAGAGGTTCTCATCATTAGACGTGTATTTGTTCTTGACATAGCAGATTTATGGTCCTGTATCAGAGGTTCTCATCATCAGACGTGTATTTGTTCTTGACAGAGCAGATTTATGATCCTGTTTCAGAGGTTCTCATCATCTGATGTGTATTTGATCTTGACAAAGCAGGTTTATGGTCTGATATCAGAGGGTCTCATCATCAGATATATGGTTGTTCTTGACAGAGCAGGTTTATGGTCTGATATCAGAGGGTCTCATCATCAGAGATATGGTTGTTCTTGACAGAGCAGGGTTATGGTCCGATATCAGGGTTTTCTTCTCATCAGAGATATGGTTGTTCTTGACAGAGCAGTATTATGGTTTTGTTGATATAGAATCTTCACCTTCACCTCCTCAACAGCACAGTCGTCTTGATCTGATGCTGCATGATTGCATTTTGCATTGTTTTGCATACTCATTTGCATATCATTAACGTGTGTCTGTGTTGCAGGTACTGTCTCCCCCGGTTCAGGTTTTCTTGCCTCCTATTGTGCTATTATAGGTTCTCTGAGGAAGACTGTGTCCTACAAGCTCCCCACTCCTGATGTTGTTCAGCTGTCTAGTTTGATTGCTTTGGCAGATGATTCTGTGAGAGGCGAATTCAGAAAGTCTTATGGGAAACTGCTCAGCTTGGTTCGTAAACCTTCTGTGTTTGAGTTGAATGGGTTGTATGCCTTGCTGCAGTTCTACGATCCTCCTTTGAGATGCTTTACTTTCCCGGACTTTATTCTCGCACCCACACTAGAGGAGTATGCTGATTTGTTAGGTGTGCCTATCAAGAGTCAGATGCCCTTTGTTCATATGGATACTGAGCCTAATCTGGCTAGTCTAGCTCTTTCGCTTCATCTGGATGCCTTTGAGTTGGTCTTGTCTAGTTGGAACGGGGTTCCCGGTTTCTCCTTGCAGTTCTTAGTGGGAAAGGCCCAGCAGTGTGCCAAAGACGGTTGTTGGATCGTGTTCAACGCCATTCTTGCTCTTTGCATATACGACATCATTATGTTCCCTAATATGCCTGACTTTGTAGACTTCGACGCCTTTCACATCTTTGCAGCAAGGAATCCAGTCCCTACCTTGATTGGAGATGTCTATCATTCCGTCCACTACAAAAACGAGAACAGAAGGGGCAAGAATGTCTCGTGCTGTGTGCCCCTATTCTATAGATGGCTTGATAGTCACCTACCCAAGAAGGGTCCCTTTGCTTCATCTGCAGCCACAGCTGAGTGGCCTGAGCGTTTGATGAGTCTATCAGCGAATGATGTTGCCTGGTTTGATAGAGATAGGTTGGGTACTGAGATTATCTTCAGCTGCAGCGGGTTTCCGAATGTGCCTTTGATAGGCAGGAAGGTCTGTATAAACTATAATCCATCTCTGCTGGTCCGACAGTTTGCTTATGCTTTGAGAGCTCCGCCGAAGGATGAAGAGGTGCAGGGATATCTGTACCTCACTGGTCTTCTAGAGGGGGATATGTTATCTAAGCTTCAGCGCGCTTGGAATGGTATCAGTAAGCGGGGAAAACCATTGATGGGAAAAAGTAATAGCCAAGCCTACGCTCTGTATGTGACCTGGATCAGAGCCAGAGCAGAGATCATAGGGATGCCATTTCCTCCTGCCAAGCTAGAAAGCCCTCCAGTGATTGAACAACCTACCACCGTGCCTATTCAGCAGTACAATCAGGTGTTAGCTGAGCGAGAGGAGCTGAAGAAGGAAAATGAAGAACTGGAAAAAGAATTGGCTCAGCTCAGGAGCGAGAGAAGCGAAGTCTTCCATTCCTTCAAGAGGCAAACAGAGCTGGTAAACAAGTTAGGTACGGATTTAACTAAGCAGTTGGCTGAGCGTGAGCGCTTGGGTCGGGACTTCAAATCTGTCAACGACGTATTGGCCACTAAGAAGTAGCACTTGGATGAAGCGTACCGGAGAATATCCAAGTTTAATCAGCACTGGAAGGCCATCCTAGCCAACGGCAAGGAACGGGAGGATAAACTGAAGTAGCAGATCTCCAAATTGAAAGCCCATGTGAAGGCTAGTGAGAAGAGGTTTGATGAAGAAACCGCTCACAGATATGCCGCTGAAGGCCTGCTGAACAAGGCTCTTGCTAACCTGAAGGAGCACAAACTAACATTTGAATCCAAGAAGCGGAAGTTAGAAGATTGTTTCGGCAAAGGAGCATGGGAAGACTCAGTCGAAGGTCTTCAATACACTATTAGGCAGAGGGAGTCACTCGTCGAAGGGTTGCTCACTCGGCCTGATCATCCAGAAACGAGGGATCTGTTAGAAGAGTTTCGTGCCTGTGGTCGTGCTTGACTATATTTGTAATCCTTTTGTTTTGATCACTGTTGTATGCTGACCATCACCAGGCTTGTTGGTTGAGGTCATGCTTTTGATTCTGCTTATACTCAGTGTCGTTGTGTACCGCCTTGATGGGCTTTCTTTATATATATGAGATGTTATTTCCATGACTGGACTCAGACTTCTTGTTATCAGCACTGGCACTCAGGAACTAGGATCAGGGGGGAGATCTCCCTAACGCACAGACACACGTTTGCATTTGCATGAAGCATTTGCATAACAAGCACGTTGTCGTTTTTCTAACCCTTTGTGTATGCAGGTTGTTCCAGGATTGATCGAAGGCCAATCCACCGCTATCCGACCAGAGCAAATCAAGCTAGAGCAATGGAACAAGTGCAGACTGACGTTCAGGAACTCTGAGAGAGGATGGACCGCTTCATGGAGCTCATGCAAGTGGTTGCCAACGGCCAAGACCAGCTCAGAATATTGGTCCAGCCTCTGATCTCAAGGGTTGACAGCAACGGTGTACTCCATGGTGGGAATGTTTCAACCCCTCCACCTGTTGAAACTCCTCAGAATGGCATCCTCATGACCGGGGGGAATGGAAGTGGTAACGGCGATGTGATCACTAACATAGGGCTCAATGGTAATACGACTGGTGTCAGTAATGGAAATTTTGAAGCTAATGGCAATGATGGACTGGGCAACGGCAACACAAGTGCTGGAAATCTGTATGGGCCTCAGCCATGGCTAGAAGATCGTCAAGAAGATTTGTTCTCACAGAGGAGTGCTGAAGGAGAGCTGACTGCTGAAGCACGTCTGAGGTTTAAGGCACTCGAGAACAAAATGAGGAATTTCGAGAACCTGAACACTATGGGTGTCGACATGAGTAAATTGGGATTGATTTCTGATTTCAAGGTGCCTCCCAAATTCAAGGTACCCGACTTTGAGAAGTACAAGGGCACCACCTGCCCTCGTGTCCACCTAAGGTCATACAACCGAAAGATGTTCGCTCACTCTGAAGATGAGAAGTTGCTGATGCACTTCTTTCAGGATAGCTTGTCCGGGCCATCCTTGGAATGGTACATGAGTTTGGAACCTACCAGTGTGCGCATGTGGAAGGAACTTGCTGAGGCATTCGTGCACCATTATCAGTATAACAGTGACTTGGCTCCGAACCGAGTTCAACTGCAGAACTTGTCATAGAGGAACAACGAAGGGTTCAAAGAATATGCCCAGCGGTGGCGTGAATTGGCAGCTATAATTCAGCCGTCGATGGTGGAACGAGAGCTTGTTGAAATGTTTGTAGCCACTCTCCCAGGGGTTTATTACGAGAAATTGGTCAGCGGTATGTCAGGAAGTTTCTCAGATCTCATCATTACTGGCGAGCACGTTGAAAATGGGATCAAACTGGGGAAAATTCAAGGTGTTGATCTATCCTCAGCTGGAGGAGGAAAGAAACCATACGGTAGCAAAAGGCGTGAAGGAGAGACGAGCGCCGTGTCTAACGCTCGAAGGAAGGGCAAAGGCCAGCGCCAGCAGGTGGCTAGCATAACCATCCCCACTGTCCAACAACCCCAGCCACAGCAGCAGCTGCTGCAGCAGCAGCCAAATCAGCAAGGGTACAAAAAGTATCATAACAGGGCACCTCTGTCAAGTCGTCACCTTGAGACACCACCCATGTCTTATGCTCAGCTGTTACAAACTCTGCTTCAGTTACAGCTGGTCCAAAAAAGAACCCTGGCTCCCTTGACAGGGGCACCTCCGCCAGGTTACGACGCGAATGCAACATGTGAGTTTCACTCAGGGGCACCCGGCCACACGATAGAAAACTGCAAAGCCTTCAAGCACAAGGTGCAACACATGGTGGATGCTAAGATCATCAATTTCTCAGATAATGTGCCGAATGTCACAAAGAACCCTATGCCGAATCATAGGGGAGGTGGGGTAAATGCCATTATTGAAGAAGAGGATTTAGATGTGTTGACTGATGTCAAGGATCTAAAGACACCACTTAGCTTCATTAAAGCCAAGCTGATGAAGAGAGGCTTCTTTCCGGGCTGTGGAGAACTGTGTATGGGTTGTGCGACTCGTCCTGATGGATGTGAACACTTGATAGAGGGGATTCAGAGTCTGATGACCGAAGGAATCTTGCAGTTTAGCCGAAGGGACGAATATGGACCTGGAGAGGTAATGCTGAAGCAAGATGATGAGGTTTCCACCATCACCATCCCTCACTAGACGATAACCATTTCTGCACTCAGGCCGCCCACCATTACCATCACAAAGGCTGGGTCGATACCTTTTGAAAGCACCAACGCTGTCCCGTGGCATTATGGGGAAGACGTCTACTGTAACAGACAGAAATTGGAACTGGAACCCTCTGGGAAGTCTGTGGATAACCTAGTGGGGATTGGCGGAATCACGCAGAGCGGAAGAGTATTTGCTCCACCTGAGATTGTGGCAGACAAAGCAGATAAAGCTGAAGAAACCGATAAGGGAAAGAGTAAAGTCGTTGAGGAAACCCCTCGTGGGTTAGAGAAGGACATACTTGTAAAGGACGCTGAAGAGTTCATGAGGTTGATCAAGAAGAGTGATTACAAGATCATTGACCATCTTCATCAAACACCCTCGAAAATTTCCATCCTGAATTTGTTGTTGTGTTCAGAGTCACATTGCAACGCGCTATTAAAGGTTTTGAACGCCACGTATGTGCTGCAGGAAATCTCGGTCAACCAGTTGGAAGGGGTAGTGGCCCACGTGAATGCTGGAAACAGGTTAGGGTTCACTGACCTGGAGCTGACGCCGAAGGGAAGAAACCACAACAGTGCCCTGCACATCTCGATAGAGTGTAGGGGAACGATTATGTCTCATGTATTGGTGGACACAGGGTTGTTGCTCAATGTTCTTCTAAAGAAGGCATTGATGAAGTTAGATACTCGCGGATTGATTTGCACGCCTAGTGATCTGGTTGTGAAGGCTTTCGACGGAACCAAGCGTCATGTCTTTGGGGAGGTGACTTTGCCAATCCAAGTTGGGCCGGAAACTTTCGACGCGGTCTTCTATATTATGGACATCATGCCAGCCTATAGCTATCTCTTGGGCCGGCCGTGGATCCACTCTGCTGGTGTCGTGACCTCCACGTTGCACCAGAAACTCAAGCACGCTGTCGGAGGCAGCATCGTGACTGTATGTGGCGAAGAAGACATAGTGGTGAGCCATTTGTTGTCCTTCAAATATGTTGAGATGGATGGGAAAATTCACGAAACCCTATGTCAGGCGTTCGAAGCTGTTAAAGTCAAGGACGTGGCTCCAGTAATGATTGAAAAACCAGAGATGACTCTCTCTTCCTTCAAGGAAGCCCGACCCGTTGTTCAAGCCGGATCTACCCCAGGCCGGGGGCAGGTTCTGGAAATACCTAACAAACAGGACAAGTTTGGGTTAGGATACTCTCTTGCGGCTGAAACCTCCTCTTCTCACAGTGCGTCCCGGGGTAAAGGGCCGATCCAATTTACAAGCGGTGGGGTGATATTTGAAAGTGTCAACGCAGTGGCTGAAGACGGTGAAGACATCGATTGCGACCTAGACTCTTGGATCCAGCCAAGCAAACCAGGCCAGAGCCTCACCAACTGGTCCATCAGGGATACCATCCAAGTGACAGGCAAAGAGTAATGATTTACTTTCTCCAATCGTTGTACAACCCTATGTCCTACCCGGGGCATAGTGGTTTTATTGTCAGGGCCTTGTTTGATTATGTACATGCATTTTACTAATAAATCAAAAGGCGTTCTTTCTCATTCAAATGTTGTGATCTCTGTTATTCCTATTTTATATTTGTTTTGAAAATCAATAAAATGGCAATAGGGTTTGTGCTAACGTGCATATCCTTGTTTTAAGCTTAACCCTTGTTATTGCAGGATCCACATAGCAGATGACATCGACTCTGGACCTTCTACGACTCACTTCGACTTTGATTGCCCGATCTATCAAGCCGAAGAAGAGATTGATGAAGACGAAGACCTTCCCGAAGAGTTGGCCCGCTTGTTGAAACAAGAAGAGAAAGTTATTCTGCCTCACGAGGAAGAGATTGAGATTGTGAATTTGGGTTCTGAAGAACTAGTCAGGAATGTCAGGATATGGGCTGCATTGCAGAGTGATGTGAAGCAGAGATTGGTCAAGATGTTGAGAGAGTATAGTGACATTTTTGCTTGGTCATACGAAGATATGCCCGGACTCGATACTGATATTGTGGTCCACCACTTGCCGCTGCGAGAAGATTGTCCTCCCGTTAAGCAGAAGCTTAGGATGACGCGACCAGATATGGCCGTTAAGATCAAAGAAGAAGTGCAAGAGCAGCTTGATGCTGGCTTCTTAGCGGTCACCACTTACCCTCCGTGGGTCGCCAACATAGTGCCTGTACCGAAGAAAGACGGTAAGGTGCGAATGTGCGTCGATTATCGGGATTTGAATAGGGCGAGCCCTAAGGATTATTTCCCGCTCCCTCATATTGATGTGTTGGTCGACAATACAGCTCAGTTCTCCGTGTTTTCGTTCATGGATGGCTTCTCCGGTTACAATCAGATCAAGATGGCGCCGGAGGACATGGAGAAAACTACGTTTATTACACCATGGGGAACATTTTGCTACAAGGTAATGCCTTTAGGTCTGAAGAATGCAGGGGCCACTTACCAACGAGCAATACAAGCAATGGTTACTTTGTTTCATGATGATTCATCATGAGATTGAAGTCTATGTTGATGACATGATTGTGAAGTCCCAAACAGAGGAGGGACATCTGGTCAATTTGCTGAAGCTTTTTGAGAGGCTTAGGAAGTTCAGGTTGAGGCTGAATCCTAACAAGTGTACTTTTGGAGTACGGTCCGGAAAACTACTGGGGTTTATCGTAAGTGAAAGAGGCATCGAGGTTGATCCTGCGAAGATTAAAGCAATACAAGAAATGCCCGCGCCAAAAACCGAGAAAGAAGTTCGTGGTTTCCTGGGCAGAATAAACTACATTGCAAGGTTTATTTCTCAGCTCACGACCACGTGTGAACCGATGTTCAAACTACTAAAAAAGGATCAGGCGATTATCTAGAACGAGGATTGCCAGAAGGCATTTGATAAGATAAAACAATATCTACAGGAACCTTTGATCTTGATACCCCCAGTGGCCGGACGACCCTTAATCATGTACTTGACAGTTATTGAGAATAGTATGGGGTGTGTTCTCGGTCAGCACGACGAGACGGGCAGAAAGGAGCATGCCATTTACTATTTGAGTAAAAAAGTTCACAGACTGTGAATCTCGTTACTCAATGCTAGAGAAAACATGTTGTGCACTAGCCTGGGCTGCCAAACGTTTACGACAGTACATGCTCAACCACACAACCATGCTAATTTCGAAGATGGATCCAATCAAGTACGTCTTCGAGAAGCAAGCGCTTTCGGGCAGGATTGCCAGATGGCAAATGGTGTTGATGGAATATGACATTCAGTATGTTTCCCAGAAGGCCATCAAGGGGAGCGTATTTTCTGAATACCTCGCCGAACAGCCAATCGAGGATTATCAGCCGATGAAATTTGAATTCCCTGATGAGGATATCATGTTTCTCAAGGTGAAAGATTGCGATGAACCGTTGCCCGACGAGGGTCCAGATAGGAAATCCCAATGGAAATTGATATTTGACGGGGCAGTTAATTCTTATGGAAGTGGCATTGGGGCGATCATCACGACTCCCCATGGATCCCACATCCCGTTCACCGCTAGACTGACGTTTTCGGTCACCAATAAGGAAGCGGAGTACGAAGCTTGCATCATGGGTCTAGAAGAAGCAATTGATTTGAGAATCAAGAACCTAGATGTATATGGTGACTCGACACTTGTGATTAACCAGATTAAAGGGGAGTGGGAGACTCGTCAATCAAATTTGGTGACGTACATGAATTATGCCAGAAGGCTGCTTCCGTTCTTTGATCGAGTGGAACTCCATCATGTGCCCCGGGCTGAGAATCAGATGGCTGATGCCCTAGCCATATTGGCTTCGATGTATAGAGTCAATTTTTGGAATGAAGCTCCAAGGATTGTCCTTTCTCATCTTGATAGACCTGCATTCGTCTTTGCGATCGATGAAGCCTCCGATGGCAAACCATGGTTCCATGACATCCAGACTTTCCTTATGACTAAGGAGTATCCCGCGGGAGCATGAACCCAGGATAAGAAGACTCTGAGGAGGCTGTCTGGAAACTTTTATCTCAATCCTGATGGAGTTTTGTATAAAAGAAACCATGATCTCGTGCTACTCAGATGTGTAGATGAGAAAGAAGCGAGTATGCTCATGGAGGAAGTCCATGAAGGCACATTTGGTACGCATGCCGGCGGGCATGCTATGACGAGAAACATCCTGAGAGCAGGATAGTACTGGCTGACGATGGAATCGGATTGCTTTAAATTCGCGAAGAGATGTCATAAATGCCAGATTTATGCTGATAAGATTCATGTGCCGCCGTGCCCATTGAATGTCATGTCCTTCTCGTGGCCGTTCTCCATGTGGGGCATCGACATGATAGGCAAGATTGAGCCCACTGCATCTAACGGTCATTGCTTCATTCTAGTAGCCATCGACTACTTCACCAAGTGGGTGGAGGAAGCCTCGTATGCTAATGTGACCAAGCAGGTGGTGGCTAGATTCATAAAGAGGGACATCATCTGTGGTTACGGAATTCCCGAGCGGATCATCACTGATAATGGTTCGAATCTGAATAACAAGATGATGAAGGAGCTGTGCCAGAATTTTAAGATTGAACACCACAACTCATCTCCTTACCGGCCGAAGATGAATGGCGTCGTTGAAGCGGCCAACAAGAATATCAAGAAGATTGTACAGAAGATGGTTGTGACCTACAAAGACTGGCATGAGATGTTGCCATTTGAACTACACGGTTATTGTACAACGGTGCGTACATCGACCGGGGAAACTCCTTTCTCACTGGTGTACGGTATGGAAGCTGTCCTACCGTTAGAAGTGGAGATCCCTTCTTTACGAGTTTTGGTTGACGTAAAACTCGATGAGGCAGAATGGATTAAGAACCAACTAAACCAACTCAGCCTGATGGACAAGAAGAGATTAGCATCGATTGCATATGGTCGTCTGTACCAAAGCCGAATGAAGAAAGCTTATGATAAGAAGGTGCGTCCTAGAAGCTTTCAGACGGGTGATCTCGTCCTGAAGAAGAGTCTTCCTCCACACTCCGATCACTGGGGCAAGGGGACTCCCAATTACGAAGGTCCATACGTCGTCAGCAAGGTCTTCTCGGGAGGAGCCTTGTTGTTATCCACGATGGATGGTGAAGATTTTTCATCCCCGGTGAACGCAGACGCAGTTAAAAAATACTTTGCTTAAAAACGACCCGCTGGAAAGAAAAAGAATATCCAGGCAAAAATGGGGCATCCCGGCGAACCATAAAAAAGAAAAAGGTTCGGGCAAAAATTAGGGATATAAAGGAAAAGAATGTACACCCGCAAAGTCGAAAACCTGGAAAGGCGACTTTGGCAAGAAACGGTATCCCGGTGAATCGAAAACCCGAAAGGGCGATTTAGGCAAAAGTTAGGGATTTGAAAAAGCAAATGACTGCGTTCCGCATATGGACTTTCATTGTTTAGTGGTTTGGAGGACCTGAGGGCCGTTTATCTGAATCAATCTCTTCTGAAGCTGAAGCGTCGGAGAAATGTCGAAGTCGAGTGGGTCATAGAGGGATCAACTCATGGTGTTTGTCTATGCCTCATTGCCGACATTTGTGTATATACTGATGTATATTTATGTTTTATATTTGCACAGCTTCCTCATTCCAGGAGCTTGCATCTGTTGTAAAACATTTTTACCCATTCAGGGGTTCGTCATCAATAAAATATATACTATTTAGCAATTCTGTTTGTTTGTTTATCATCCATCTGTTTTGTTTGCGAAAAAGAACGCCGATGTTTTTGATAAAATGCGCATACATAAACTTACTGGCCTAAGCCACTGATTGTTGAAGCAATGAATTACTTGAACATTGTCACAAGATGATAACCTTGATAGGTCCCTTTGAGAAGGGTATCTTGTCTGTTTGTTTATGTTGTTACAGGTATAGCATGTTTCAGGCAGTACGTCGTATGCGTCCCAAGCAGGATGATTCCTTCTTTTCCAGCAAGTTCAGCAGCATCTCCCCGCTGAGTCTGAACATGAGATTGTAAGCATTGATATGTGTCCCCAAGCAGAGAAGATTCTCTCCCTCAACCAGATGTATCCTAGGCAGGATCATCATTTTCCCAGCTGAGTCATACACTGAAGTATGCAGCACTCGATAGAACAGACCGAAGTCTCCAGTGGAATTGAAATCCCCCACAGAGTTGTACTCTCCCCAGCAAGCAGGATGATTCCTCCTTCCCCAGCCGAGTTTGCAAATCCCCAAGAGAGCCGAGTTCTTGGAAAGCAGTTGGGGCCATGATTGGTTTTCCCCAGTAGAGTGTTGAATAGTTGATGTTGTATTTCCCCACCGGAGTCGTTATCTCCAGGAAAGTTTTGTCGTGAAGGTCGTGCAGTTTATTTCTGCGATTGACATCGTTTTCCTCAGCATTTGTGGTTCGTACACCTAGATGAGTAGGTCTAGGTTCTCGTAGAACTTTGTTCCCCTACAGCAGTCGACTGAAGTTCGTTTCCCCAGGCGAAATCCAATTGAGATTGGTGTGACTTCTTCTCCTCAGCAGGATGATTCCTTCCTCCACCAGAGTGGTTCTTTCTCCTTGACAGGAGGCTTTTCCCTTCAACATTTATTTTGCTAATAGGGTCATAGCATTTTGCATGGTTGCATAGCATTTACCCTAAAAATGCGTAGCATTTCCACCGTGTGGAGCATTGCGCCATTGTCAAACATATGCATACAAAACATGAGCTAGGTCGTTACCATTCTTGTTTTGCAGGTGTTCCTCCGCAGAATGGTTTGCTCAAGATGATTCTTGAATTCCCCAGCGAAGTTGATGGCTTAATATGATTCTTAAATTCCCCAGTGAAGTCGCCAGAGTTAGTTGCTCAAGTTGATGCTTAGAGTCCCAGGAAGAGCGTCTGCTCAGGATGATTCCTGAAATCTCCAGCAGAGTTATTGGTTCAGGATGATTCTTGAAGTCCCCGGTGGAGTTATTTTTCCAAGATGATTCTTGAATTCCTCAGCAGAGTTGATTCGTCCAAAATGATTTCTGAAATCCTCGAAGCAGAGTTACTTGATAGTTCTCCAGAATCCCCAGCGGAGATGTGTCATCCCCAGCAGGTCTTAAACAGAGAAGTTGAGATCTCCTTGAAGACTTAATGATTGAAATCTGGCAGTAATGCCAAACTACCAAGACTTACTGATGAAGTCCAGCTGCGATGTCGAAGCAGTTTGTCTAGCTGATGTAGGGTGCCTGATGGAAAAAGATTGTATATCCTTATTGGTCCGCGATGGACTAAGGATTATATCTCAAGACTTATTGACGAAGTCCAACTGTGATGTCGAAGCAGTTCTCTCAGCTGATGTGGAGTGTCTGATGGCGGAAGTTTGGATATCCCTATTTAGTTCATGATTGACCGAGGATTCTATTCCCAATTTACTGACGAAGTCCGGCTGACGCCCGAAAATTTCTTTGAATGCCCGACGGCATAATTAACTTGATTGTTAAAAAAGTTCCTAACGACCTGATGAGTCCCGAGGAATTCTTCTGTAGTGGCGCAGAATGCCCGACGGCAAAATCAGCCATCATTGCCCAGTTACTGAATAACCGGTGACCCCTTATTGACTTACTGATGAAGTCCAACAAAGATACTGTCGTCGTGCCTAGCGACACGATGAGTCCATAGGTGATGATAAGGAATTCTTCTGCAGTGGCGCAGAATGCCCGACGGCAAATCAACCATCATTCACCAGTTACCGAATAACCGGTGATCCCTTATTGAATTGTTGATGAAGTCCGACGAAGATGTTGTCGACGTTCCTAGCGACATGATGAGTCCATAGGTGACGATAAGGAATTCTTCTGCTATGACGCAGAATGCCTGACGGCATGATCAATTCCCCAGCAGAGTTGCCGTGCAACTGTCATGCCCGGTTTTGAAGATGTTCCTACCAATCAGGGTATCGTTTACCTGCGTGGTTGGTAGGTCGCCTGTTGCCGTGCAACCGGTGATCCCTTTATGATTTTAGGATGCAATGATATCAGATAAAATTAAAGAATCATCCTGACGGAGATTGAGATCAGTATTTCTCCAGCTAGTTGTCGTGCAGCTATTGTTTCCGTTTCCGAAGATTTGTCCCCATCAGAGTACCGTGTACTCGTGCAGTTGGAAAATTTCCGGGTTTGTTGGTATTCAACCGTCTTTTACCTTGATTGTTTGAGAGTCGTTCACTTCTCACCCAGTCAGGTCCAAGCCGTTTGAATAGAGGCAGCTGTTGCACCCCAAAATTTGCCCAACATTTCTTCACCTAGCTTATGTTTCATTTCATTCACATTAGCATTATCATTTGCATTTCATTGATATGTATGCAGGAGATCAAGAGGTATGATTACCAATTAAGAGCTATACAAGACTATGAAGCCAGCTAAGAAGGTTATTCAAGTGTTCAAGGGTTGATATCCTTGTCAGAGAAGGTAGAAGATCCTCAGTGAGAGTGCTTGAAGCCAAGAGTGTGTGTCTCCTAACTTGAGAGTTGATGAAATCCCTCAGATGATTCTAAAGCCATGAAGTTGGATTTGAGGTCTTGAGAGAGCTCATGAGAAGTGTTGAAGATCACTTTGAGTCCTAGACAGGTCATTGTGCAAGATTAAGAAGCCTCAGCCATGAGTGGTGCAGCTAGGGTTTGACCGGGTCAACCCTAAGTCAACTGATGATTTGAAGGGAGTTGAGACTTAATTCAAGAGCCATGTGATCATGGGTTGATGCATTGAGATGTTCTAAGGATGATTTCAAGGTCAACTCATCATTATTGAAGAGTTTGAGAAGTTTCAAGCTAGGGTTTCTAAGGCTTGATAGTGTAAAATCCCCTAGTTTGACCCCTATCTTCAAGGCAATTTAGCTCAAGATGTGATTGTCATATTATCTTGCCCCCAACATGATTGTTGTAGAGCATGGTATTAGCTTTAATTTGAGTGCTAGAAGTCCTTGATAGGATTTGTAGAACTCAAGTTATGGCTTTGACAAGTTAAAAGTCATCTGAGGTATGTGAATTTGGGGCTTGAAAGTTACCCAACTTGCATGAAACCTTTGCCCAAGAAGGATGATTCCTATGAACTTTTGGTCAACATTAATTTTGTTACTTATTCTTTTAGCTTTCTAAATAGTACTAGAAGTCCTTGATAGGAGTTGTATAACTCAAGTTATGGCTTTGACAAGTCAAGGGTATTTTGGGAATTTGTGATTATAGGTCATTTATGATCATAGGTCATTTTCACCAACTTAGGCACCTCAAATGAAATTTTGTTCAACTTGAAAGTTGCTCAAAATGGGGTTTTAACCTTGACCATGCATCAAGGAGACATTGAAATGGCTCAAGGAAGGATGTGGTTTGAGGAATTTTGAAAAAGGAAGAATTAAAGAGAATTAATGACCAAAAATTGAAATAATTCATTTTGTGTCAAAACAAGGCAAAATTATAGGTCATTTTGAATGGAAAAAGCATTTTAGAAACTTTGGAAATGTTGGAATTTTGGTTTGAGGTCAAATTCAGGCCATTTCATTTAGAGTGAATCTGCATCATCTTGAAGGTTGAATCGAGCAAGAAGTGCATCTGTTACAAGCTTGAACACAGGTTGGTGAATTTTGCAATTACTCATAATTTAGGCAGTGTTAGGTAGAAATCTTCATGTGGTTAGGATCATAGTATGACATAGATGGATTTTGGATGGTTAATTGCAACTTTAGAGACAATTTAGGGTGAACTCCATTTTTGGTTGAGGTTGTGATTTCAAGATTCAGGCGTTTTTAGAGTGAATGAATGGCATGGTTGAATTGCTGGTGAAATTTTGGTCAAGATTCGTTCAGGAATCGTGGCAAATGGTTGGCTATAGACGAACTTAGGGTTATACAGGGGTGGCCGGAAAAGCCATCGGCGACGGCCTGGTTCGCGCGCAAGTTTGCAGGTTTGAATGAGGAAGATGAAATCCTCACCATCCATTCACGAGGAAGACTTGACTTAGTCCCTTGATCCCAGCGCTCACGTTGAGCCACGTAACCCTTTCCAAAACTCACCGTTTTGATTAGTTAGACTTCAGGCTTGTGGAACTTCGCTGGGTGAACCAAACGTGCATGGGATCGAATCCTGGCTTGTACTATTTTTCTTTCTTGTGTTAATTTCTGAAGAGAATGCAAGTGAGTTGAAGCGCCTGGGCTTTGGACTGAGTGATATTCATGTCCCCCTCTGGGCCCAACCCAGGATTTAAACTTGAAATCATTGCTATTCAGCACGCATGTTTATCTATTTCTTTCTTATTTCTTTTATTTTCATCATTTCATATAGTTTTGAAAATAATTCACAAAAAACAGAATAATAACTCAAATTGATCCAAGTTTTTTTTTCCCTGACTCATGAATGAGTCTAGAATTTTAGGAAATTGAAATATTAGGAATTCATGAATTTGTGATTTTAATTGCATTTTTTGTATTTTAATTGACATTAATTTCATTATGGTTGATACCTTATCTTGTGGAATTTTGTGTGATCATTTGATGATGATTCTTGAGCTTATTTTTTGTGTGTAGCTAGTTTGGACATGTATGTTCCCCTTACATTTTTCTCACATTTTTGTGATGAAATTAGGTGTTTGTTTTAAGTTGAAACTTTAGGTGCTCTAGTTTTAGGGTTTAAGCTTAGTACCTTATAGTTTAGGATTTATTTCTAGGACTTTGTGGATGATTCAACCTCTGGATTTTGTATGGTAGAGTTATGATTGACTTAGGTTCCCATAGTTATTCTTGTAGGATTTTACAATTGGTTTTAGTATTTTAGTTAGGATTAACTTTAGTGCTAGGTTTTAGGTGATCCTAACTTGCTAATTCAACTAGAATGATTTCTTTAGTTACCTTAGATTAGGGTGTTGCTTCTCTTGCTATTGGCTGATGTTGAAGATTTGTGCGGGTTGCTGAGGAATGCATGGTGGAGCTTAGGCTTGAAGCTTGATCTTCCTTTGGAGTAGTTTTGTTTAGGTGTTAAGATTAGGGTTTGTAAGTAGAGCTTCTAGATAGATTCTCTTCTTTCATAAACATGGAAGGTGTTGATCACTTCCATTCCTCCCTATGATGTAAGGTCCCCTTGTGAAGGCCTCATCCCTCCTTTGGTAGGATGTGTGGCTCTTCCCAAGTTGGTAGAACCTTTGAGGGTTCCTTTCTTTGATGGTAGAATGTTTAGTGGTGACCTTTGGTCTTCACTTTGCTTTCCACTATCCAAACCTTGCTCTTGTTAGATGAATCTTTCTCCCTTTCTAGAGGATGGAGTTCCTTGTTAGAAGATTGAAGATGCTAGAAGTTGCTACTTCCCTTTATTTGAAGACTTCCATTGGAGCTGAAGCTTGAAGACCAAGAAGAACAAGTTGAGACTTGTGAAGAAGATCCAGCTGAGATCAAAGGAAGAGCTAAAGCTTGAAGTTGGAGAACAAGTTGATACTTGTGTTTGATGCATTGAAAGCTTGAAGAAGCAAGTTGACACTTGCTATTGAAGATGAAGAACTTGAAGAGCAATTACAGACTGAGGATTGAACTGCTGTCAGAGGAGAGCTTTGCTGTGAAGCTGTGGGGGCTGTTGATCTGCTTTCTTTCCTGTCTGTTTGCTTGTTGTGCAACTGTATTGATGTGACTTGTGTGATTTGCTTGATGCATTAGAATAAGTTCATGTTTAGATTGTGTTAAGCTAGGAGAATGATTGCACTAGAGGTTGAGTTGCTCCCTCTGCTTGTATTGTTATTGTATGGCTTTGCTTGCGGGTATTCGGTAGAGCTCTGCTCCCTTGCCTATGTGGGTTGTGGTTTGCTTGATGGCATTTTATTTCATTTCTTCTGTATGATTGCAGTTATTCATATCTTGCTTGATGGCATTTTATTTCATTTCTTCATATCTTGCTTGATGGCATGTTATTTCCTCTGTATGATTACAATTATTCATATTTGGCTTGAGGTTGAGATGAGCTTGTGGAGGCTGATGCCCCACACACATTTCCTCCCTCACTTGCATTGCATGCATTTTACTGTATATCTATTTACTGTTTCATCTGATGCTTTATCTGTTTCTGTTTATCATTGACATGATCCCCTAGGAATCTCACTTCCTTTGATAAGGATGTGATGATTAGCACTTTAGGTTGAAACCTATGCATGATGACTTCTAGGAGTTCCCTGTTTCAAACCTCAACCATAGGATGAATCCTTGGCATGACAACATCAGGACTTGATAGTTTCCCCGTAGTTGAGCCTGTTCTCTCTTCCCATCTCAAAACAAATTAAAATACAGTAATAAAGGTTAACTGACGTCGTACATTATGAGCCTTAAGCTATCTGAGAAAGGATTGTTGGAGAGTTTCTTTTCAACAGTCTGGATGTTTAGTATGGCACCCTTTGGGTGACATGCGACGCATTCACTCTCAGGTCATAGTCTCTAGTGCGATATTGGTTGCAAACATCCATAAAAAACAGTTCTTCCGTAAAAGACAGAAAACAAACTTCAAACCCTTTTGCCCCGTGGGCCCATAATTCAACGGAAGTTTTTCTGAAGAAAAGAGTGTCGTTAACTCCCAGTTTTACCGCAAACGGTAACGCCTAAGTCTCCAAGGGTCGAGCTGCGTACATCCAACTGGTGGAACTGTTTGTTAACCCTACTCGAAAAAAACAGATGAATCTGAATTCCCGTAATCCGTATTATCCCGAACTACGTAAGCTCTGATCTCTCATACCTGTTGAGAGTACGTAGGCATAATACCGATGTATTGGCGAGCCACCTTCCCCATAACCCGTAGTTAGTCGAACTATGTTGACTCTAATTTCTCATTCTCTGATGAGAATACGTAGGCATAAAGCGCGACGCTTTGCCGAGTCATTTTCTTTTTTTTTTTAGACCGGCCTTGATAGGTAGATAGATAAAACCCACCCGTCAGATAAATACAACAAGCATGGATCCCATCGAATACGATGGACGTGAGGGGTGCTAATACCTTCCCCTTGCGTAACCAACTCCCGAACCCAGACAATGGTTGCGATGACCTTGTCTTATACCTTTTCGTCAGGTTTTTCCGATTGTTTCTTTTCCCGCTCTGAGGGATAAATAACGAAAGGTGGCGACTCTTCTGTTTTGCCGACACCTTATTTTCGTGGTAGCGACAACTTGGATGGTATCCTTGATGGACCAGTTGTTGAGGCTCTGGCCTGGTTTGCTTGGATGAATCCAGGAATCCAGGTCGCAATCGTTGTCTTCGCCGTCTTCAGACACTGCGTTGACACTTTCAAATATCACCCTGCCACTGGTAAACTGAATCGGCCCTTTACCCCGAGACGCACTGTGGGAAGAGGAGGCTTCAGCCGCAGGAGAGTATCCTAACCCAAACTTGTCCTGTTTGTTAGGTATTTCTAGAACTTGCCCCCAGCCTGGGGTAGATCCGGCTTGAACAACGGCCTAAGCTTCGAATGCCTGACATAGGGTTTCGTGGATCTCCCCATCCATCTCAACATATTTGAAGGACGACAAATGGCTCACCATTATGTATTCCTCGCCAAATACAGTTACAATGTTGCCTCCGACAACATACTTGAGCTTCTGGTGCAACGTGGAGGTCACGACACCAGCAGAATGGATCCATGGCCGACCTAAGAGACAATTGTAGGTTGGCATGATGTCCATAATGTAGAAGACTGCGTCAAAATTTTTCGGCCCAACTTGGATTGGCAGAGTTACCTCTCCAAAGAAATGACGCTTGGTTCCATCGAAAGCCTTCACAACCAGATCACTGGGTGTGCAAATCAATCCTCGAGTATCTAACTTCATCAATGCTTTCTTCGGAAGAACATTGAGCGATGACCCAGTGTCTACCAACACATGAGACATAACTGTTCCCCTACACTCTATCGAGATGTGTAGGGCGCTGTTGTGGTTTCTTCCCTTCGGCGTCAGCTCCAGGTCAGTGAACCCTAACCCGTTTCCAGCATTCACGTGGGCTACTACCCCTTCCAACTGGTTGACCGAGATTTCCTGAGGTACATATGTGACATTCAAAACCTTTAACAGCGCGTTGCGATGTGACTCCGAACACAGCAACAAATTCAGGATGGAAATTTTCGAGGGTGTTTGATGGAGGTCATCCACGATCTTGTATTCACTCTTCTTGATCAACCTCATGAACTCTTCAGCGTCCTTTACAAGTAAGTCCTTCTCTATCCCACGAGGGGTTTCCTCAACGACTTTACTCTTTCCCTTATCAGTTTCCTTAGGTTTGTCTGCTTTGTCCACCACAATCTCAGGTGGAGCAAATACTCTTCCGCTGCGCGTGATTCCGCAAATTCCCACTAGGTTATCCACATACTGCCCAGATGGTTCCAGTTCCAATTTATGTCCGTTACAGTAGACGTCCGCCCCATAGTGCCACGGGACAGCGTTGGTGCTTTCAAAAGGTATCGTCCCAGCCTTTGTGATGGTAATTGTGGGCGGGCTGGGTGCAGAAATGGTTATCGTTTGGCGAGGGATGGTGATGGTGGCAACCTTATCATCCTGTTTCAGCATTACCTCTCCAGATCCACATTCGGCCCTTCGGCTAAACTGCAATATTCCTTCGGTCATTAGACTCTGAATCCCTATTGTCAACTGTTCACATCCATCAGGACGAGTCGCACAGCCCATGCACAATTCTCCACAGCCCGGAAAGAAGCCTCTCTTCATCAGCTTGGCTTTAACGAAGCTAAGCTGTGTCTTCAGATCCTTGACATCAGTCAGCAAATCTAAGTTCTCTTCTTCAATAATGGTATTCAACCCACCTCCCCTATGGTTCGGCATAGGGTTCTTTGTGAAATTCGGCACATTATCTGAGAAATTGATGATCTTAGCATCCACCATATCTTGTACCTTGTGTTTGAAGGCTTTGCAGTTTTCTATCGTGTGGTCGGGTGCCCCTGAGTGAAAATCACATGTTGCATTCGCGTCATAACCCTGCGGAGGTGCCCCTATCAAGGGAGCCATGGTTCTTTTCTGGACTAGCTGTAACTGAAGTAAAGTTTGTAATACATGAGCATAAGACATGGGTGGTGTCTCAAGGTGACGACTTGACAGAGGTGCCCTGTTCTGATACCTTCTGTACCCTTGCTGATTTGGCTGCTGCTGCTGCGGCTGGGGTTGTTGAACAGCAGCGATGGTTATGCTAGCCACCTTCTGGCGCTGGCCCTTACCTTTCCTCCGAGCGTTGGACATGGCGCTCGTCTCTCCTTCACGCCTTTTGTTACTGTATGGTTTCTTTCCTCCTCCAGCAGAGGATAGATCAACACCTTGAATTTTCCCCAATTTGATCCCATTTTCAACGTGCTCGCCAGTAATGATGAGATCAGAGAAACTCCCTGACATACCACTGACCAATTTCTCGTAATAGACCCTCGGGAGAGTGGCTACAAACATCTCAATAAGCTCTCGTTCAACCATCGGCAGTTGAACTCTAGCTGCTAATTCACGCCATCGCTGGGCGTATTCTTTGAACCCCTCGTTGTTCCTCTGTGACAAGTTCTGCAGTTGAACCCGGTTCAAAGCCAAGTCACTGTTATACTGATAATGGTGCACAAAGGCTTCAGCAAGTTCTTTCCATGTGCGCACACTGGTGGGTTCCAAACCCATGTACCATTCCAGGGATGGCCCGAACAAGCTATCCTGAAAGAAGTGCATCAGCAGCTTCTCGTCTTCAGAGTGAGCGGACATCTTCCGGTAGTATGACCTTAAGTGGACACGAGGGTAGGTGGTGCCCTTGTATTTCTCAAAGTCAGGTACCTTGAATTTAGGAGGCACCTTGAAATCAGAAATCAATCCTAGTTTAGTCATGTCGACACCCATAGTGTTCTGGTTCTCGAAATTCCACATTTTGTCCTCGAGTGCGTTAAACCTCAGACGTGCTTCAGCAGTCAGTTCTCCTTCAGCACTCCTCTGTGAGAACAAATCTTCTTGACGATCTTCTAGCCATGGCTGAGGCCCATACAAATTTCCAGCACCTGTGTTGTCGTTGCCTAGTCCAGCGTTGCCATTAGCCTCAAAGTTCCCATTACCGACGCCAGTCGTATTACCATTGAGCCCGATGTTAGTGATCACATTACCGTTACGACTTCCATTCCCCCCGGTCACGGGGATGCCACCCTAAGGAGTTTCAACAGGAGGAGGGACTGGAACGCTCCCTCCATGCAGCACACCATTGTTGTCAACCCTTGAGATCAGAGGCTGGACCAATGTTCTGAGCTGGTCTTGGCCGTTGGCAACCACTTGCATGAGCTCCATGAAGCGGTCCATCCTCTCTCGGAGTTCCTGGACGTCAGTTTGCACTTGTTCCATTGCTCTAGCTTGATTCACTCTGGTCGGATAGCGGTGGATCGGTCTTCGATCAATCCTGGAACAACCTGTACATACAAAAGGTTAGAAAAAATGACAAGGTGCTCGTCATGCAAATGCTTCATGCAGATGCAAACGTGTGTCTGTGCCTTGGGGAGATCCCCCACCGATCCTAGTTTCCGAGACAAATAAAGTCTATCATCCAATCATGGAAAATAAATCCTCATATATTCATCTGAAAAGCCCGCTCGGGTAGCGTACAACTGTAATCACATACAACTGAAGCAACAAGGCATGACCCCGACCAACAGACCTGGCGGTGATCAGCATATTAATGTATAAAATGTACAAAGGAAATACAAAAAGATCAGGTGCGGCCACGGGCACGGGAATCTTCTATCAACTTCTTTGTAGCGGGATGATCTGACTGAGTAAGCAAACCCTGGGCCAGCAGGTCCCTCTTCCTGATGGACTCTGGGAGGTTTTCGGCAACGCTCCTAGAAACACCTTCTTCAGAATGGTTCTCGACTCTACTCCTCTTAGCATTAGCCCGGTGTTCAGAATCTAGCAAATTCTCCTCGGCCTCAGCCAATCTATACTGGACGTCTCGTCGCAGTGAGGCTTCAACCTCTATCTCCTTGTCTTTCACCGTAATTTGAGCTTCTAGCTTGGCTACTTGTTGCTTCAGCTTTTCTTCCCGCTCTTTATATTTGGCTAGGGTGCTGCTCTAGACCCTCTCGTATTGGGTTAACTTCCGGTACACTCTGTCCAGATCCTGTTTCTTGGTTGTCAACACGCCATGTACTGACTTCAGGTCCAAACCCAGATGTTCCCTAGCATCAGTTTCTTTGGTCAAGTTGGCGCCTAGATGGTTGATCATCTCAGTCTGCTTCTTGCAGGTATAAACGACTTCACTTTTCTCTTTCCGAAGTTGAGCGATCTCTTTCTCCAACTCTTCGTTGGCCTTTCGTAGCTCTTCCTTCTCTTGGAGTACCTGGTTGAATTTCTGAACATCAACCGTAGTAGGCACTTTGTACACAGGAGGATACAATGGTTCCACAACAGGAAATAACATTAGAAACTTGGTGGCTCTTTCTCGAACCCAAGTCACATATGGATCAAAGGCCTTGTTATTGCTCTTTCCCAGCAGGACCTTTCCCTTTCGGTGAATTTTGCTCCAAGCATTATGTAACTTGATCAAAGTGTCGCCTTCAAGCAACCCTGTGAAATACAGAGATTCCCGTATCTCTTCCTCTTCAGGAGGACCTCGTAGTGCATACCCAAATTGTCGTACCAGCAGAGATGGATTGTAGTTGATACATCCATTCCTTCCGACCAAGGGGACGTTAGGAAAGCCACAACAGCTATACACAATATATTTGCCCAGTAGATCTCTATCAAACCATATAATATTGTCAGTAGTCAAACCCATCAAACATGCAGACCAGGGTGAAGACTCAGCAGAATCAATGAACGGCCCTGACTTAGGAAGATGGCTAGCAAACCACTTATATAGTAAAGGAGCACAACATGCCACGTTCTTCCCCTTTCTGTTTTCGTTCTTGCTGTGAACTGAATGGTAGACGTCTCCGAGGAGAGAGGGTACTGGATTCCCAGAGGCAAATATGTGGCAAGAATCCATGCTTATGAAGTCTAGATGACTTGGGAATAGCACGATCCCATAAATGCGAAGGGCTAAGAAGGCATTGAATACATCCCAGTGACCCTTCTCGGCAAACTTTCGGGCTTTTTCCATCAGGAAATGCAAAAGGAAACCATGAACTCCAATCTTCCTGGATACCATCCCTTCCAACTCAGACTCATCTACATGAAGAGCGTCAGTCAACTTCCTCAATTTGGGTTCACCCTCAACACAGTAGTAAGGCATCTGATTCAACAAAGGCACCCCCAATAGGTCAGAGTACTCTTCCAGGGTCGGAGCTAAGACATAGTTTGGAAACACAAAGCATCTGAGGTGCGGGTCGTAAAATTGTAGCAGAGCATAAAGGCCATTCAACTCGTACGTAGGAAGCTTATACACAATACCCAGAAGTCTCCCATAACTCTTTTTGAAACTCTCCATCACTGTCTTATCAGCCAAGGAAATCAAAGTTCGTAACTCTCGGATGTCAGGTGTTGGTAGCTTGTAAGCCATAGTCCTCTTCAGAGATGCCATATCTACCATGAGGATCAAGATCACTAGAACCAGGGGAGAAATATGCACCTACAACACAGACACACGTTAATGACATGCAAATGAGGATGCAAACAATTTAAAATGCAATCATGCAGCAGGAGATCAAGATGACTGTGCTGTTGAGGAGATGAAGGCTCTGTATCAATAAAACCACAATACTGCTCTGTCAAGAACAAACATATCTCTGATGAGAAGAAACCCCTGATACCAGACCATAAATCTGCTCTGTCAAGAACACACATATCTGATGATGAGAACCTCTGATACCAACAAAACGGATTCACTATCAAGAAAACCAGGTAGTCTGGGGGTTAAGGTTTCCTGCATCACACCCGACCCTGCTCAGAGGTATGGACCTAATCACGGAAAAGGTTTGGCATCCTATGCGGTCATCAGCGTCACAGACTTTCAAGAAATGATGATACGATACCCAGGAGGTGTGGCATCATCATCTCTTGAAGCGGCCTCACTTAGTTGAATTCCAAATGATCGGTTCCCAGAGTCGACAATCCTCAGATCCAACAACCCCTCGAGTCCAAAGGACCGATAGGAAGCCATCAAAGAGAACCTCGTCTGAGTGTGGATTACATGGGAACTGATGCAAGCAAAGCAAGCACGTCCTCCACTAACCCACTCTAATACTATGTAGCTCTCAAGCCTGGGTCTGGCTTCTCACTCATCAGAATGCCCCTCCCACAACAGTATATATAATCATATCATACTGAAAATAAAGTGCGGGAAATAAAATGCGATAAATAAACACAACCCAACAAGTAAACATACAAGCGCTAGGATTGACTCTCGCAGGGGATGTTGGATCCCCAAATTGACTCGCATAAGGGAAGTTAGATCCCAGGAAACTATGAAATCCCCAGCAGAGTCGCCAGCTGTCGCTACCGCGAAAATAAGGTGTCGGCAAAACAGAAGAGTCGCCACCTTTCGTTATTTATCCCTCAGAACGGGAAAGGAAACGATCGGAAAAACCTGACAAAAGGGTATAAGACAAGGTCATCGCAACCATTGTCTGGGTTCGGGAGTCGGTTACGCAATGGGAAGGTATTAGCACCCCTCACGTCCATCGTACTCGATGGGATCCATGCTTATTGTGTTTATCTGACGGGTTGGTTTTATCTATCTACCTATCAAGGCTGGTCTGAAAAGAAAAGAAAATGACTCGGCAAAGTGTCGCGCTTTATGCCTACGTATTCTCATCAAAGAATGAGAAATCAGAGTCAACGTAGTTCGACTAACTACGGGTTACGGGGAAGGTGGCTCGCCAATACGTCAGTATTGTGCCTACGTACTCTCAACAGGCATGAGATATCAGAGCTTACGTAGTTCGGGATAATACGGATTACGGGGATTCAGATTCATCTGTTTTATCGAGTAGGGTTAACAAACAGTTCCAGCAGTTTGGCGTACGCAGCTCGACCCTCAGAGTCTTAGGTGTTACCGTTTGCGTTAGAACTGGGAGTTAATGACACTCTTTTCTTCAGAAAAGCTTCCTTTGAATTATGGGCCCACAGGGCAAAAAGGTTTGAAGTTTGTTTTCTGTCTTTTACGGAAGAACTGTTTTTTAGTTGTCTGTAGTTTGTACAGCACTAGAGACTATGACCTGGGAACGAATGTGTCGCATATCGTCCAAAGGATGTATACTAAACATTCTAGACGATTGAGAGGAGGCCGCTCAATTATCATTACCCAAGTAGCTTAAGGCTCGTATCGCGCTTATACTAACTTGCCTTTTTTACGTTTTTTTACTATTGTTTCAAGATGAGAAGAGAAAGGGACAACTACGGGGAGACTATCAAGTCCTAATGTTCTCATGCCAAGGATTCATCCTATGGTTGAGGTTTGAGACAGGGAACTCCTAGAAGTTATCATGCATAAGTTTCAACCTAAAGTTCTAATCATCACTTCCTTATCAAAGGAAGTGAGATTCCTAGGGGATCACGTCAATGATAAACAGAAACAGATAAAGCATCAGCTTCAATAGTAAATAGTAAACGACTGTAAAATGCATGCAATGCAAGTGAGGGAGGAAATGTGTGTGGGGCATCAGCCTCCACAAGCTCGTCTCGACCTCAAGCCAAATATGAATAACTGCAATCATGAAAGAAAAATAAAATGCCATCAAGCAAACCACAAACCACATAGGCAAGGGAGCAGAGCTCTACCGAAAACCCGTAAGCAAAGCCATACAGTAAAAATACAAGCAGAGGGAGCAACTCAACCTCTAATGCAATCATGCTCCTAGCTTAAAACAATTTAAACATGAACTTATTCTAATGCATCAAGCAAATCAAACAAGTCACATCAATACAGTTGCACAGAAAGAAAACAGACAGTCAAGAAAGTAAATCAACAGCTTCCCCAGCTTCTCAGCAAATCAATCCTCTGACAGCAGTTCAGTCCACAGTCTATAACTGTTCCTCAAGTCTATCCTCTTCAAGAGAATGAAAGGTACTTCATCTTCAAGCTTCAATCTTCATGGTAGACTCCACCTTCAGGCTTTTATCCTCAATAGCAAGTATCAACTTGCTTCTTCAAGCTTTCAATGCATTAAACACAAGTATCAACTTGTTCTTCATCTTCTTCAAGCTTCAGCTCTTTCTTCAATCTCAATTTGATCTTCTTCACACAAGTATCAACTTGTTCTTCTTGATCTTCAAGCTTCAGCTTCAATGGCAGTCTTCAAACAAAGGGGAAGTGTAACCTCTAGCATCTTCAATCTTCTAACAAGGAACTCCATCCTCTATAAAGGGAGAAAGATTCATCTAACAAGAGCAAGGTGGGATAGGGAGAAGCAAGGTGAAGACCAAAGGTCACCACTAAACACTCCACCATCAAAGAAAGGAACCCTCAAAGGTTCTACCAACTTGTGAAGAGCCACACATCCTACCAAAGGATGGATGAGGCCTTCACAAGGGGACCTCACATCATAGGGAGGAATGGAAGTGATCAACACCTTCCATGTTTCATGAAGGAAGAAAATATATTCTAAGATATCTCCATAAAAACCCTAATCCTTAACCCTAAACAAACTACACCAAAGGGAGAGCAATCTTCAAGTCCAAGCTCCACCATGCATTCCACAACATCCTACACAAGTCTTCATCATCATCCAAAAGCAAGAGAAGCAAAACCCTAGTCTAAGGGAACTAATGAAGTCATTCTAGTTGAGTTAGCAAGTTAGGATCACCTAAAACCTAGTATTAAAGTTAATTCTAACTAAAATACTAAAATCAATTATAAAATCCTACAAAAATAACTATGGGAACCTATGTCAATCATGACTCTACCATGTTAACTCCAGAGATCAAATCCTCAAATAAGACCTAGAAATAAACTCTAAACTACAAGGTACTAACTTAAACCCTAAAAGGGAGCACCTAAGGTTTCAACCTAAAAACAACACCTAATTTCATCACAAAAATGTGAGAAAAATACTATGAGAGCATACATATCTAAGCTAATCACAAACAAAATCTCAAGCAAAAACTCATCACCAAATGATCAAACTAAATTCATCAAACAGAGGTATCAACCATGGTAATTTTATTATCAAATAAAATTGAAAAAAGGCACATAAAATAAAAATGAATGGGTTTCCTAATATTTTTATTCCCTAAAATTCTAGATTCAATCATGAATCAGGGGGAAAAAACCTGGAATTAATTGACCTATTTTTATATTTTTTATGAATTATTATCCAACTAGTATGAAATGAAGAAAATAAAGAAAAATAATTGAAAATAACAATAGCGCGTTGCAAATAGCAACTAAACCCAGTTCAATTCAGTAGATTGGGCCAGAGGGGGGTGTGAATATCAGTTCAGTCATTAAGCCCAGGCAAGTGCAATAAGTGAAACGGAGCGTTTTGCAAAGGGGTCAAAGTCAGAGTTTTCAAACTCAATCGTGGTCGTGCGTTGAGGTTACTTGGTCAAGCCTGAGATAAGATCCAACGCTCACAGTTCATCGTCCCAATTTGAATTTAGATGGAGGGAGATTCTCAGAAGGTGGCCTGAGCGGCAGCGCCACCGTCTTCTCCGGTGAGGCTATGTTCACAGGTCATCAAACAACACCTAACTATACATCATCTTGTCCAGTTTTTCATCCTGATCGCGAATCTCCACTCAAAATCATCTAACTCTCTCTCTAATTCAAAACACGATAACAATTTCAGAAAGTGTCAAAATCTTGATCATGCCTATTCTCCAAATTAAAGGCATCAATTCAATCCTCATCTCATGGTGATCAATTTCCCCTATCTAATCTGGATTATCTATCCAAGAACTGCAAGAATTCAGCCTCAACAGAAATTGGTCCACATCCTAGTTTGTCTCTAATCATGCAATTAATCATCTTAAATTCAACTACACATCATCAAGATCCTAACCACCTATGAATTTCTATCTATATCCTCCTAAATTATGCACAAGGATGAAAGTTACCAACCTGAGTTCAGAGGTGTAACAGAAGAGGTTCTTGATCAATTCAACCTTCAAGATGATGCAGATACACTCCAAAACTCCTTCTGAAGCCAATGCCACCTTCAATTTGCCTTGATTTCTTCTGGAACTCAGACCTCGATTCTCTCTTGCAACTCTAAATTTTCAAACTCACCTTCTGCTACCAGCTTCAAACTCTTCCAAAAAACGATCTGAACACACTCAACACCTTATATAGAACTCATTGGAATCATCCAGAACCTTCTCAAAGCTTCAGAATGAGAAATTGGATTTTCAAATTCTCACCAAAATGTCATTCATGACAGTCACGATTCCCTCTCTATTTTGGCCTCAGCAAGCTTGCATTCAACTTCACATGAGATATTGAATATGACTGGTGGTGATTTACTCCTTGTTTCAATCCAATGGCTCATGTTTGATATGTTACTTCATCATGAAGTAACAAGGTGAAAGTGCATGACATAGGACTCAAATCAAAATTATGCTATTGCCAATGTTTCTAGAATGTATTCTCCATTCAAAAAATGCTATTATTTTGCCTCATTTGCACACATATCATTAATTTTGAATTTTTGGCCTTTAATTCTTCCTTTTTCACAATTTCTTGAACCAAGTCTCTCCTTGAGCCATTTCCATGCCCCCTTGATACATGGTCAAGGTTAAAACCCCATTTTGAGCAACTTTCAAGTTGCACAAAATTTCATTTGAGATGTCTAAGTTGGTGAAAATGACCTATACCAAAAAATGACCCATAATCACAACTTCCCAAAATACCCTTGACTTGTCAAAGCCATAACCTGAGTTCCACAAATCCTATCATGGACTTCTAGTACTCTCTAAAAATCTAAGTGGATAAGGAACAACATTCATGTTAACCAAAAGCTCATAGGAATCATCCTTCTTAGGAAAAAGTGTCATGCAAGTTGGGTAACTTTCAAGCTCCAAATTCACATGCCTCAGATGACTTGTAACTTGTCTGGCTCATAACTTGAGTTATATAAACCCTATCAAGGACTTATAGTACTCAAATTAAAGCTAAGATCATGCCCTACAACAATCATGTTGGGGTCAAGATGAGATGACAATCATATCTTGAGCTATATTGCCTTGAAGTCAGGGGTCAAACTAGGGGATTTTACACTGTCAAGTCTTAGAAACCCTAGCCTGAAACTTCTCAAACTCTTCAATCATGGTGAGTTAACCTTGTAATCATCCTTAGAACATCTCAATGTAT